>CM076273.1:5530000-5970000 GCA_038380795.1 Pyrocephalus nanus | reverse complement strand
GACCGTGGCAAACAAAAGTCCCTGATAATGCCAGAGGGGATGGGTTTGCCTGTGATGTTGACACTTAGCTACTACTGATTTTATGTTGCTGGTTGTCTGCCATCAGAAGACCCTCAGACGTTTAAACATGTGATGGCTAGCAACTCCTGCACCATAAAGGAAAAACAGAGAAAGGTCTGGATGCATACCACCTCATATCTATAATTCTGCTTTGACTGTAGTCTTATGATGCATATTATTCTGAGAAAATTTTCAATAATGCTTACTTATGTAAAGCATTCTCAGACAGAAACCTTGCAAAGCATTATCAGAATAAATATAAATGTGTGGAGAGATACTATGTTTAGTTTTATTTATTGTAATAGCTGTGGTTAAAATGTAGATCATACTGCTGTTTTGGATCACAGTCTTAATTCCAAAAATTGCATGATCATAGGTGGATTATATCTGCATCTTTTCAAATAGATGGCAGAATATATTTCTGTGCTGTTTTTCCCTAAAGAAAAATTGAAAGATAAGAGGCAGGAGTT
Organism: Pyrocephalus nanus; assembly: GCA_038380795.1. Taxonomy (NCBI): domain Eukaryota; kingdom Metazoa; phylum Chordata; class Aves; order Passeriformes; family Tyrannidae; genus Pyrocephalus; species Pyrocephalus nanus. Next base: position 5,969,470 of record CM076273.1, on the reverse strand, counting down.
TCAAGTAACATTGCAACATTTAGTTGTCAAACAATGAATGGAAATTGCCATCATAGGAACTGTGTGTTTACTCTCCTACTTCAAAAACCTGTGTGAAAATGTATCCAAGAAGAAAGGAATTTCTTTTTTTTTTAAAAAAATCAAATAATATCTTAGTAGATGAGCAGTGATTCAACATAACTAAAACAAATATTAATTGAAAAGAACCCTAGAATACAGAGAGGAAGTGTGCTGCTCTTTCAGGAACAGCACTCACTGGAGCAGTGCTGCAGGTGATGGACTATCCAGCAGTTCTTTCATGGAATGCAGTTCCACTGATCTGCAACACTCATCAGTGTCCTGTCTGCTATCTGAGCTGCCTTTCTGAAGTTGCATCTTTCCATTGTTGTTTATTTTAAATACACAGTGCTACTCCCCTGCAGTTTTATGATGAAAGAATGACAACAGTAGGGAGTTACTGACTGTTAAGCAGTGACAGGATTTGTTTGTCCACCCTTTATTATAATATTTCAGCATGTATCAGCAAGCTCCACTGCCCAGCAGTCAACAGGATCCCTTTTTTTCCTTTTTTTGAAACAAATACTTACGACCCTCATGACTGGGCATGTATCTGTAGTGAGATATTACAGAATTTGTAGCCAGAAAAAGAATCAGTACCAGTAAAATTGTTGAAATTATTTAAGTTTCATTTGACCAGTTTATGCTGCCATTCACCTTTTCTCAACCCCATACATGACTTTGATAGGTTGGCCAATCCCACTGCAGACAGCTTTCAAATGGAATCGGTTGCAAGCCAGTTTGTTATGTACCAAATTCTGCGTGGGCTTGCCAGGCTATTGGAGTGGCTCCCACAAGTGCCATCCTGAAAAGGCATGGAAACATGTGTCTCCACAAATGCAGGAGCCTGCATTCTCAGAGTTTAAATTAGTCTGTTGTCTGAGATGGTACTTACTGCATAGTGTCTTCAGTGTAAGCTAGTAACTGGCCAAAATTAGAAAATGAAGACACTGACTTGCAGGGGAGGAGTTTGAGTCTAAACAATCTCTATAGTTATCCTGATGCATTTGTTCATATTTTGTCATATTTAGGGATACATTTTGTACACATAATTCATAGGCTGTTTTGTCACAGCAGAGCCTGATGTTGAAAGTTTCCTATCTGTACAAGGTGTTTATCTGGTCTGGTTTTATCCCATATAGCGCAGATAATTTCACTACTCTTCAGAATAGTGAAAATTTGAAGAAAACCTGGTCTTCTTCCATATGATGTGTAATTATTCAAGATGTACTTGTGAAGCTTCTGTCTGTTCTAAACGTGGCTCGTGTCTGTCATCCAGTGGCTCTAAGATGTGTTTTAAATAAGTATGTCCACTTTAAAAGATATGTTATTGCCAAGTCATTTTCTATAAAGGCAGTGTTACTTTGTGAGGGTTAGGTTTCCCCTATTCTCCTTTCCAGTAAAGATCTTCTTTCCTGCATATCTGACCCTTCTGAGATAAGGTTTCCTTTTGTCAGCATTTAATGCCGTGTGAGCATTATTAAGCTGGTAATTTCATGTTGGTGGATGTTGTCTGATGCTTACAGAGTGGTCATTCCTTCAGAAGGTGCTGATCAGAAAATGCAACAATGGTAAAGCCATTCACAGTGATGGGAACCAAACACTTCAGAAGGGCAGAAGCCTAAAGGTTTTGCTTTGTTAGGAAGGCATTAAGCACATGCTGCTGCTTTGGGATGTGTGGGGGAATGGGTATATCTCCAGGAATCTGAAATAAGGAGGATTCACCACAGCATTACATTTTACTTGCTGTCTGCTCTAAGATTCAAGGAATTCTTTGAAACACTGTGCTATAGAAGGCTAAGTGTAAGAGTTGACTCTATTAGTGCTTTGTTTTCTTATCTTTAGCTACTTACTGCTGAGTTTCGTTTTACAGTAACTGAGCCCGTGAATTCATATTTAAGATAGTGCTATATGCTTTTGACTGTCTTCCAGAGGAAAATTCAGTCCCAAATGCACTCGACTGATCCCAAGTATTTGTATGCATTTGCTACAGTGTGTTACAAATTCAGTCCTGGGATGGATTTCATTGCATCACTGTCTGAAGATTTTTGCAGCCAGATGTGTTTCCTGTACCTTACTATACACTTACTGATATATGGAATCATGATTCAGATGATGATCTGAATATTTCCAGAATGTTTTACAGCATTTCTCTTTTCCAAGATGGTCGATAGTTTCAGCCTGGCCCTCACAGGCATGGCAGAGGAGCTTGTGAGAACATTTTGGCTGAATTTCTGATGATGTTCATGAGGTAGAGGAGCAGCAGCTGCTGCACTGGTAACAGAAAGAGAGAAAGACTAATTCCAGGGCAAGGCAGCTTTCAAAGGCAAGTGAGCATCATGTGTCTGTATGTGTATAATTTAAAAGAAAAAGAAAAAAGCTAGAACTTCAGCACAGCCTGTCTCTCCAGTATATGAGAAGTGAAGCAAATGAATATGGCCTTGAATACACTTTTTAATTTTTCAACACTGTATTTTGCCAACTTTAGTTCACTCTGTTGACTGTTCAGTCAGACCGTTTTTAAATTAAAAAGAAATACATGGTTGAATTATTTATTAAACAAAAGGTGCTTCCGTGCATGCAGACTACCTGGGTTTTGAATTTCTTTTGGTGTTGGAGTTTGAAGAAAGTGCATTGCTAATAAGTTAAGAGAATGAACAACCCTTCTTCTTCTAAAATAAGTCTTTCTCTGTCTCTGAGGCAGACAGTAAGCTAACTTGTGTCTGTCCAGCCAGAGAAGAATGTCTGATTTCATTCAAATGTCTGATCTTCATTCGAATGTCTAATTTTGACCTTAGTATGAAGTTTTTTCCTCAGTTTTCTAGGCTCCATAGAGACAAAAAGTTATTAATTTCTGGTAGAGAAATGTACTTGGAAACCAAGCAAGCCTGGATTATCTCCTAATTTTATAGATGCTCCTGATGAGTTAAAATGTGTATTTACTGGTGGATTAATGTGGAGGAACTGTAAATAAGTAGAAGGAGGCTTGCAAAAACTTTGTATTGCATTACCACCAGCCTGTATGTCCCTGGAGGTTACCAGTTCATCTTGAGGTGATAAGCACCTTGTACAGTGACCTTTGCTTTGCTCAGTCCCCATTACAGCCTCTTTGTTGGTGTTCCAGACTGGTGTTGGAGGAGCTTGTATTGTTAGCTTCTGCATGCCTGATCTTTTCTTGTCCACTTCCCCAGAAGTAAAGAATCACTAGCTTTGGACTAGACTGTCTGGACCTCAAATTCATTTGGCTGACAGGGAAAACACTGTCATGCTGGGAAACTCAGAGAGGTCTTCCATCTGCTGGGGAGCTGTGGTCTTCGTAGCTTGCTTAAAACTTAGTGGGCTCTTTTACCTGATATTGAAAAAGGAATTACCTCACTGAATCTGAGGGAACATCAGTCCAAGAGGTTAATATTTCTCCTCACTGATGTGGGAGACTTGATAACCGTGTAGGGTCGTAGTGATCTAAGAAGTGTGATGCACTGCAACAGGCAGGCCATGGCAGCAAAGAGGCTCTAGAGAAAGGTTGATGAGACCTGCCAGGGCCCTGAAGAGCTCCCAGTCACACCAGTGTGTGTGGGAGGGTGGTTGTGAGCCTGGAGCTTTTCTGTGGAAGGAAAGCAGTGAGCAGTAGCGAGTGGTTGGGCACACCCTGGCTTTGATAGCTACAGATGGAGACCTAAAAGATTGCAGGGCCACAGTCCAACACCAGCACATGTAAAATAAGGCTCAGGATTTAGATAACTCTGTTCCAGCATACTGACGTGCATGGCCACAGTCCAACTCCAACACATGCAAAATTAGTTTCAGGATCATTCCAGCATACTGAAGCCTATGCCTAAACCAGTTATTGCCACAAGCTCAGCTAAATCAGAGGAGAACATTCAAAATAGTATTTTCTCTCTCTCTCTCTTTTTTTTTTTTTTTTTTTTTTTTTTTTTTTTTTTTTTTTTTAAAACCAGGATAGCTCAGATGGAAAAAAAAATTATATTTTCATAGTGGAAAAGGAAAACAGAATTATTGATATATCAGCTCCATAAGCAGCATTTCATATCTTTTTTAGCCCACAGATAGCATGTTATGGTATCAGTGTATTTTAAGGCTATTTTACAAAACACAGATATGAGTTGACCTAGTAATGTACTTTTTGAGATACATCATTAGTATTTAACTATTAATGAGCCCCTTCAGAAAATATTGTGTTCTCAGTATGTCCACCATACACTGTTAAATCAATGAGGAAAAAGCCCATACTGAACAGTTAAAGGGTCCCTTCTCAAGATTCAAAGTAATGAATTTAATCAATATTTTCCCGTTATAGCAAAAATCATATAATTGACATATTTTATTTATTAAAAAAAATTTAGTAAAATAGGTTCAGCAGTTCAGAGTTACTTGTAAGTATTTCTTCAAATACAGCTCATTTTTTGGACAAATGGTAAAGAAGTTGGAAGTTATACTCAAGAGGCATGTACCAAAGAAGTTGATGGGAGAAAAATTGTTTACAGAAGTATTGGTATTAGCTCAAAGTGGTCATTTAGTTGAAAGGCAGCACTGGAAAGTTAAAAGTAAGAAAATACAGTTACTGGAAAAGTCTGTCATAGTCCAAAAGTTGTAACACACACCATGACATTATTCACTCTTCAGAGACTCTGTCAGCACCTCTGTAATCAGTAAGCTCTAAATGGAATGACAATCTTTAATTCTTTCTCATTTTGTGAGGGGAAAATTAGTAATTTAGCTACCTGTACAGATGCTTTTAGGTGACTGATTCTTTTGTTGGTTTCTTTCTTACCAGTGTCTACAGAGAGATGTTCCTGTGACATTTTAAATGATTTACATTTTTCTTCATTAGAATGAGTTTTTATAAAATCTGATGATCTGCTACTGGCACTTCTGTGCTGATTTTGACACCCTGTGATAAGAAAACAATAATGATAAGGGGTTTTCTTAAACAATGCTATGCAAGAATTTATCTAGTGATACCTGGTGGCCTGAGAGCTACTTAAAATGTAGGTAGGTCTGTGATTCTGACTTGAAAAAGAATTATTTGTTTGGTGTTTGGATTTGTTTAAACCCAGCAACTCAGGGTGAAACTTGTCTAGTGTAGTTATTAAGTATTTCTGTACAAATATTCAAAAGTTTTTAAAAGATATTAATGGATTTTGAAAACTATATGAAGGTGGGTGTTAATTTGTGCCTTTTAGAATCTCACAGACTGCATTATTGGGCACATGAGGAGAACCTAAAGAAAATAAGTTCAGTAGCACTTTCCTCCACCCAGATTCATCATCTTTCCTACAGTTTACTGACACTTGGATTTTCTTCATAGTGTAGCCTGAACACTGTTCCAAATGGTTCTGTTTGTCCCATGTGTGTGTTAGGAACAAGATAGAGGTCATAATGAAGCACATCTTACCTGTTGGTTTATAGGTATGTTGAGACTCTAACATGTGGAAGAATCAGTGTAAGTATGGAAGCAAGAAGAAGGCAATATATTCATTCACAGAAGTCCAGTTAATGGTTATTTTAGTTGATTAGCTAGCAACTTCATTTTCTCCCTCATGAAATTGCCTCCACAGATCCTTACTTCTGGAGCTTAATCAGCAGTAGCAATCCATCCCAGGAGTGGGAGATCAGGAGTACTTAATTAAAGAGGGACTGTAAGGCAACTCTCCCAAATTGGATATCTGATCTAGCCTTGGCATCAGGAGAGCAATGCTAGGTAAAAGTGTTTATCAAGCTCCATGTAGCCACTCTGCAAATCTCAGAGATGGGAATATGATGCAGACAGCCTGTAGAAGCTGCTATAACCTGAGTAGTATGGGTTTTAAGGCCATCTGGTACCTGAACACCTGCCTACAAATAACACATACAAATCCAAAAGATGGTCCAGTTGGATAGCCTCTGTGCTTAGATTCCCCACTGGAATTTTCTCCAAAAGCAGTAAACAATCTGTACAAAGTTTGGAAAGTCATTGTCCTTTCTGGTCAGTAATCAAGTGCCCATTTCAAATTTATGTGACGGGATGAAAGTTAAGACAGGTGAGTCAAGGGTTTGGGTGAGAAAACTATTGATACATGAGAATCACAAACTTCTTTTGGCACAAGCATTTGGTAAAACTGCAGAATATGCTAAGCTTTTTTAAGGGAGGACAAAACCATGTAAAGTATGTTGTATGGAGGGTTTGAGAGCTAACACAGCTACCAGAATTATAAACAGACACCAAAGCAAATTTTGAGGATAGATGGCAAAGAAGACTGGCAAAATACCAAGGAGAGATCCATGAGTATATATTTAAGCACAATGTTTCTGATACAAAAAGTATCAGCTTTGCTTGTGAAGATACACATTCTGGACTGTGAAGTACAATAAGGTGTTCTGGCAGCTCAGATGTGCTGTTCTGAAGAAAGCAAGAACTAGCACAAGCTAGATAAAATGACATTCTGATAAGTGGCAAAGTACATCCAGTTCTAGAGCATCCACTTTTCCTGTGGAAAGGCTATACAAATCCAGTGCAATTTCACGAACCTCATCTGGTAAACTTGCTGATTTGGGATCTAAAATGCCTTTTGATCTATATAGTCAAATTAAGGAAGTGAGATTTCAAAGCCATGATTTTGGAGTGGTAGATCTGAAAAGCCAGTGAAGGAGTTGGGTGGTGGAAGACTCCTGCATGTGAAGAACCTAGGAAAGAAGATTTTGCACCATGCAGTTTTGAAAAAAACTGGCAAAAATGGTGTTAGAGGGAACAATGTAGTGATCCATGGTCATTTGCTGCAAGCTCAGCTCTTATTAGGTAGCTGGAGGTTCCAGGATCTAGTAGTGATACCACTGAAGTGCAGACTGTTTAACCAAAAACAAGCACTCTCATGGCTATGCACTGTTAATTTCTGATGTTCACTGAATTCATTGAAGGACTCAGCACAGGTATGACTGCATAGACCTATACCTTTTAATTATACCATTTGTACATGTGAGTGTGGTTTTAGAATGGCCTTAAAAATCATGAGCACTGGAAGAGGGTGAAGAAGTTTGACGTGCCTGCATGTGCATATATAAAATACAAAAGTCTGCATCACTCCTCTCAGTTTCATTTCAATTAAATTTTATCAAAACTGATATTTTTATAATATGTTGGTCCTGACTCAAATCTGAGTGTTGAAGTTACATGGAGTTCAGTAGGGCTGGAGAGTTACACAGTAGTGTGATTGAAGTTTGAAGCTTGCTTTCTTCTCATGCTGAGCTAAGAATATGTGTGGTGGTTTGCAGGATAATGATATTTAACTGTAATCTTCTTGGGGCATGAATGGCATTCCATTGATTTTCTACAACTGAACTTGGTACTGCTGATTAATAAAACAATAAATACAGAAAATGAACTATTTTGTGCTTTATTAACAATTTGCATTTCATATAGTATTTCATTTTAAATAAGTATAAAATCGTACCATCGGATGGTAAGATGTAATTGCTGATCATGTATCTCTTTGTTCCAGACACTTTTATAAAAGTGTATGTATTATGTATGATGTGACCTTCAAATGCCATGAATGCGTTGTGCAATAAACTGTCAATATTTGTGGCTATAAGGTACTAGATGACTTTTACAATAATTGGAACAGCTTTATTAAAAGCTTGGATCACTCAGCTGGTTAAAGAGAAAGACACAGGCCAATGTTCATCTGGGAGTTTCCTTCTGCCAACTGTTAAATGAAAGATATTGCAAGGTACTTAAGATGTCTTCTTCTTGAAAAAAAAAAAAAAGCAGTTAAAAAGGTCTCATACAAAAAAAAATTCTCAAAAATAATATTTTTTAACATGCTTAATTTTCAGTCAAAACTGAGCTCTGTCAGTTAATAGCAAGTAACCAACCCTGGTTTTTAAGTTCTAAATCTGATTTTCTATGTCTTTTGGTCACATGATTCTTCAAAGAAATGAGGCAGTTAAAATGATGTACTCAGAAACTGTGTTTGAACTTTGATTATCTTAAAAGGTTTTAAATTTTTAGAAAAAATTCTAAAGTAAGACAATTTGAAAAGCTAAGAACTCCAAGACAAAAACTCTGTAGGGAATTCAATTGAAATGAAAAAAAGAGGATAAGGAATGTTTTGTGATGAACCAAAGCTTAATTTTGGTTAAATGTCTATTAATATCTCTTTGTGCTGTATATCCAGCCTCTTGCATGCGTCTCAGAATGTGTACCACAGTGAAAAGCATTCAGATATAACCAACACTGTGTACATACAGCATTGTCATGCGAAGTGTTTTGAACCCATGGGGTATGAAAACCACCAGTTTTCAGGTGTGTCATTTATGGGCTTAAGGTGTGTGTGCAGCCCCCGAGTCACCAGCCTAACAGTTACTGAGAAATTGCTTGGAATACTTTGTCTCTCTTCCAGTTGTTCTTGAAATAACACCCAGCTACTCCCCTGCAGCCCAGGGTACTGGCTGGGACTGACATTCACCCACTTCTACACGTGGCAAGACTTCCCTCATATAAACGGCTCCGGGCATTTTACTTCAGTTTAATTTAGACTGTAATTTAAATTTAACTCTGCCATTGCACTAATTATTAGCAGAGTCAGGGCAGTTTGTGCCTGTTGTTTGTCTGTGTGGTTCAGAGGGCTAAGGGGGAATTCTTATGTCAGAAGTGGTATCTTTTTATTTACCAGTGGAACCTTTGTATAATCTTTATTTCTAATAATACAAACAATGTGAATGCTGCTTTCTCACTGGTAGGCCTCCTTTCCAATTCTCTTCTAAAATAGCTCTCTGTTTAAACAAATTCCCTGCCAATCCATAGTAACAGTTTAAGATTCCCATATATGGTCATTATAAAACCTAAATCCTTGATGAAACAATAGAGACAGCAAGTTGTTCCTGACCTAAGACATTAGTAACTCTTTCTGGAGGCCTAAAATATAACTGTAATATTTAGTAATATTAGAAGCTTTCATTTTAAGCTGTGAATTTCACTAGCAAAGAAGTGTAGTGACATCTACTAATAGGGTCCTAATTTCAAATTATGAGCACAGGGCCAGATTCTTTTCTTCATTTACATCGAACAACACTAATTGAAGCTACTTCAGGTAGCTAGAAAAATATGATTAATTATATCCCTAATTATGTTCCTATTTCCCACTATTTTCAGTATTATTAAAGCTTTCTCTAAGGAGTAAGCAAGAAAGGTAGTGCATGTTTTCCCAAAACCTTTGCATATCCTGTGCTGCTTCCCAGGGATAGAAGTGGTTGAGTCCAGGCATACTTCACAAAGGTGACAGCAGTGACAGGATTAACACACTGAATATCTTCTAACTCCCTTCTTGACATTAGATTTCCTGCCACAAAATGGGCCAATCTGGGTGGTTTACAGGTCATCAAAAAATAGCTGTGGTCACTACCACTTCTTGTTGCACCATATTTCATTAACTTTTACAGGCAGTTCTGAAGAACTACAAATATTTTGAATTTCAGAAATGTATGAAGACCTGGGATTATGTATGGCTTTAAAGGCTTCTGACCACATTTCCAAAGGGTTCTTTAATAATGTTGAAAATTGTGCAAGAGCAAACACATACTTGTAAGTCTGATTACCTATTTTGTGAGTTGATTACCTTTTCCATGCGATTGCCTGTTTTTGGCTAATTTGGCAAACCCTGTGTCGACAAATTCCAACTGACTTCACTGATGATTTAGTCTGCATGAGGACTGCAATTTAGCTCCTTTGAGCATGAAAGAACCTCTTTGTGAATTTCTGCACTTTCACATACACACAGTAAATAAATGCTCTGGTAAAATTTGTGGGACATGTATGTAGATGTTCCTTTCAAAATTTGGCTGCTAGCATGACTGAAGTCGGTGCTGCTGCCTAACCAAGTGAAAACAGGTTTCTTTTTGCAAAAGCAACCCATCCTTTTCTAATAATTTTCACAGACTCATCCTAGTCTGGTGGACAAGTTGTATAGAATATATATGGAAAAGTCAAAGAATTTGTTTTCTTTTTCTCTTCATAAGTCTGCCTAGATACCTTCTGCTTTGAGTTCACAGATTCACTGTCCACCTAAGTTTGTCTTCTCTTTTCTAGCAATATCCACTGCAGTTGGCATTTTGCCTCTGTGACATCTGTATGTGTGTGCTGAGGGCACCGCCTGCCGTGGCTCATTTCTGGATAGATCATTTCTGATACCTTGTAAGAGATCTGCTGTAAAAAAAAAGTATTCACTGGTGTCTTTCTCACTTTCTCTTAACCTTCTACTGTTAAAGTGCTCCTGGCTCAAAGCTGTTGATTGGGATTATCTGTCTCTTCCAGGTACGGTGGTGATGTGAAAACAGCGCTACATGGGCCATCTCCATACTAGATAGGAAGTGGTGGCTTTTAGTCCCTCCTCTCCTGAGAAGTGGGCATCAGTTTGAAGAAGGGCAGTCCTTCAAATTCCGATCTTATGGATTGCCTAATTTTAATTTCAGTCTGCATGACAAATAGACTTGACCATATTTTGGCCAGATTGGCTCTTTGGTTAGGCAGCTAATTGCCACCTTCTGATGTGGATGTTGAAGTGAACTTTCTTTACTTGCATTTTTCCCATGAGAACATGTGCGCAATCAGTTATTAGGTGTAGCTGAGGCCTGGTATGCAAGAGATGTCCCTGTCATACCACCCCAGAAGCTGCTTTGTGGCTGAATTCCTCGGTGTCCTGTGCCACAGAGCAGTATCTGCCTGCCCAGCAGGTACAGCAGAACAGCTGGAGGACTCACAGCTGTTCCTTTTCCTTATCCTGACACAAAGACCAATTTGGTATGTAGAACTGAGTGCTGATTTTTCCACTTCTGTCCATGACTTTTGCTGTGAACAGACACTTTCAAAGTGAAAGTTCCGCAAGAGTAAGTTCAGAGACCAGGCTCTGAAGACTTACATGTAGCATTTACATCTATACCGTACTTTTTATTCTGTTCTGGTATTTCCTGCATTTGAATCAGGAAAGGTTGGGATGGGCAGGAAGACATTCGGGACGCCGACCTGTCTATAATGGAAGTATTAAAAAAAAAGCAGTTTAATCCCATGTGCATGGAGTGCACATCATATAGACCACATAACTCAGTGAACCACAATGGCTGTAAGATAAGTAACTGTGCTCTTTCCTTCCTGATCTTTTATCCTCAGAATTGAGAAGCCCAAAACCCATAGCTCAAATCCTGAGTAAATCATAAATTAAACTACTTTGTGGAGGCTAATCCTAGTTCTGCAGATCCGTAAAACATTACTACATTTTTGCACAATTCAACAGAACTGAGATTTTTCTGCTTGTGAAGGGGCTCTCAATAGCAGGAGAGAGGGGACATCAGAGTTGTAGGATACATGATTATTGCTAGAGCTGAAGATTTTTCAATCCCCACATACTCTGTTGTTGGCACTCTGTATTCACCAGTTTGCTTCTTAACTTTTTTCTTGCTGATCTCTTCTCTTTTTTCTGTGCCACTTTTTTCACCCTTCATTTTCCACAGATCGCTTTTAAGAGACTTGGTATAAGGAAACCTTGGTAGCAGAGTCAGTGAGACTTGAACATGTTTTAAAGTTAAGCACATTTTAAACTTAAGTGCCTCGACAAATAGGTACAATGTGCCAAAATGGGGCCCTAGTGAGAAGCTGGGGTAGCATTTGATGGGAAGAGTCGGCAGCCTTGAACATATCTTTTCATTGTCTGAAATAAAAGAACTTAGATGTAAAGCTGCTCATTCAGGTAGCAATGGCCTCCAGCGCTTCGGTGGGCTTTGTAGGCAGAGGAATTCAAAAGAAAACCCCTCAGCCCAGCTTTAAAGTCTTAGGAATGCTTTCACTGTGGGAAGAAAAATTCTTCAAGGTAAGGCCCCTGTTGGAGCAAAGCCTTTGGAGCTATCTACTGTATGTCTACTTAAATCTAAAAGAAAACTCTTCAGACCACCCACATCTTTCTTTGCTTCATTGTTGTTTTCAGTTTGCTTTTTCAGAGGGATTAGTGCTAGAGTAAACTCCATCGTCTCGCTGCCTTGAAAAAATTCAATTTTGTGTAAAGTGAAAATTACACTCTTAAATCTGCAAAGCGAGCTGTTCATCTTACAAATTTATTCTTTTTTATTGGGCCACACATATTCTAGATAGAAAGATAAAAGGCAAATGGATAACAGGCCATCATTTAGAGTGACATATAGCAAAACATAACTAGTAGACTTATTCAGTGAATTCCTCCTGAGTGGCTTGTTAACTTTATCTATATATTTATCTATAATGCTCATATAGTATTTATTGAAAACCAAAATAAAATCCTGCAGTTTATTATCATGCATTCTGCATTTTGCTCTTCAGAAAAATCTTTTTGCACTCAGGAATTCATTTTTTCCCAAAGCAGCTTAAGCCATAATTATGTACAACTTTTGAGGAGTAAAAAAGGAGAAAATCTAAACTCTTTAGGGATATTGGAATTACAGGCTAGCACCTATATATGTTTTCCTGGACTCACAAAGACAAAATAAACTCCTGCAGTATGCTACTTTATGTATGTGAAGATAATTCAAAATGACATTTACTAGCTTTCTAACTTAAATATTATGCTTTAACTCTGCAGTCTAAGAACAGTCAGAAAATGTTAAACAAGATTGTGATATGAAAACTATCAGATTTGCCTTTTGAAGACTAGTAATAGCTTGATTACATACATGAATAAGATAAGCATTTATATATATATTTTTTAATCACTCTATCATCTTCTTTCAACTTAAAGCAAAATATTGTAGAGGAACCATTTTATAATACATACTGAAATGCCTGTTAGTGTTACCTTTTCCAGAAATCTGGTTATTTGGGTCTCTGCTACTGTGAGAATAGATTTTATTAGAGCCAAATGTTTAAGTCTTTCTTATGTCCCATTACTTCCATTTAAAAGGCAGTGCTGTGTAAACTGCACTATGTTTCCTGACAGCTTTAGTTACATATCGAATGGGTAGAGACAGAACATTTTTAGTCAGGAGTTTATGGTTGAAATAATCGAGACTCTGCATGCAGGTTTTAACTATATGCTCCCCACCTGAATATAACCCAGATAGCTCAGCTCTTGCACAGGGGTGTGATGATGTGTCCCTGTGTACTGCTCCTGACATTCCAGTAGCATCAATCTGGTTCAGAATTTCAACATTTGCCATGGTACTTTTTGGTGAAATCATAAATTGATACATATATGAGATGCTACATGTCCCTGTAATTACAAGATGATAAACGAGTCTTGTGTGGTTTGAATAAGGACTTTTTAAAACTCCCTATATTTTTGCAATTGTTATGTCAGTCTTTTGTAAGTTATTTTGTTTGTAGCCTGCTTGGATAAAAGCAGCTTATTCAAGATGGCTGAAAATGACTGTTTCTTTATATCAGGAGAGAGAAGAGGTGTCCTGGAGTCTCACCCATTGTATTATGATGCAAAGAATAAGTGTAGCTCTGAACACTGAAGGAGAAAACGCGGGAGCTGCGGGTGAGAGGGAGAAGGAATTCCCCCTCATCTGATGAATTTTTAAATTGCTTTTCCCATAATATTAGGTCACTCACTAGGTTGTCTGTTGTAATTCCAGTACTGAAATATTGCAGAAGGAAGATTCTTAGATGTTGAAGGAAATATGTGTAGACATCATCACTGCTGTTGGACCCCCTTGTCACTGCAATTCTGTTGTTTTAGGGGGTTTTAATATACTGGTGCAAACTTTTTCCCTCTAAAAGCATGCAGATTTTCACAGTACTTAAATAGAATCAACAAAACAACAATCTCAAACTTTTGGGAAAAAATTAATAGGAACGAAGCAGAAGAAGAAATCAAACCAGCTGCTGACACAGCTGTTTCTTTTCTTGTATAATTCAGTTCAATATAAAGGTACCATATGCTGCTTAAAATGATGATAGGAAAGATGAAATAATTTAAGACAATAACAAGAAAATACATGAATTGTCAGCATTCTGTCAGATTTAAAGAATGAAATAGACAGGTGTAGTATTGACATGTTTAACTTTGTGTTGTGTTAGCAGTTTTAGTGAGAACAACTCCTGACATGTGCTGAAGTGATGTGAGAACATTTCTGTGTTGCAGACATTGGAGAAGAAGCTGGGAGATCTGTAGGAGTCCAGCAGCCAGCTTTACTGAGAGACAGGAGCCTTGGTTCTGCCATGAAAGACTGCCCATATTGTGGAAAAACTTTCAGAACATCCCATCACTTAAAGGTCCACTTGAGAATACATACAGGTGAGAGGAACAAGTGAGCGGAGCGCTGTCGACACATGCCATATGTGTGTGGGGGTTAACATAATATGTGGCTAGGAGCCTTAATTCCCAGTGTAGATTTGGACTTATTAGTTGGAGAGAGTCTTTTGAGAAAGATGTATGACAGTCTTAAATAAAAGCACAAGGAATGTGTTGTTGGATAAAGACCACTTTAATAGAATCATCTTTTCCCAGTTGAGGTTATTTCTGTCTCCTTCCCTGCTTCATCACTGTTTCCTTCAATTACCCTTGTCCTTCAATAGGCATAAGCCTATTGGTTTCAGACTTAGTTATACTAACTGCTTCAAAGGCCTTCCTTAGCATCTGCTTAGGGATTCTGTATGTTTTTCTCAGTTACTATTTTTGTTCCATTTAGCATGCTCATTTTTAACCTCTCACTGTTCATATGGATACATCAGCTTCATGGATCTGCTTCTCCCCCCCCTCCCCCCCCACCAGAACTCCCACGACTAAGCACTTGTAAGTAGCAAAACTTACCATGCTTTGCACTGTGGTAAAATGTATTTTACTTCAGTAATAATCACATCATTTCTGCCCTACAGAGATTTGCTACTGGTCTGGACACTCACTTTATTTTGGTATGTCTCTCACTGGGAGGACTGCTCTCAATGCCAGTGAACTATAGCCACTCCATTTAAATTAAAATATCTTGTTTGCTTAAAAGTACATGTGTGCATGGCAAGGTTCATGTGGAGACACAGGATGTGTTTAAGGCTTATTCTGTCCATAATTAAAAGCTGACATACAGTGTTGAAATCCTCAGGTCCTGTTGACATCATTTGAAATTCTGTGTATGGCCAGTATGATACTGTTTTCTTCCAAGTGTTAATTATATTAGTAGACTTTGGAAGAGCATTCAAAACTGGACATTTGGGGTACTTCTTTTTGGAAGCAGACGTAGCAGGCCTATGCGGAGACATTTTGTTTTCAAACCATTTTAAAAGAATTTCCAAAATTTACTGCTACTTTTCTAATAGAAAGATAAAATAATTGCATGAAGAAATACATTCCAGTTGTACCTCCTACTCGAAAAATCTTGGTTTTAACTCTTATTTCACTGAAGTACCTTATAAGCAGAATTTTCCTCCCTTCCCAAAGTCAGCAGTCATGTTTCTCTGATGTGCTTCCACAGATCTAATACTTAATGTTGGGTTTGAGAATGCGAGACGTGATTTTGAAAAATTAGGAATGAAAATTATTTAAAGAAAAATTTATCATTGTTGAGATGGGAAAATTTGTTCACTGTATTTTTTATTCTCCTCTCTTTGCATTTTGGAGAATACCACACCAGTTTGATCTGAATTTTAAAATTTGGCACCCTAATGTAGTTTTGTCTGATTGGATTGCAAACCATTCAATGCAGGAATATTCTTTTCTGTGTGTTGTTCTTTGTGTGTGTGTGGGAAACAAGAAAATCCTATTTATGTGTTTTCTAATGTAGTAAAAGTAAAGAAATTGTGGTTATTTTATTGAAAAATAACCTTATACCTATGGAGTTTAAAGAACTAGACATACTTACTGTAGGAGATGCAAAGAAAAACTTTTAAAATTACCTGAGGTTGCCCATCTCTTCATTTGGTTTTATTATATAGTGATCACTTTCTTCCTGTGTTGAAGATGGCAATGATTACACATTTGGTGTTTGTGCCTTAGAACTAATGGAAAGTAAATTAATTACAATGGAAATATTCCATAAAGCTTGCATATTAAGACTGACTAAACAAAATTTAAATAAGAAAAAATAAACAGTGTATAATACAACAAAATAAGAAAAAAAAACCCTATTGAAACAAATTTGGAATATATTTAACAATCAATATAATTTTTAAATAGATAAAGATCAATATCCATTAGTTTGAGAACAAAGTATTTGTAAATAATGACAAGAGTATGTTTGAATGAAGCAATGTTTTACATTTTGGAAATAATCCTAATTAAAAATATTAAATTTTAAATTGGCAAATTACTAGAGCTATTAAATAAAAATCAAGTTGCTTTGCAGTAAAGGGAAATTACGTAATAGATACCAGTTATTAAACAAATATTTGTTAGCTCGTACTTACCAGGGACAGTTTCCTGCCTTTTATGTCACACTCTGTCTTTATTATATGCCTGGATCATATAACTGACTGATAAAAAACACTTTACTGTATTTCTCCACTACATTAACTCAATTACTGTTCTTGTTCTCACAGCACCTGTTTGTTAGAGATGAGCTCAAGCAGTTCAGCAGAAGTCGGGTTCCTTCGAACATCTGTGTGTTTGGAGGCACACGACTAGGTTGGTTTGGTACACATGCCAAGACAAGACCCAAAGTCTGATCCAGCCAGGAGGTGCTTCTGTGGCAATTGGCCCAAAAAATTTAGAGAAGCAGCTTAATCCTCCACAAGATTAGGAAGCCCTGCTCTGTTTCTGAAGAGTTAGCTGGTGGCTTGGGCTTCTTCTTTATTCTACTGGATGTTTCATGGTTGCAACCTTCCCCCAAACTGAGTCTCAGTTTCTCTGTAGTTTGCTATCACATAATAAGCTTCTGAAGGAAAAAAGAACAAATCAAAGTTTTATTTAGCACACTCAGTTGTGTGTCCCAACACATAACTGTAGAGGATTTTTTTTCTTATCTAACTCAGTGATATTCAGCCAGGAAGAGCTTTAAGGGGAAGATATAAGATATGATTTCAGATTGTTCCCATATGATAAGAAGAAAAGGGCATAATTACGTGAAATCAGTTTCTCCTCTTTCTTGCTCTAAAAACAGTTGATGGATGAGACAGTTCCCTGGGACGACCCTGAAAGAAGAGAGGAAGGACTTTCAGGCCAAAATGCTTCAGAGCCTCAGGGCTTAGGGAGGACAGACAGAAGTCTTTTAGCCCTCTTAGATGAGCTCTTTATGCTGACTAGTGAACAGAGGTGGACAGAAGTCTTTTAGCCCTCTTAGATGAGCTCTTTATGCTGACTAGTGAACAGAGGTGGGCTGTGTTGTCCTGCTTCTTCAGAGCTGCCTACTTCAACTCACACAAACTCACTGTGGGAGGACAGGCAGAAACCAGGGCAAAGCGTGTCTATGCACCAGCAGTGCAGAACAGACATGTGAGTGGCCTGTCCACTTTGTGATTCAGCCTCCTGGTTAAAAAATAAGATATAATACAGCTGGGAAGGTTATGACACAGAAATCTTAGGGATGCTCAGTCTTTGTGAAAAAGAAAACCATCCAAGTATCTCAGCCTCATAATGTGCCAAATGTAGATGCTTCCTGAGTTTTCATTTTTCCCCTCTGAGGACAGCAACTTAAGGTTCCTTCACTCAGAAAGCTGAGCATCTTTATGTTCTTGATCACTCCTAACCCTCTTGAAATCGAATGAATGGGCTTGGGATTTACTTTACATGTCTAGGTAAGAAATTAGAATTTCTTACGTTCCACCTTTAACAGGTGACACATTATGTAAGAGCTGGTTTCAGATTGGCTTTAACACCTCTTTGCATCTTGCATTAGCATTCAAAAGCTACCTCAGATGTAGAACAGTTTGGTTTTGGGTCATCATTAGATGCTCAGGTATATTCCCAGTATGACAGGTACAGTTCAATCCCTTGAGTAATGAAAAAAGAATTATGTGCTTGAGCAAAGGAAAGCCCTGAAGATGCTTTAGATTGTGCTAAGGAGAAGAAACCTAAGGAAGAGATGAGTAGGAATAAAAAATTTGGCATGGCAGTGTCCTTTGACTGAGAGTTTGTTACGATATGTATGACACATATCTTGCATATATTAGATGTATTATATACATTTACAGCATTTCTGCATTTTCCCTTGAAAATGTGACTAGCCAATTTTAAACCTTGCTTAGATGAACTGATGAAATACAGTAAAAATGGTGCTGTTTTAAATGAGTTCAATTCACATTTCCTTCCTAAAAAAAGACTGCCTGTTGCCATTCTCTGAAGGCGCTTGTAGTGGGATGAGCAATATGAATAATTAAGGAAAATGGGTATGTGTGCTCCAAGAGGAGACAATTTTGGTATTGAACATCCTTTATTCTTACATTTCTAAGATGAACTAAAAGGACTTTTCATTTCTCTAGATTTCTCCAGATTCCCCATCCTTAACACTGTACAGCATGCCTTTTCTCCTGTCTTAATGACATCCCAAACTTTTGTTGAAAATAATTGATTGAATTTAAATTTCCTTAAAAGTTTAAGAGGTAATGTTACAGTATAAATTTCCTACCAAACACTAAGTAGGGAAATATCCATTAGTGAAATTAACTACAGTTTCTAGGTAGCTAACAATGTGCAGTATACAGTAGGGCATGGCTAATGAACACTGCAGTGGGTGATATTTCATTATACAAATTAATGCTCACATTTTAATGGGAAAGTCACATAATGAATCTCAGCTTCAGTGACAGCAATTAGAGACACAGATTGTCCCCTTCTGGACAAGGCACTGTTTAGCAATAAGCAGCTGTGTAAAAAGTCTTCAGGTTTACAACATATATATATGCTTTGGGGGAATTAGTGTACAGTTTATATTAATGTACTGAATCTTCCCCGCAAAGTAACAACCGTATTTATCTCTCTGCATTTTAACTAAGTAAAGACATGTAAAAAGACTAAATAAATACTGCAAATGAGATATAAGTAAAGGAAAATATTCAATTATAAAACTTTATAAAAATGAAAATATTTTATAGTGATGCCAAGTGCACAGTTGAAAAATCTTTAATAAAATGAGTCAAAGGCATCAAATTCTGTCCTTTTACAGAGTAAGGGTAGTTTTTATCTTATATAATAGAGAAAAATGACTAGTAAAGGAAAGTAGTAAAGAGAAGAAGTTAACTAGTATTTCTGACAAACAGATTAATTGTGTGGTGAAACATGTGCAGGATCCAAAAATAATCCTACAGAACCTTTGATATTCCATTTGGTTTAAAAAGTGTGAAGTGAATGATTAGAATGATAAAAGAAATTACCGTGTAAGAATAGGCATAATAATGAACTAATTAAACCATACAGCAATTCATTTCTAAAATATCTACTGCACAATGGATAAAATAGGTTATCAATAACTGTTTCAATGGTAAAATAAAAAATGCTGGAAAATGTTTTCAGTATTTTCATTAAGCAGTATTCTCTGGAATTATAAGATGTTTGATTTCATTTGCTTTGCATGAAAGCAAACTGTAGCTTGTTTAGAAATGTGTGAGATCAAATTGCAACCCACATTGTCCCTGCGTGACTGTCAAAACCCCACAGCAAGTGGGGCTGCCAAGCATTTGGTGTTGGGGTTCTTGCAGTGATGTACAGCTCTCTCTGTACTGAGGAGCAGCACTGTGAGGAGTAGAAGGGCATAATCCACAAACCCCTCACAAAATTTTATTAAAAAAGGAAAAGGGAGCATTCAGGGGGGAAGGGGAGGGGAGGGTGCAGGACAGATTTTTAAGAAGCTGCATGTTAAGTATGGAAGATGGATAAAGGAGCTCACAGCACTAAATATAAATAGGCATTTAAGAAGTACAGAAATTTGAGGAGGGAAACTAAAAGCAATGGCTATGAGGGTTACGGAGAATGGGATAACATTTGGTAGATCTGGCAGGTCAAACAATTGGTATCTTGCTAATACTGGACAAGAATGGATAAGAAATTATCAAGCATGGTGCTCTCCTGTTCTGTTCTCAGAAAAAAGAATGATGGTTTTTATAAGCATTTTCCCATGATACAGTTAGACTGCCATTAAGTAATGAGGCTGTGATGTTGTAGACCACTGAATTTTAATATTTTTTTAGAATGAATGAGACTGGATCCTGGATGAAGAGCTCTCCAAATCATTAAAGTTCATTTCAAAAAAAACCCAAACCCAAACCTAAAAAACAAGTCTTGGAACACAGAGCAAGTTCCAGAGTACTCACAGTTGTAAAAAAGTTCTGTCTATTCTAGTATTTCAAAAAAAAAAAAAAAAAAAAAAAAAGAAAAATGTAATATTAAGGCCTTGAAATTATGAATTACTACCCTGACATAAATTTGGGGGTAAAATTACATAATGAATTTGTTAACTAATTAAAAGTTGGTATCATAGTTAATTCCCTTTCATATTATAAAAGGAAGTTTTATCAAGTTTGTTCTCATGAAAGTAACTTGTTCGATGTGACAATTCTCTCCTCCAAAAAAACCCAAAAACCAACCAAAAACCAGTATACAGAGATGAAATAGCACACAAACTAGCAGTTCCACAGCAGCACTTGCAGCTCCATCTATTTGGTATTTTATCATTATTTGGAAGACTATATAAAATCACTGTTGATAAAATTTACCAATGGCACAAAAATGGTAAGATGCTAAAAATCATGGGGAGGCACTGATTAGTCACTTAGTCAAGTGGGCTCTTTTCAACAATATGAATTTTAAATCAGCAAAATGTAAAGGAACAAATACTAGAGGCGGTGATGAACTGGGCTTAGGATTGTGGTAGAGAAGCAACAGAATATGAGCTGTTAGTTGATTGCTATGTCTCTATGGATGTAAACACAGTCTTGGACTGTATATAATTACTATTAAGTTGAAATTTCATCAAAGCTTTAGTGGGTACCCATAATTTAAAAGGACAATGAAAAATCGGGAAGGGTGTTCCACTCAACGATGAGAGAAGGTGAAGATGTGACAGCTTTGCTGTCTGCAAGTACCTTCCTTAGGAAATAGATTTTCTAATTTAAAAAAATCAGTTCAATCTAGCAGGGAAAATTTAAGCCGTGTTCAGTACTAGAAAGCAGACACTGGACAAATTCAAGCTAGAATTAAGGCACACATTTTGAGCAGTGAAAATACTTAATCAGTCAAACGGTTTTCCTATTGAAATGTTGGAGTCTTCGTCACTGCTTTTGTTGAAACAGAGGATGTTTGAACTGAAATAATTTTTGTTTCAAATTGTAGTTATGCTCTGATGCCAGAATTATCATGTGAGGATCTCTGGTCTGTCTTGTAGAGCAGATAAGATGATCATAATTGTTCCTTCCAACCTTAAAATCTGTAAATCTACTTATAATGTGACTGTGCTCTCCTTGCACAGCCCGTAGCAGTTAGTTCCTATGACCAGTACAGACAGATTGTGTTCTGAGCAGGGTTGGTGATAGCCTGCATAGCTTGTACATCTGTGTTGTTTATACAACCTGCTATACAAATAGATCTGTTTCTACTGGGCAACATGTCTGTTTCCAGTTATCTACCAAGCTTTTGTGCAGATTTTACAAGCAGCATTGAATTTTTATTGTTTTACTTTATCCTGATATAAAATAGTTCCTCTGAGATGTTTTGTTTCTTGTAAACCAGAGCACTAGGTAGCTCAGAACTGTGATTATGTTGCCCAGATAAGTTGTTCCCTGTAAGATTTTTTTTCTTTTTTTTTAATTGTACACACTGGTATGTTCTCTCATCCTACTCCATTGTGAAAAGGTTTGCAGGGATACAAACAGGGTCAGAGAACTAGAAAGATCAGGATGGCCATTGCCTTTGTGAACAATGAAAAATGACCCTTGGATATGA
This sequence comes from Pyrocephalus nanus, assembly GCA_038380795.1. Taxonomy (NCBI): domain Eukaryota; kingdom Metazoa; phylum Chordata; class Aves; order Passeriformes; family Tyrannidae; genus Pyrocephalus; species Pyrocephalus nanus. Next base: position 5,947,592 of record CM076273.1, on the reverse strand, counting down.
AATGCAGAAAATTATTTTGAAAAAGTCATGTTCTCTCACTCCTACATGGTAACATTCATTTATGTGAACTGATATTAAGTGTTAAATAACTCATCCAGACACTGCTCTTGGCAATAATACCAGGGTAGTCATTACAGGAGGATGAATTCTCTGAAACCTTTCCTCGAAGTATGAGATACAAACAGGTTGTCTCCTAACAAGAATCATAGCCTACCTCCCTTGTCCCCCGCAGTATTCTTTGGACATATACTATTGAATTTGCTGATAGAGTCCTGAAATTTAGGGGTCCTTTGGGTTTCTCATTGAAACTAGCTTGGTTTGGGGTTAGACTGGGATTTTTCTCATAGCAGCTTATAACTCTGTTTTGTCATTGTACAGTGACTTACACAGGGTGTAGCCGGTTACTAATTTGAATGGATGAAATAGCATCTAAATAGCTGCACAATTACTGAATTTAGGAAATACTGACAGACTAAATTAAAAAGATTCAAAGTTGATTGACTCCATCCTACTCCCTTCTCCCAATGCCTGCCCTCAAAATAGAAGCAGTTAAGACAGCTTTGAAGTAAACTACCCACTGCTAATATTTGGATCTGGAAGAGAAGAGAGGTTTTGAATAGTTCCCTTTGAACAATGTTATTTGGCCAGTCCTGTGTTGTAAAGGTGGCACAGTGTGTTGCTACATGTTGAGTTCAATTTCAGACCTTCAGCTTTAGATCTCATTTCTAGCCATGCAAGGGGTGGGAGCACCACAGAGGCAGCACACCAAGGCTAGGAGAGATTTGAGCTTTTTATCACACTGTCTCAGTCAGAATCTTCTTTCAGTCCAATGCTTGTGGCGTTGGTGGCGAGCTGTGTCCAGATCTCTGCTGAAAGGAAGCTCACTCAGCAGAGAGGCCCTTGAGCAGAAAATGGAATGACTTCAAGGCTTAGCAATTCAGAATAAGAGTATGTTGTGCCCAGGGCTTTAGACTGAAGGTACAAAAAGTACAAAAGTACAAAACAGTACTAGTATTTCCTCCAGTGAGCATATATTTTAACTCACCTAAACACATTTTTACATTTACTTTCTGCTTTGAACAGCTTCTGTAGGTTTTTAGCAACATCACTGCAGTCTATATTGCAAACTTCTCCTCCTTGCAGTAGTTCTCCAGTGGTTGACACAGTGCCTGCAATGCTGGGACACACTTTTAAATGGTGCCACTTGATGTGCAATGCAAACAGACACTGAACTATCATTAGAATAAAAGGAAGTGCTCAATATAATTGTGTTAAAGATTTCCGTAAAGGCATAGGGGATGCTGAGGAAGAGCTTTTCAATTAAGAGGAGTGAAAATTCAAAAGTGAGAATATTTAACCCTATGAAGTCTGTTACTTCTTTTTCACCAGTCTTATTACTACTTAGGCAATACTTACAACACTTAAGTTGCGTCACTAGTGACTGCTGACTAACTGGTGCAAGAAACATTGGAATAACTGAAAATGCCTCAAAAATATTGCAGTATGGAGATGCTGTAAAACCAGCATTAATATTTGTCCATATTCTGACTGGCAACACAGCTGTTAGAGTTTGCACATCCCCAAAGAAATGCTAACAAATAGACAGCCTGTGTGTTCTGTCCCCTTGTCCCTACCCTCAAACACCTGTGATGGGGGGAGTGTACTCAGGTGCCCACCTGAGACCAGGGAAGCCCAGACAGTCATGATCCATCTCAGGTTTCTGTTTCTTGCATGTCAGTAGGAACTGTTTGCTTCTGCACAACTCCTACTGAAACTCAGCCCCTACTCCTTGCCAGTGGAGCGCCAGAGCTTAATTAGGTGACTGGGAAAGACTCAGAAGTTGCATTGAAATGTTTAAATCTGATTTCTTCTGTTAAGCTGTGTGGACCCAGGCCTAAAGCATGAACCATGCTAATTACTCCCTCTTCCTCTGCTGAGCACCTCTTGTTTGAGTTGTTGCGCTTTCCTCCTCCAAAAAGGTCTATTAATGTGGTTGATGTAGAGCTCTCATGTCTCACCGGTCAGCTTTAGGATTACATTATGGATTTAGAATTTCCACTGCTTGTCGTTTACTTCAGCCCTGTCTGAATTGCAGCACGTATCCAGCCCCTGTTCATGGTCAGTAACCCTGCTCATGCAGTGCTCCATAGGCATTGGAGTGTTCCAGGCTCGCATCTCATTAGTGAATTCCTGCGATCAGTGAGAGGAGCAGCTTCCCAAGTATTTACCAGCCCTTCAGTTGAGCCTGCAGCTTAAATAACAGAAGTTTGAAAGCCTTTCCATTTTGTTTTTAGCAGATTTTGAGGTTATTTGAAAATGGATAACTTTCCAGCTGGTTTGGTGAGCTACACAATATTATACAGCATTTTTACCGTGGAGGAAGTTTTCAAAACAAATATTTCCATTATACCATTTGGAGAGGCTTGCTTTTGTTTTTTTTATCACTTAGGAAGAAAAAGAAGCTACCTAGAGAAAACAGTTTATTCTTCTTGTGGAGCTCCCTCATAGAAACAATTGCCAATATTGACAGCTTGCAGGTCTTTCAGATTCCTGTCCCTTTTAGTGAGGATTTCCATATTTCTTCCTTTAAAAGGAACTCTGCATTGCTAAAAAGTGCTGTGCAAAAATTTAGATGTACCTCTGCTTAGATGTACATTCTTTTTGGATATGTCTTTATGACTATATAGGAATATTTATTACATCTGTAAAGTCTTCTACCTCTTTTAAAGTATAGGAAGAACAATAAAAGTTTAGTGTGGGCTTCAAATATTTATTTAATTCATGAAAATCATCTTATATGTTTTAAAACTCTATTCAAGCTAAACCTAGAAAATCCCTTATGGTAGGTAAATTACACATTTTACTACTTGAGTACTAGAAATGCCATTAGTACAAAATTAAAGGACTGCAAAACCCAGTAGATAATGCTAATTTCAAATACAGAAACTAAATATATTTTGTACTTTTTATTACTCGATTTCTTTTTTACTGACTACTTTTTATTTTAACTATATGTTCTTACATGCTGCAATCATAATGTAGTGTAATGATATTAATATTTTATAGAATCTGTATTTATAGTCCTTTATTTAGAAACAATGCAGTAGGTCTGCAGATCTTTGAATCCTTCTGGAATGGTGCCCTCCAAATAATGATAAATTACTTGTGCAGTATGCCATTTGCTAATTATATCCATGATTTACTGCAGAGCAAGACTTAAATCATTCATTTCAGTCTTGCGTAACAGTGCCATAAAATTTTTAGGTTTAAAAATGGTTTCCATGTGTATAATTTAAACAAATTTTAGAGCAATTGTATACACAAAATATTGCAACCATCCATTTGTTACATTCTTTGTCTCCCTTTTTTTTAAACTTGTACTTTTAATGATTACTGTGGTTGAAATTGTTATGCTTCATTTTCATAATCATAGCTTTTAATTCTACAACAGTTTTCTACATGTTAGATTAAGAAAAGGATGGCTAATTGTGTGTAGATACCATGTCATTCCTGAATAGCCCCACATTCTGGAAACCCATTTTAGAAATATTCAGTTTATGAATTAGTCTTCGATTAAAGGATTTTTTTTAAAAAAATGAATTATTAGTTCTAAGATCTTCTTGTTTTCAAGCAGTTAATGCTGATATTTTTCTTTCTTCACTCATCCATAGACCAAAGTACAGTTAACTCTCTTCATATTTTTCTCCTTATCCATACCCATAGGTGAGAAGCCTTACAAGTGTCCACATTGTGATTATGCTGGTACTCAGTCTGCATCCCTCAAATACCACTTGGAACGACACCATCGGGAGCGACAGAACGGAGCAGGACCACTCTCTGGGCAGAGTGCAGGTCAAGAACACAAAGATGAGACATCAAATAAAAGTTCTGTGTTTATTAGGCCAGATATTTTGAGAGGAGCCTTCAAGGGACTTCCTGGTATCGATTTCCGAAGTGGCATGGTCTCGCAGCAGTGGACCTCAGGAATGCTGTCTTCTGGAGATCAGCAAGGACAAGCAGCTGGCATGTCATCTGAAGTATCTTCAGAAAATATGAAAGGTTCAGACATATCTTCCAAAGGAACACACTTCTCTGAACTTGGCCGTGCCTACCAGAACATGGTTGGGAACGGTGTGAACTTTCAAGGGTCTTTGCAAGCTTTCATGGACAGCTTTGTCCTAAGTTCTTTGAAGAAAGAAAAAGAAATGAAGGATAAAGCTCTCTCAGATCCGCTTTCAGCAAAAGCTCTGGGCTCAGATGGCGGTGAGGAAAAGATAAACAGCAAGTCCTCACAGCGAAAAACAGAAAAGTCACAATATGAACCTCTGGACTTGTCCGTCAGGCCAGACGCAGCCTCCCTCCCAGGCTCATCTGTTACTGTGCAGGACAATATTGCTTGGCACGGCTGCTTGTTTTGTTCCTTTACAACTTCATCTATGGAACTAATGGCTCTGCACCTCCAGGCCAATCACTTGGGCAAGGCTAAACGTAAAGACAACATCACAGGCAACAACAAAGACCAGTCTAGGGAGGCTTCAGCCTCGGTGAATAAAGTGAGCTTGCTCCCCTCTTCTGTGCAGTCCAGCAAGGAGGCAGGAGTTTCAAACATGCTGAGCCAGCTGGACTCAGCTTCTGAGAAAATGACCCAAGGACAAAATAAAGAGACCCTGGGAGAGCAAAAGAGCACTGCCTGGCCCAGCCACATGGAATCCACTTTTTGTAATTTTACAACAGACTTCTATAAGCAGTTCGGTGTTTATCCTGGTGTTATTGGCACGGGAACACAAAATTCTTGCACCAGTAATGAATCCGAAATCAAAACACAATCTGAAGATGACCCAAATATTCTGCTCTCTGACTCTGTAAATAAAAGTGCTACTGATGACCTTTCTGACATAGCTTCATCTGAGGATATGGAATCTTCCAAGGAAGAAAACATTGAAGATGAGGACATTGACACAGAACCAGATATTATGAATAAGCAGTTGTCTGCCCTAAATAAAGAAAGCAGTGAAGGAGGCGACAATATACAAAGTGGAGTCACCTCACAACCAACACAAGGGCTTGTATCACCACTGCCACAAGCTTCAGAAAAGCAGTGGCACAGTCAGAATCTTCTCTCCTCACATGAAACTGCACAAGGAGTGATGAAACCCGAACAAGTTCAGGGTCCGCAGGTCCTGGAGAAGCAGATGAACATGTTGTCAGTCCTAAGAGCTTACAGCTCTGATGGCTTAGCAGCCTTTAATGGACTTGCAAGTAGCACAGCAACTAGTGGATGTATCAAGAGACCTGACTTGTGTGGTAAGTTTTAGACCTTCTTTTAGACCATTTCAGAAAACACATGTGCAGAATCATAAAGCTGCTCTTTAAATATACTTAGTCATGTTTGTTAGTAATACATTTTTTTAAATGTTAAACCCTGTGGGCCAAATTCTAGTCTTATATGTGGTCTACTCCATTGAAATCAGCAGTGCTGCATGCATACTTATACAGGATTTTAGAAAGAACTTGCTTTTTAAACTAGAGTAGCAGCAATATAGACTATCTGTGCTAGTGGCATCTGAAGGGGATACTGCTTTAGCATACTCAAAGGAGGAAAAAGTTTTAAAAAATTTACATGGTAACTTGCAAACTTTTCAGTATTTTGATATAAGTAAGAACCCAAGAAAAACACTGGATGCTTTGCCAAGCAAACCTTACTTTCTCTTTTCTTTTGTTTTCCCTTTCTTTCTTTGAATTGGGGTGTGTTCAATTACCATGACATTAATGAAATCAAAGGCCAAGTGCATGGAATGTGTCTACCTGTGTTGAAAAGACTTTTTTTTCTTTTTCCCCCTTTTTTTTTGTAATTATAATTTTCTGGTTTTGTTCAATGGCACCCATACAGTTGTTGCCCTTGACCATTTTCACTATTCTAACTAGCAGTTGTGCAAATTGTGATTTGCCTAATTAAGAATATGCCTCCAGGTAATTAAAATAACAACACACCAAACAAATAAAACGACCTTTTACCCTTATTAGTCTCTGGTTTACAAAACTGCAGTTTTACTTCCACATCATATTTACAAAATTGAAAGTTAAACCTATCTGGAAAAAAACAGAATGAGGATTTTTTTGATTTGTCCTATTTTGTCAGCATAGTTCTTGTTTGAAAGAGATTTTAGAGTGTAAATCCTTTGAAAAACAGTATCACTTTAAAAAGCAGAGTCAGCAAAGGACACAAAAACTTCAGTAACATTCGTTTCACTTAACCTTCAAACTAATCAGAAAACTCATTGTCAGAGCTGAACATGCATAATAAAATGTATTCAAGTCAAAAAAAAAAAAGAAAAGAAAATGTTATCAACAGTTTTAAAGACTGAAAAATTAAAATGCAACCCTAAATCTGACAGCGCTTCTGCATAGTTCCCCTGGTTAACTTAAGGTTAGTGGAAGTTTTGTTTGTCTTCATCAGCAGAGTGTAGATGCCTTAAAGCCATAAGCCCTTCTTCAAGCCCCTCTCTGCTTTTCCAAGTGTTCTGATAAAAAAAGTCTGATTTCTACACACAAAATTTATCTCCCTTGTATCCTTAGAGCATTGTGACTTCACAATTTTGTCATTACTTAAACCGAGCCCAATATCTGCCCAAGTATCTGCATGGCCTTACTTGTAAACTTCTGTGTCTCGGTGCTATAAGAACCAATTTAGGTCGTTGGAAATATTTCCAGATTCTTCAAAATCAGCATTGAAAATTGTTAATAGATTATTCAATTTACATTTCATTTACATTTAATTTACCTCTCACAAATAGAGAGGTAAAATCCTCTCTATTTGTGGAGTACTATCAGTTACCAAAAAGGAAAAAAATACAGCAGAGAAATTAGTCTCTAAACAAACGAGTGAAAAAATTGGAAAACTAAGATTAGTTGCTTTGTATGAAATATCTTTATGCTTTTTCCCAGACATAAGATTTTTAAAACAACAACAGCAAAAAAACCCTCTAATATTATTATTGAAATGAGGTCATGTTACTTCCATTAGTTTTTTGTTTCATCTTCCAATCAATTCAACAGACATTTTATGATGGCTTGAGTTTATATGATTTTAAAGACCATATCCCTTTCACAAGCTCTGCCCAGTGATAATGGATTTGACTTGAAGTATGAAGGAAAAAAAGAAACAACAGAAGCTTCTCTGTTCTACTTTTTAAGCCATTTTTTTAATCAAAAATGCAGTGTGAGTTCTTCTTTCTCCCCCCTCCAAAAATAGCTTTTTGAAAATTCTTAACTGACATTCTATTGAGTGTTTGCAGAATGTAAGTATTAAGGTTGACCACTTAAATTATTTCATTTTTCTCAATATCTCACAGCAAAAGTGGATGAGTATGAACATGCCCCATGTCACTAGTTCTTTTTGTTTGTTTGTTTGGTCGGCTTGGACACCACCCACGTGAAAGTAGTGTTTTTGGGGAGTTTTCATTTTCTCAGTGACATTTTATACTGTGAAATCACACTCCATCTGTGCATGTTAGTGCAGGGAATCTCACCTGATGTTTCTGCGCTTGCCGATTAGCGATCGGGAGCACCCTGTTCATTTATTAGTCTTCCTTCCCTTCTGCACGAAGCTCATGACCAAAGTCCTGGTCCCTTTGTCCCCTCTACTGCTTGGCAGATCAGAAAACTTGACACCCGCCTCCAGCATCTGATTCCAGGGCCTGATTCTTGTGTTCCTTTGTATTTGGGGAGACTCCATGCATTTGCCTGTGCTTTTACAGCCAGTGATATGCATGTTGTTAACATCTCAAGAGAGAACGCTGATACATTTGATAAAAGTCCTTGCACAATCAGACAGCAAAGCATGGTGCTCTTTCTGCAGTCGGAATACAGAGGAAATAAAATAGAAATAAAATATTTCAGCTTCAGTGAGCTGAGATTGCATCTTTTGACTGGCCACACTAATTGAGTTAAATGTCTGGCTGCCTAAAAACAAGCTGGGATTTTCAGCATTCCATGTGGATCGTTTTTAGATGGCAGATTTTACCTTAAGATAGTGGGTCGGTTTTTAAGTACAAATCCTGGTGCAAAAAGGGTTTAATTTCTAGAGGAAATTACCTCACACTGTTGTTTTGGAAAGTCACCACACATAGGGAAGCAGTCCTCAGTTTCCCTACATGTAGAATGAGAGAGATTGATGATGTACACATAATTCATTTATGCTCCTATCACGCTTCAGGCTGTAGGAATGAAAGAGACAATTAGGAAAGAACCATAATTACTGCATAATAAAGAAATTTTCATGTCAAAATGCTGCTGAGAAAAATCACAAATTTTTGTAATATTTCTCCTAACAGAGCAGAATAGGAACGAACAGAAAGAAATTAAAAACGAGCATTAATGATTCTAGAGTTACTCCTGAACTGTACTTAGTTTTGGAGTCTCAAGTGACTGTACCTAGAAGTTGATCTTGTTAATATTTGCTACCACACAGTTTCTAAGCAGATGCCATGCCTTTCCTTGCTGCCTGGCAGCCAGTAGCCCACCATGGAGGGGATGTCTGGTTGATAGCTCGGTAGCTATCTTGAGCACCTGTGTACTCTGCTTTCACAGCCCTTGCTGATTTGAGAAGTTAAGCTTGGAGGTTCTAGACCTACTTTGTATTTAAGTTTTGGAAAATCTGTTTTCCTTTCTATTTATGCTTATCTCTTTTTCTGCTTGTCTTCCCATATACGTGGTTGTATCACAATAATGTTCTACCTCCTGTTCCAAGTCATTAATTTACATGTGATTCCTGCACAAGACCCTTTCTGACAAGACCCTTTCCTTTCTCTCTCCTTTCCTTTAAATTTTTCTGCTTTGTCACTAAGATGGTAAAATTTCCCTAATTGCACTTTCTCCTTGAGAAGTAGTCAGGCTTTCCAGGAAGAGCTGGTGGGCTACAGAACGATTGGCCAGAGATAGTCCTGGGCATTAGCTGGCTGCTTAATGGGTTAGTGCTATTGAACCCACACTTAATGATGTCCAAAAGTATTAGTTCCATGTTGTCTCTGTAAATCTAATTTGCTTCCATTCATGCTTGCTTTCCTCTGCAATTAGTGCTGTTTTCTTCTGCACAGGCTCCACCCCATTATCACTTCTTTCACTGTATGAAAACAGGGCAGGCCCCTCTGATGCATAGGAGCAGCTTTGGAGTTCTGATTCTGCAAAGGTCTGAGCACTTTCAGTTTCCTTTGCAACAGAAAGTGTTCAGCATTGCACAGAATTATTAAAATGTTCAGCATTGTAACTTTCTGAAATACCTTCTAAATGTGGAACTGCAGCGCAGACAAGAGGGCTGGGCAAGGGGAAGATCGATTGTGGCAGATTATTACAGCTTTATTGTCACATAATTATAGTGCTCTACCCCAATGTTTAAATAGTGAATTTAGTTGTTGTAAATTGCTTATTGCCACAGGTGTCAAAACCAAAAAGATCATAATGCTAACCCCTTCAGAACTACCACCAACATATGAAACACGGGAAAAGATTTTTATTGTTTGTGGTGGCTTCACTTGAATCCTTATTGCAGCTCTTTTTAATTATAAAATCTGTAGTAAGAAGCAAAAGGCCTGATATATTGAAGCTCTAGGACATCTACAAGGCAATGGAAGGTTATTCTACTGCAGCAAATTGTAGTACTCCTGCCCATTTAAAGTGTGAAATGCATTTAAGTAACTCTTTGTACTGATCTGCAGTTGGAGGAGTAACCAGAATATTCTTTTCCTTCAAGGCAGAATGAAATGATATGGAAGTTTTACAGCAGACTTTTCTTTACCCCATTATCGTGCTTTTGAAGAGGTTTCTTAGTTTCAGTTAGGAGGTCCAAGGCCTGCTTGTAGAGTATGAACTGTTCTGCTGAACGGGAGATCAGCACCTCGGCCCCCGCCCGGGTTTCAGACACACTTCTGGATGTCGCAGTGCCATTTGCATGGCAATATCAAACCAAACTCATGTGGCTTGCTTCCTTTTTTTAATTAACTGGGAATGCCAGTGATCCAGTGAAGTTTGTGTTGCTGGATAAAAGGGCTGGTCTGTGAATAGCATTGTATTTGCCAAATGGTTCGCTAGTCATTTCAGTACAAACAAATGGATGGTGTCTGTAAGTCTGCAAACACTGTTGACATTTAGCCTTGTTTATGTTACTTTCCTTTTGCTGCATATTTTTGGCTAGAAAAGATACTGTCTGAATCAACACTGACTTCCTAAGCAGAAGCTAAGGGCCCAATCTTGCATCCCTCATTCTCGATGAGTGGGACTACTTACATGACTAAGGATTGCAGAATCAGGTCCTATGTTTATTTGACTTTAAATTTCATTGCTTATATTCATGTAATTTAATTTGATTGTATTTTGTTGTATCAGAAATCGGTCAGGTGATAAGTTTGGTATCACCATTTTGTTTACTGTTGAAAACTTTAGGTTCTTACCATTTTTCATATTGTGGTGTGACATTCCCATTCCATTTGTGTTTCTGGAAATTAACCCCTAAAATATCTGATACAGCTAAGTGCTGAGTACCTTCTATTCCCAGTGAGACTGGAGGCATTCAGTCCCTCCCAGCACCAGATCTGAAAGGGGGATTGTGTTTGCAAAAGGAGGCCTTGGTATGTGCCTTGATTTCAGACATCAGTGGCCAGCCGCACCAAGGCAAATCCCTAGCACAGAAAGGCTTTTCTTTTCTTTGCAGAGACAAAATAATGATGTAAGCTTAGAGCTCTATGATTTTACTCTAAGTTTCATCCCCCAAACAATATATTCTTATTGTTTTTGTCATATCCAGGTCAAATTTAAATTATAATTTAGGATTAGGCTGAGGCATAGAGATGTTTCCAGGTCTTTCCAAAGTGAGACAATGCTCTGGTTTGTGTTTTGGTTCAGGAATATACATTCTTGTGTCTGAGATATAGTATTTCCTATAACTACTCATAAACACGAGCAATTTAAACATTCTTGTAAGTCAAAACTAAGTGTACGATTAATACCTATTATGAGGCCAATTTTAAACAATTAATTTGACAGCAATTATAATTTTATGTTACAGGCTTTCAGAAATAAATAACCAAATTCATCTTTGTAATCTAAGGATCTTAGAATATCTTTATGCAGAGATGATCTTGTTATGCTCAGTATTGCATATCTGGAATTTCTGAGGTTTGCTCCCACCCATCTAGATACCTGTAGTGCCAGGGATAAATAATTACCTGAGGCTTATTAATTGTTTCAGCAAAGAAAAAAATATATACCTTAAGTGTAAGCATTAATATATGTATACACAATACATCCACAATATATAACAAACCATCATAATAGTACAAAAATAGCGGTCCTGAATATGTTCTGTTATTTATGTGTTTGGCAAGCTTAGGGAATGGACTTTAGTACGAGTGAAAATTCTCTTAACATTTTTAAGGTTATTTATTGTCATTTCTATTTGAGTTTTTAATGGTCCTGTATTTTGTAATGCTTTAGCAGGAAAAAATACTGTAGTTATCTTTTTTCATATTCTTTAAGCAATATTTCTAGCTTAATATATTGTGCCAGGTTTTCCAATATTAACCAAGAAAGACAGTAAAATTCAATGAACAGCACTCTGACATCCACAATTTAAAACCTGTGATTGAAGTGAAATGTGTAAACTTCTAGTGGGTTATCATGTGCTTTGGAATAGAGTATTGTTGGAAGTAATTAGAAAATATATTAAGGTTTCCTGGTAATGAAGGTATGTAAGTTTTAATAATTGTTGCTTTCTGAATAAGTGTCAAACTATATCTTTAAATGTATATGGAGTTACAAGTTAGGTCACTTCTGAATGGAATGTAAAACAATACTAAAATGCTTCAATAACTTATCTCAGTGTTGCTAATAAAAAAAAGCTGTTAACCATTAGTGCAGTTTTGAGTCATTTTGTTAATTCATTCAAAGAAACTCTCTGAGAAACTGTTGTACCTTTTTGTAGACCAAAGACCACTCATGCAATCCACAGCTGCTTGATGCTTTGAGAGGCAAACTCTGCAAAGCTTCTTGTTGGCCTTGTAAACGCTATTTATTAAAAATGCCGTGTTCTGAGGCGTTAGAATGGTGCCAAGTATGATTAGGCAGGTATATAATGGGGGGCATTTGACTTTTTTCCACTGTCACAGAAAATATCTTGGGAATGGTGGGCCTGTTTCTCCTCTGTCACTATTAAAATCCAACAGCAATTTTTGTGGATGCCACTGGGTTGCAAATGAGCAGTGTGGGTGGATTAAGTGTGTAAGTATTAGTGCCTGGGTGCTTGGCCAGGGTGAGCTAAATACTTGTGTCCAGCCCCTACAGCCTTAGTCAGCGATGGGGATTCAGCGTCTACCCCAGTGGAGAAATACAGGAGCATCCAGCCTGGGAGTGATCTCTCTTGGTTAATCTTGCCCAGCCTTACGCGAAGTCACAGCCCTCGATACTGCAGGTAGTCCTGAACTCTCATGGAAAGAACATGTGATAATCATCCTGGGACTAGGCTCCCTCCTCAGACCCATGTGTGAGTCTCCCGAGGCAAAGCCAGCATAGGATAACGAGCAACCAGCCGTGCCAGTCCTGGTACTCTCACCCAGGTCTATGGTAAGTGTTTCCAGGATGGGGCCTGTAACAGGTGGCCCATTTTTCAGTGCACCACTGAGCACACAATGGGAGCCAAAGGAAACCATGGCTAGGGCTCCTGGTGTCACGTCTTCATTAATGCTGTCAGTTCTGAATAGCATATTGGTACTTTTTATTTATTCCACCAAAACACCATGAGTCAGGACCTGACATTTTACTGTTCTGTGTCATACTGAGAAAAATCTGTAGTTCAGCAGTAGGACAATTATATTATTTTGGAAGGGCTAGAAATAATACAGCATTTGTGAGACAACTGTAACATTTATCCAGACTCAGTGTGAGATTGTTCTTCCTTTTATTTGGAGAGCACTTCCAAAAAAGTACCAACTAGAAGCAAAGAAAAAAAAAAGACAAAAAGTGGCAATTATGAATCCATTTAACCCCCATAGGGTATAATCTCATTTTGTGTAATACCGCTGGCTGTTACATGCCTAAACTTCTATGCAGTGAGCTGTGAATATAGTCCTTATTGTCCTGTGGGCAATATGACTAAGGAAAAAATATCTCTAATACAATGGAGCATTTGTCTGAATGGCATAACCTAAGGTCCATAACATCAAATCTAAAGTTGTAATTATACAGCTGCAGTCATACTACTCAAGTGAAGGCTGTGTCAGCACTTGTATTGTATAAGAACTCCTGTTTTCAAGGGTTGATGAGTCATATGCAAAAAACATTTATCACTAAACAATTGTTCTGATTGTTCTGAAGAAACATCTAGGTACAGGCCTTTTCCCAGCAGGACATGGTCATGTCTTCTGCATAAACCATGGCGTACTTTGCTAATGAGCGTATCTTTTTTGAGCTAGGAAATTACCTAGAAATTTTGGGGCTTTATGCATTTTTATTTTTTTCAGAACATAAACTAGTAGGAAAAGAGTCAGGGTGGCCAAGCTCTTCTCTGACAAGGATTGTAACAGGTGTCTTTCTCAGAAATTATAAAATTATGGGGTTTTTTCCCCAATTTGTCATCCCCAATGCTGCTTTAAGTTCCTTGATCTGAACACGTCCTTAGAAGACTCGGTAACAATTTTGTTTTTGAGATGCTTTGAAATCGAGCCTCCCAAGCTCACAGTAACTGTTATTGCCATTTGGAGCAGACACACATTTGCTGGCAAGGAGCAGACAGGAAAGAGGTTTATTTACAGCAGCACCACAGAGGTGAACCAGGAGCACTGTGCATCCCTCCCATGCCAGCGTAAAAGGACTGCGCTTAGAAATGAGACCAAATACTGGAACCCACAGGAATTTTCCTGCTCCATGAAATTTCTAGATAGGTATGCTGGATGTGAGTGACTTTAGCTAGCAGAGGCCCCTGCCCAGACCATTGCCATTTACAAACAGGTGTTCTTGAAGCCCCCCCCCACGTCAGGCATTTGCACCCAAGCTGCCTCGCCCGCCCCATTGTCCCCGGAGCGAGACGCGGGCCCAGCCAGTTTCCTTAAGCCGATCTCCTCTGATCCGGGGCGTCTGTAGTGCCATTCCCTGCATAGAACAGCCATTGTTCAGCTGCAGAGCAACAGTGGGGTAGAAAATAGCATGCCATGCTGGGGATCAGAGAGGGAATTGTTCCTTAATTATCTCTTACTGAAGGAAAAACCCAAGGCATATCCCGATATGTGCCATGACTCTGGCAGAACACGAGTTGTTTAAAAAAGATTTGGGGAGGGGTGGAATCCCATTTAGAAGCTGGCAATCCTTACTCCTCCTGCCAGTCTACCTGTGATTCACTCACTGACCATGGAAAAAAATAAGTTTTCCGCTTCGGATTCTCCATGATGAAATGGAAAATAATAGTACTTATCTCCCTGGTAGGAGTGCTGTGAGGATAAATGAATTAATTAATGTTTATAAAGCACTTTGAAGATGAAGAACATTATATAAGTCCTCAGTGTACAAATGCTTCCTTCTCTGATATAACTCCAGTAAGCTATAAAAATTTATTGATGAAAATAAACACACATTGCAAATACATGTTGGGTGTGTATATCCCTCCTGTGCCCCAGCAGTGTGGGTGAGCCTGAACCCAACATCAAAACCTGTCTTAGCCCCTGTCTCTACTCAGGATTGGTGTCTGGGGCTCTCTGCAGCAGCTTTGCTGTGCTTTGGCCATAATGTCTTTTCACCAAATCCATGAATTTTTATCTCAGGGCTCTACGGAGTGCCAGCTGGGTTGAGCTGATGAGTGTTGGCCATGGTGTAGGTGATGGGTCAGCAATGTGTCTGGTGAGCTGCTCACTCCCCAGCCTACTGCCAGCCTGCAGGTCCTCCTGTCCTGTGCCCATGTGAGCAGCTCCCTGGCAAGACTGTGGTCTTGCCACACTCTCTGCCACAGTCTGCCCTTCTTTTCAGGTTTAGTGTGATGCTCAGTGACCATCCCATTGGTGCTCAGCAAATCCTGGTGTTGCTGCTCACACTCACTGGTCTGGTGGCTGAACTGGTGTTTCTGGGCTTTTTTTGAATGACAGTGACTTCAGCTCACAACTGAAAGTTAAAATTTTTAATGCCTGCTTTTCAATGTTCACATCCTAGATTAGTCCTTGCTGCTCTGTATTATTTATTTTTTTTTATTCAATCCAGGAAGCGTGTTTGATCCCAAACAGCTCACATGTATAACAAGGAAAGTTAAGAGGATGCAGGGAAGGAAAACCAACACTTTAGACACACAGAGATGTGACATTTATCAAGAGACACATACAAGAAAAGGTTTGTGCATTGAGATGAACAGGTTAAAGATGGAATTCAGGATTTTTCAGGGGCTCTCCTCAGTTCTCAGCCACCACATAGATCAGTTTGGGGACCTTAGGAGAAAGGCCACCTTAGCCCTAATTGTGTAGTTTGTTTTGTTTTCCTAACCCTGTATCAGTTGGTGTGCTTGGTTTTCTTTGAAATCCTTTCAGACTATCCTGGTAAACCTGTTGATGGTTCAACTGCAGGAGTGCAGAGGAGTGCAGAGCTCCTGGGATGCTGGGGCCCCACTGGCAGGGGCTGGAGAGCCCCCTGCCCCGCTCCCCGCTGCTGGCACTGAGGGCTCTGCTCTCCCTGCTGGGAGCCTGAAAAGAGTGGCAGCTTTTGCCCAGCAAAGTCTGCTGCCCTGCCATGTTCATCCAAGAGCCAAACGCACCGTGACACATCCCCGGTACAGCCAGACGTCCCCAAACTCTGACCAGCATCAACACAACCAGTGGTGCAGCTGATTTTTCCATCCCCTGACATGAGAACCATTTAATAACGGGAGGGTCCGTGGGTGTATTCATTTAATCGTTGTGTAACTGTACATTGGGGTGAAAAAGAAAAAAACAAATCAGAAAAGCTTTCCCAAAGGATAGAGGTGGGAATCCCATTAACATGTTGGCTCCCTCCTTAGTTGCCAAAATGACTGACAGCAGGATAAGGTCAGAAGATGAAAACCAAGCCATGGGGGACAGAGCAGGGAGGGGAGGGGGCCAATCAGTTGAATAAAAAACTGAGTGTCAGTGCTGGGGAAGGAGAAAACTGGCACTCCCACTAGAAAAATCCTCACCCTCTGCTCCCCTACTGTTTGTTTGGGGAAAATGCTGCAGCTTAATCAGAATTATTTACAAGATAATGGTCCATTGTTTGTAGTAAGACAGATGCTGTCTGTGGGAATTTGGTGGTTTATGCTCTATGCATTACAGTGCCATTGCTGTGTGCAGATGGGATCACAGTGGTATTGTTGTTATCCACTTTTTGGAAATTTGGAGGATCCTTACTGTGAAAGGAGGGTCCTTAAAGAGAAAAAGGAAGAGTTTTCTCAGGCCCAGAGCTGGGATTTCTCTTAAGGTAGAACTGTGTTCATTCATGTGTGGGAAAAGAAGAGGACAAGGTGCAAATGCTTTGCTGGAGACCTGTAGCATGAAGGGTCCCTGGGCTGACTGTACTTGGTGGTGGCAGACATCCCTTCAGCGGATGGATGGATGGATGGATGGATCCTGTGTGTCTTTCCAAAGGCGAGGCAGTGCTCCCTCCTTTGCTGGGCTCTGGCAGAGTCACTTGCTTAGCAGGTGGTGTGAGAGGTACACAAACCTATCTGTGCAAGGGTTGGGCTTGCCTGCTCAGTGATCATCCTCTGGTTGTGTGATCACAACCGGGATGGTCCCTGCCTTTCTCCCCATGCTGTAAGCTAAACACTGAGCACTTCTGTTTCACCAGAAAACTTCATCCCAATGGTTTACGGGTGAGGCTGTGGGAAAGGAAAACTAAATTTTCTTTGGATTCATACTGAAGAAAAAAAAATCCCCAAATATACAAAGAAAAAAAATCTGTGTTTATTTTGAAGATCAAATGCAAGATTTTTTATCTATCTATCTATCTATCTATCTATCTATCTATCTATCTATCTATCTATCTATCTATCTATTTTTACATTTTCAAGCAGGAAATCTTTTTCCGTAAGCATCCCCTTCTGCCCCAATTAGAAAGTTCAGTGTGGAGGCCTTGGACCCTGGCAAAGGGGACAGGCCCAAGATGTGCAGGTGGGTGACCCTCTGCCATGAGGGAATTGCTGCATATGGGAAGAATAGGGAGCCTGGGAGGCTGGTGAAGATGGCTCTTCCATCAGCACGACCATCTCACCAGCTGTCTGGATCTGTCCCAGCAAAGTGTGGGGGACAGCAGCACCCACAGCCCTTTCCCATAACCCTGAGATAAGGGATAAGGATCACTCTATGCAAAGCTCTGCTCTCTCAGGAGCAAATCCTGCCTTGCCTTTGCTACCTGACCCATGGAAGCCGGGGAGATGAGAAGATCCTCCTCAGGATTGGATCACTGGAGCAAGGTGCAGGACGAGGGGGTGGAGGGTGCCTGGGTGGGTGTTGGGTGTATGTGTGTGCACGCGCTTCCTCTCTCAAAAATCTGCTTTTAGTGTGCAATAGCTCACGTATTACCTCGGCAGAGATCCGTGGGCACCAAAGGCAACCAAGAGACGACAAGTCACCAGAAAGGCTCCAGAGGGGATTTTGAGCATCCACGTCTGGTATCCCAAGATCCATTAGCTTTCAGGTAAAACAGAAAACAATGACCATCTTTTTTGTATTCAAGTTAATTAAGCTGTGTTTCCATCACTGCAAAATACCTGAGTTTCCCTGGAGAAAGCAGAGGGCCTGGGAGTGGGAAATGAGAAAGGGGAGGGCAAAGAATGGCTGATTCACAGGTTTTGGGGTCTGTGCAGATGGAAATGGGATTCCAACATCAGCATGTCCTTCTCTGGACCCTAAAATGGGTGGTGGGAAGTGGCACCCCCTTCCCTCTGGGCTCACTGTGCTGCCAGGGATTGAGCTGATAGAGTCAGATCATAAGTGGAAACCACTTTGCCCAAGAAGAGGGATCTCCTCTGGCTTTTGTGAAACAGTTTTCCAAGAATACCTTTGAAGGGTTAGATGGGCACAGTCTACTTCCATTCCTGAGTGACTGCATTTTTCCTAAGTATCTCCAGTGGGATCTGCACAGGCAGCTCTAAGATTTTTTTTCTCCAAGTCAGCATTTATTTGCAGAATCCTAATTTTGTATTTCCTGACATTTAAACTTTTCAGCCTAATGTTCTAATAAGGATTCTGTCTGTCCATCTAAATAAAGCTTCGTTCTAATGAGGACACCATCCATCTCTCGAGATGGAGCCGTAACGACTTCCAGCCTCAGTATAATTTTAGCCAGGCTCCCTTCCCCACTGTCTTTCCCCCCTGCCCCCAGGTCTTTGTTTGGGGCGAAAATTATCTGTTTGGGGATGAAGATGTGCAGATTTTCATATTGGGCCAAGTGACTGAGCTGTTGTGTGAGCCTCTGCTTTCTCTCTGAAAAGGGGGATTTTGCTCACTCCCTGTTGTATGTTCAGTGCCTGTTATTTGCAATTTTGGTTCATAAGACTGTGGGTTTTCATGCCAACAATTTTCTGTTTGAGTTGTTGGAAGTAGGGAGGGTGTGGGAGCATGCCAGTGTCAAAGGTTGTCACTTGAATGATAATTAATAACATTATCAGGCTGATTATGTGTTTAGATGTCCAGAATCAGGAGTGAATTGAACTTGTTAAATTTAATTCCTACCTCGGAATGACTGGGATACTGGCGTGCTCACCAGTCTTGCGTTTGCATAAAGGACAAAACTGGGAATTTGAAAGGGCAGTGACTAATGAGAATTGCTGAAATTCTGGGCTTCTGGCATTCTCAGGGCTTCTCCTGCAGCACCATCGCTCCGCGAGCTTTTGCCAGGCAGAAGAAAGCGCAGATCAGGCACCCGATAATGTTTATAGAGCCCGGTCTCATTGTGTCAGGGGTTGACTGAAACGTCGAGTCATTTGAGATTGGAGATTATGTCTTTTAAGGTCCCGAAGAGCCGTTTCACATGCGACTGATTACCTCTGTCAGAGGCAGGAGAGCCAGGTCCCACCTCGGTGGGTGGGATCTGAACTCATGCTTTCAGAGGTCAATAACAGGGTTTTTAGACCTTTGTGCTTCTCAGTCCCTTATAGCCAGACCTTTTCTGTTAAAACTGTTTAAATTACAAACCAGTAATAAAAGGATCATATGTGTTTCCCACTGAACAGGTTCTTTAAGGCTATTATGATAATTAAAAACATATGGTGCCTACACAAGTCAGAGGGAAACCACAGATGTACAAATTAGGTATTATATAAGGTTTTCCTTCCCCCCCCCCTTTTAAAAATGACAAGTCAAAGAAACACAAAGAGATAAAAATGATAATTTTTTTGGAGATGGTAGGTAGCATTTTGGATTTTTAATCATGAAATATGTAAACCACCTTTCATACATAATCAGAGCAAACTCTGTTAAGCAGGAAGAACAAAACAGTAAGACTGCAGTATTTATGGAAGGAATAAGGAAACACTTTGTTTCATACAAGTTATCTGAGACCAGGAAACCTTTTGCATCTTTTATGATGTTTCCCTGCACAGACATGGAGGATTATATTTATTAAATATTGAATTATATTGAAATTGGATTGATGCAGCCAAAGAAGGACATTTCTTTGTATTCCATTTTTTTCTCCTTTTAAAAAAGGGAAATGTACTCATATTGATTGCAGTACAAGTAGTCATTTGTTTTAATTTAAAAATATAGGATTGATTTTGAGAAGGTGATAAATACTGCTAATAAAAAAATTCAAAATGGGGATTTATAATGATTCTCTGTTAAGTCAATGGTTTAGAGAGGCTAACTTATAATAAAAGTAGAGACGTGCTGAAATATTCATAGCTAATGGGTTATTTGCCTTTTGCCAGTGCTGCAAACTTTCCTTGTTTTGCTAGGTGCTGCTCCAAAAGGCAGAATTTATGTTATCTAACTCTCCTTGCTCCTTGTTTTGTTTTTCTTGTGCTGAAAGTGGGCAGCTGAGGGTCCGCTAAGGGGCCCCCTCCTCCTGCTGACATGTACGGGTACAGATGGGCTGGATCCAGGTGTGGGGGCTGAGGTGGGTACCTGCAATGGGTCTCAGCTTCGCTGGTGGTGCCGTGCAGCTCTGCGGGTTTCCCTCAGCCTCTGCACAGATCCCTCCTTGTGGCATTTGGGATGGGCAGGTCTCAGAAGCAGTGGAAGTGTCCCCGAAGCCCTTTGACTCGTAGCTTTTGCATTGGGCTCCACGGCTCCCGCAGCACCAGCATCTGCCTTGCACCTTGCCCTGCCTCCGGCGACAGCAGACCCTCCTCTTCCCACCGGGGACTGCTCGGGGCTTGATGCCTGCCGTGTCCCCGCAAGGAGCAAGGGCTGCAGCAAGCCCGCTGTTGTCAGAGGGGTCAGAGAGCATCCCACCAGCACAGGGTACTGCAGCCGAGGGGGAGAAGGACACTCCTCATGGCTCTCATGGCATGGAGAGCACCCTGGCACTGCTCATGGTTGGGTTTCTCCTACCCCGATAAGACAGAGCCTGTCGTTGTGTGTCCCCCCTGCCCCTAACACCCTCCCCCAACCCCAGGAACTGCCCCTGGCTGTGCCAGCTCCTGCTGCAGTCGGGGCTCAGCCTGGGGGATGCTGTGTCCCCTGCCCTCGGCAGCGGCACCCTGGGCAGGCAGCCTGCATCTGCAGATCCTGCATCTACAGCCAGGATCTCACCCCGAGATGCACTGAGGCCCTTTGCTCTGCTCACTTATGCTTTGTTCTGTCTCCCACCAAAAAGCAGACAACTTTTTTTTTTTTCTTCTTCCAAAGAAACTTTTAGAAGAGCAAAAAAAGCAAATCTGGGGAAATAAGAGGAGCAGGAGAAGCCTGATGCTAACACTTCAGGTTTGCAGGAGTGGTGGCTGAGCAGGCATTTCTGAAGGGAGTCTTTTCTTGAGTGAGTGATAGCAAACTCAGTGTTATTTCACATGTAGGTATTACCATTTTAACTTTTACTGAGGTAAAATAACACCTTGTCACTCAGTGCAAATACCAATCACAAAATGAATTAATTGTAATAACTGTTGTCAACAGAACAAAAGACTTGTTGCTTTCCTAAGCAGATTTCAGTGCCACTGATAACTATATACAGAGGTTCCCTTTGGGCTTATTCAGTGTATGCAGTCAGAACATAATTTAATCTGTCTTTCTCTGTACTTTGTTGTAAAAGTCTCAGAAATTGAGTTAAAAACCTGTATTTTTTACATATCATTCAGCATGCACTTTTCTAGTCCATATGATTTTTTTTCTCACAGAATCCTTATGCATTTTTACTAGTTAATTAACACAGGTTTTGTGGCTAATTTATTACAGAATTAACAAGTTTATAACAGTCTGCAGAATCTGTTGCTTCCCTGTATGCTGTGATGCAAAATTACTTTCAGAGAGAGTATGGGCAGCTCTTTTGCTACACAAAATACATTTTTGCTAATGTTACTTCTTCAGCCAGTCATCTTTATCCAAAGTGAACACTGCTATCCCAATAGACAGGGAAGTTTCCTTTGAAAAAGGGGAAGAGAGAGAAAAATTAGCCAAGAGAAGCAAAATTCTTCATACTTGTGCTAACCACAAATTTATTCAAGTGAAGTTTGGGATGGGGGGATACTAATTAACTAATTTCACAAAGGAGCCTCAGTGCAGCAGGAATCAGTGCCAATATGCTATACTCATTTTACATGGCTATTTAGCTTAATAATCAGAAACACTATGGCATATCCTCTATATTTCATTGCAAATGCTATGTATTTTCTTAAAGAAACATACATTAATATTGCAGCCTGGGATAGTCAGATGTCATTGCCAATGGAATAGACACTCATCAGAAACTGACCCAGAGAGGAATTAAAGATCCATTTTGCATCCTCAATTAACAGAATATGTATTTTAGATTGGTGCAGCCCATCTCTTGGCTTTGTAGTGGGTAATGTTAGTGCCGTGCAGCCTTGACGCAGGGAATTTCTGTGGTTTCCCCTCCAACCCTCTGCTGTTAATAACATTTGGTCTGTCTTTCTTGTTGGCAACTGCTGTGTCTTCAGCCACCAGTCGGTCAAATGTTCCTGCTTCTGCTGTGGACTTGCTTTTTGCGTGGGCAGTGTGGCTCTGCAGCTGCAGCAGAGCCTCTGTCTGTGTGGCACGGGCTCGAGGTGCTGGGGGAGGACCTGCTTGCTCCCTGCTCTGGAGGGGTGACACATGACCTGGTGTGAGCTACGGCGTGTTTGTTCTCACACACTTCTCTCCTTGTTATTGTTTAACTTAAGCAGTCCTGAATGCGCCACAGTGATTTTTTTCTCATGTACTTCCCATGGCAGATGGGAATGGAATATCTGTGATGATTGTGCTGGAGCTTGAGTGGTTTTGTTTCAGCAGCCTCAGGCCAAGGCTGTGGATGATCTTGTGTGGATGAACAGGGATGTAGGAAGGCTCTGCAAGAAACTATGCCTGCAGTTCAGGCGTTCATCAGAGAGGAGTAGCTGTGGGAGGGAGCTGCTCTGTGGTGCCTGGAGGTGCTGTGGTTGTGGTCCTTGGGCCCTGAGAGTGGCTGCTGTGCTGCAGTGGTTTTTGTGGCATGCTGGTTTTGTGCTTGGAGCAGCTCACAGTCAGCTTTGCCCGAATTCTGCTGCACCTCTGACATTGCTCCTCAGCTTGGGGCTACAGCCTACCTGCAGACATAAGGCTGTGGACAGAGGAAGCAGCATGAAAAAAGTTGTTCTAATGCTGTGTGGGTGGGGATAACAACTCTGCTTGGGATGCAGCAGCCATTCTTGGATGGAATCGTGGGGGGATCTCAGAAAAAGATGGTGTTGGAAACCTCAGGTCAGGCTGGGCATGGACAGCACAAATGGGGCAGGAGGACCTGTCCACTCCCCCCTGTGGCAAGCCTGGGAGTGTGTGCTGTCAGAG
Source organism: Pyrocephalus nanus (assembly GCA_038380795.1). NCBI lineage: Eukaryota > Metazoa > Chordata > Aves > Passeriformes > Tyrannidae > Pyrocephalus > Pyrocephalus nanus. The sequence continues at coordinate 5,924,634 of CM076273.1, read as the reverse complement.
GGAGCAGGCAGGGAGACTGCAGTGCTCCTTACCCCACTGTCGGCTGCCTCCCTTCCACTCACCCGAATATATCCCAGTAAATATGTTTGAAAGATTGAAAACACTCCCAGCCTCTCCTATAACACCATCCCTTGTGCTGACCGGTAGTTTTTGCTGTGGTAACCCGGCCATCGCATTCTTTCTCCATGATTCCTTTGAGGCACGTTAAGGACAGCGTTCCTCCAGAGCTGGAAACTGGGGGGCTCTAGGTCAGGTAGCTCCATCCCTGGCCGTGAGTTTTCCACAGCAGAGCCTGGCAGCTCTAGTGACTGGCAGGATGGGGACCTGTGATATGTTTTGTTGTCCCTGGGGCTGATTTTGGATTTGCTCCTCAGCCGTGGCTATTCTGTGTTTTCTCCTGCTCCTCTTTGGGTGATTAACTGCGAAAAGAAGCGTTTCTCGTTTCTACAAGCCACTCCTCTCCCTGCTTCTTGGCACTAGTTGCTAATCAAAACAGGTCTTTGATAGCCAAATGGCATTTGGCTGAGCCAAACAGAGAGCTAGACACACAGGCTTCTTGTGATCAAGTGCTTTATTAATGTGAGGTTTAATGCAAGTTCACTCACAGCTTGTGGACCCCATGGTAAATGTTCAACAATCTAATTCTGTAGCACTGTGTTTTATTTAGCATGAAAATATTCCAGGGCATGAAAAAACAGTGCTCTGCTTAGGAGCAATGTTTCAAAGGATTTAAAAATATTAATTTTTTGCTCTTTCAAGAGCCAAGATGTGTTAGCTTGTCATTTTATAAAAGAACAAGCTTTTATTTTTTTTCTCCTTTATTAAATCAAACCTGTTTCTATAGTTAAGCAAATGCAGAGTTCTAAACTAGTAAACTTTTACTGTATTTCTATAATTTATGTTTATATAATACCAGAATATTCCAAGAGGCATTTTGGGGAAATTTGTAAAATAAATGTGCTTCCTGGCAGAGACCTTGTACGCCAAGTTTTAGCCTGGGCTGCATTTTCACAGCTGAGTTATAAACCCCTGAAAAACAGGATTTATAATGGAAACGCTGACACAACCTTAACCATAGCACTGCTATCTGGTGCTGCTATAATATACTGTACGAAGAAATCAGTTCATTAGTTAGTTATAAACAAAGGACAGAGATAGTAAATTACAGTAGGTATTTCAGCAGTTTTCTATATATTTATGACACAAAAATATGCAGCTGCATTTTATTTCTTGAGACAGTATTTAAGGATTTCAGATTTAATACACATTAGTTTGGTTATGCACATTGTGCATTTTGGTCTTGCTGTTCCCTCTTGTAGTTTTATTCATGGTATTTTCTTCTTTCTCTGTTGCTCATTAGAAAAATGTTAAAAATCCATTTTCATCTGATTAATAATAAAGCTGATCACATGTAACCTAATTTTCATTCACTGCTGCCCCTGTCTGTGGAGTCATATACAAAGTGACCTTTGAATCACCACTGGGCCCATAAAGCACAATAAGCACCATTGTCCTGTCAAAAATTGAAGATGTTTTACATCATTACAAAATTTAATGTTCCATCTTTTCAAATGCACTACTTTTCAAAGGCCACATTCCAATTGAAGCTCATTAAAATCAGACTCAAGTTTCCTGTGGTGGGGATGAGAAAGAGTTTCTCATGCATTCGGAGTAATATGAATCACTCTTTTAAAACAGATATGGTTACATATTAGTTTTGAAAGGTACAGTAACTGCTGAGCCTCCACTGTCTGCAACAGTGAGGCTTTTGTACTTATAAATCTAATAACTGCCTCCTGATCCCTTGTACTTCATCCACACTGTATCCTATTTACTTATGAATAAATCAACTTTCTAAATAAAATTGTTGTTCAAAAGTTCAGGGGTTGAATTATAGGAGCCTCTGGCTCAAAGCTTCTATTAAGGTTTTAGCAGACATCTGTAAAACTCTTGTTAAAAAAAAATCGTTTTTTCTCAAAACTCCTTCTTGAATACATTAGATGGGGAGAACCAAATTCTTCTCCGGAGCAATCCTTTAAAGTCTGTTGAATTACACAGAGGCTGAATTTGCTTCCTAATCTTATGGAATAATTTCTCCTAGTGTTTTATTTATAAATCAAATAGAACTTTGATAAACTGATGACTGAAATGGGCTCTATGTTTGTAAGTATATTATCATGCCTGTACTATGCTAATAGAGTTAGAATAGTGGAAATACTGGGGTGTTCAATGTAGGCACATTAAAAGGCTGGTTGCCTCTCCATCCCACTTTCCTCGAGAGGGGGGCTTTGCAAGCTTCACCTAACTCCATTTCCGCAAACAAAAGCAAAAACAACAACAAACAAACAAAAAAAAACAACAACAACAAAAAAGTTATTTCAAGCCTTTTAAGACTTAATGTTGCACTGCTGTATATACATGTGGCTGAATCTTGTGTGTATGGATGTGCATGCTGCTACCCTATATGTAAAGCAGATGTATATAAATATTATTGCACATTTGGTTTACTATGGCTATTACATGATCTCGCATTACATGGAAAGAGTTCCATATATTGGTCACATGCAATATAAACTATGCTGCAAAACACAGTGCATTAAACATTTTATGAAGAAGATGGATACAAATGTATGGCAAATACTATTTTCAACTGTTGACAGACCCTGAACATGTTTCCTCTAAGTTTATGATCATGAAACTGCAGCTATAATTTGCCAGGCACTGTTGCAAGTGAGACAGAATGAGCAAGAATGTCAGTCCTTTATCAATATCGCATTAAGATGCTATTGTATTTTCGATATTCTTGGTATAGCTCATTAACATGGTATATTAGCATAGCACGTGATAAAGTCAGGTGCAGGCCGTTCTCACATTTTAGTTATAATGTTTTTAATGTTTATGGTAATGTAAAAGACTACAAACCCATTCTGAGGTCTCTGGCTATCAGGGGCTATAGAACAGGCAACTATTACATAGGTCAAGAATATGGAATACCAAATGATGATATTCCTGCATTGTGCTGATATCCCATTTAGCACTGAGATTTTGCCAGCCACAGTTCAATCATATTTTTACTATAACATTGTACAACACCAGACATTCTCACCTCTCATATTCTGAGCTGTATTCTGTCTGCTGAGACAGTGCTGAATGAAATTCTTTGACTTTCCATGATAATAGTAATCTTAACCTCATTTAACACACAACTAGAAGTGGGTTTGGTTGATTCATAAAAAATATAAATCATTGGACAAAGGTGTTTTGTCTAACCAGTCTGTAATTGCCGGTACTCTGACCTTTCTCTGGTCAGTTGTACTGTGTTTTCTGCATCCTGTTTTAGCCTCAGTGTTTGTGGAGTTTCCTTCATTTATATTGATAATAATTAGTATTCATTATTTTATTAACTGGGAATATGAGTAGATTATTGAAAGCAGCAGGTATTGTCGTTCTAGCCTATCTCTGTATGTAGGTAAAGTCGGTTGCTTTATCATCTGCTTCACGCGGTTTGCTGCCGATGAAGTTTGGTTTCGCACCTCCTGCCTCCTCCCAACCCACCGCAGGGCTGTGTCTGCCGGGGGAGACCCGCTCTCCCCTTTCATCTGGGGCCTTTCAAAAAGCATGTGAAAAACTTCCTCCTCCCTCTCTGTAAAGCACAGACGAAATTTCCCGTCCTGCCGTTTACAGCTCATATGGAAATGAGTAAACTTTGTGGCCTGCTAAGGGCCGCTTTACGAAGTGCTAAAAGGCTTTATCGCAGCAGCCACCGCAGCCGGCCCCGCTGCCGGAGGAGGCGGCGGGCAGGGGCATCTCCCAGGAGGCTTCGCTCCTGCATTGCCCACTGGCACCCTAAATTGGGCATGGCCCCTCATAGCCACGCCCTTGTGGGGTGGCTGCAGCCCGGGAGCCGCAAAGGGTGGCAAACAGAGCCCTTCTTCCAGCTGGAGAAGGCTTTGTTTGGGGCAGGTTCTCCCCAGGGTTGCCGTCAGTGATGCTGCCTTAGCTCCCTCAAGTGTCTGCATCCATACCGGTGTGGGTACCTGCCTTCCCTGAACACCTCTTCTGTGGAGAGAATCACACATTCCTTCGATCATAATTTCTGGGTTTGACCTGCAGTAACACCCAGCTTCTGGAACTGACCCTGGAAATTGAGGAGCAGTAGATTGTGTAAAATAAAGCTTGAAATATTTTGCTCACTCTGCCTGACAAAAGCTAAACTGCGCCTTTCCCACTTCCAGGATCACTGGCAGAGCCTTGGAGAAAGAAGAGTAGAGACTGCAGCTCTTGCTGCAGTTCAGTTCTCAGGTCACAGTCTGAACTGTGGTAATTAGAAACGAGCATCTGTATGTATGAGGAAAAGGGAGCACTTCCAATTCTTGTGCACTCCTAGGAAAAAACTTGAACAAAAAAAAAAAGTGAAAACCAGATTGCTTTGTTCCTTGAACCCATCTTGCACTTACTGAACCCATAGCTGGTACTGACAGTACTTGAAAGGATTAGGGTATGTTCCGAGGCATGCTATGGCATAACAGCCACTGAGCAGGCTGAGCCACTACTGTACATCAGCCAGGAGAAGTGGAAAAATACTGACAGCAAAATTTTGAAACCTTCTCTTGCAGGGAGCATTCCTTAACCATTTCTCTCACCTTCTGAAGAGGCAGACTCACAGGGAGATTGTGTTCTGTCCACCTTTGTGTGTCTGATTGTCCCTCAGACATCTCCTTCTGCAGGAAACCAGGAGGTTTGTCCATCAGACAGAGGTGGCTGCTGCTGATGGAGGAGAATTACTTACACTCGTGACTCCATAGCATGTGGAATGAATAGAAAATTGTTCCTTTGAGGAAAAACTTCAGTCAATCCACACTTGTCTATTTAGAACAAGGCATTTAATCAGAATTTCCTGCAAACTTTGTGTTTAAGTACTTTATTTGCCCCATTTAATTTTCTTAAGCAAAGTCTATAGACAGATATATCTCTTAGGACCAAGCCCTTTTATTTTTTATCTCATTTAGAGAGTTGTGCTGCCTACAGTGGGCACCATTAAAAATTCAGGATTTGCCCTCATCGGGAATTACTTTGAATAGGAAATAGGATGTTATTGTAAGGTGGGATACAGTGGTTACAGGACTGAGAGTGTGTGCTTGCTATATGTATACCTTTGATAACTTCTGCACCTCCCTTTAGTCTGTGTTTTCCATCTTGTGCTCTTCCATAACAGTGGATGCAAATGCAGACAGACAATTTCTTTTGGCTTTAATGGGCTTTTGCCTGGAAAACATAACTCCTTATATTGTGTAAACTTAGCTTGCAGTGGGTGCATTAACAGGGTCAGTAAAGGTGTTATGTCTACAGAGTAAACACAAATAAAGTTCTGAAATTCTCTAGTAGGCAGGAGGGTTTCAGATGTTATGAGTGGAGTTACTGTGTTATCTTGATAAGCATAAATACAATTCAATAATAACTTACTGAATAAGTGATTTTTGTGTCAGGAAAACAAACAGTACGTAAGCAATATGTACGTTTTGTGAGAGGGGCAATTTGCATTTTCAGAGTTGTCTCAAGTATGGAAATTTTTTTGCATCATATATTGGAGAGGGAGGAACCTCTCTACTCCAATGAAGACAGGTCAGTGTATGCTTTTCAAATTTAGGATTGTGTGTAGTAGTTTGGATGGCAGAAGACCCCAGCAAGAAATGCAAATATAGATGTGCTAACTTGAAATTAGCTACAAATTAGATTTGTAACTATGTAAGGCATAAATCTGAATATTGGTAGCTGACATCCTTAGGGAATGCATCATATTTTGAAACTACAGGTACTGTATTGTTTGTGTATCATATATCCAACCATGTTTCTGCCAAAGAGAGGGAAAGTTTCCTGCTAAATGTTTCAAAGACATTCCCATCTCTTCAGAAACCTAGAAAATGCTTGTTTGCTGCTCCTGCCTATCCTGCACACCCAGCTTATTCATTAGCAGACTAGATCCTCATTATGATGATCTCATTCATTAGCAGACTAGATCATCTGGTGCTTCCAAACTTCCTGTTTCAAAGCATCGTCTTCAAAGTCGACGCTGCTGGGAGTACCAGGCTGTGTCACGGCTGCTTGGGACTTGGAAGTTGTTCTGTGAACCAATGTGTTTTCTAACGAGTGATCTAGGTGTGCAGGAAAGACTTGCACAAACAGAGGTGGGAAAATCCTGTAGGAATTGCAAATACAGCACCCAGTAATGTTAATACAATGTAACTTATTTGGAGACTGACTGATGGGCTTCAAGATGAGTTCAGGTATATCGTGACTGCTAAACTGAGTTTTAAAGCTGGGGCAGCAGGAGGAGGTACCTGTGTGTGTGCATGTTACAGGCAGGTGGGAATTGTTCTGTAATTTTCAAAGAACGTAGCAGGCATGTTTTCATTTGAAATTTCTTTAGCACATTCAATTATGAAGCTCTAAAGCTCTGTATCAATTAACTGAGGATTGCTGTCCAGTTAGAAGCTGAGGGAAACAAGGGTATATTGAATGGCAAATTGTGACTTTTCAGAGAAAAAAACGGTTCCATGCTTTTTCTCCAAGTATAAGAACATCCAGCTTAAATAGAGTATTCAATTTTTAATGAATTGGGCTCTTAGTGTCCCATGATCTATGAATGAAGAGCTAAAAAATGATAAATGAGAGCACACAAATGATGGGATTATACATGGCATAGTTCCTTTGAAAGGTATTCTTGTTTGTTTTGGTTTGTTGTTTTTTGGGTTTTTGTTTTTTGTTTTTTTTTTTTTTAATTTTCTGCTTAGATATATTCTTGATTGTGGATATAAGCTGGTAAATGATTTGCAGTACTCTTAATGATTTCCTCAAACATTTTTACTTCTTTAAATGAACTGTACTTCAACCTAAATTGGTATGCCTTCTCCCACTTGTAGAAGAGTGGAAGGTTTTAAAATGATCTAATATGGGACAGTATTTAGCATTCAGTATTTTCTAGCCCAAGAAACATTATATAATAATCTATAATCAAAAACACTAAAAACCTGTTAACTGCTAAATTCTGTTTCATTCTAACATTACAACTAAAACTCATTTATAAGTAAATGAAAGTCAAGAGGATTAAATTCAATTAAAATTACTTTGAAGTATGGGGGAAAAATGTTTCACAGTGATATAAATCAACATATTGTTATTGCCTTCTTTTCCTTATCCGTTAAGGGTCTCTAAAGCAAAATGTAGTCTAAATTATACATGGAGAACAAATAGAGAGAAAAGAACTCCACGCACCCACAAGCACAACCCAACTCAAATGAAAGGTTTGGGTGTACTTGTGGATGAATGGTGTGCTTTTCTGTATGCTTTGCGAGCCAGAACCGTGGAAGGTTTCTCCCACTTGCAGCCTCCATACCTTCATTGAGTGCAGTATAAATAGAAAGCCAATTAAAGTACATCTTTGTTATAAAAAAGAGGGAGACAAACAAAAAAAACCCAACACCATTTTAGTGTGCATGCATTTTTTACTGAAAGTAGGATCTCAGCAGAGAAATTAACTTTAATAATCTATGGATTACAAGACATATCAAACCTTCAAAGCATTGCAGTGTTAGATCTATTCTCAAAAGGGTTTAAATTACTTTAATAGTTAATAATAAGTGATATGACTAATTTTTCCAAGTAAATCAAGATCGGTTGTCATTTGTTCATCTGGTCTGCAAACCTCTTAATTATGTCAAAGAAATTCCTTGGTACCTACTGAGCACATCTGGGGTGTGTAATACTAAAATGCACTTATGATTTTTCTGCTGTTATTTGATGATTTAAGACATAAGCCTAATACAAAGCAGGGAGCAATGTTTTCAGTGTCCCTCTATCCCAGCAAAGTCAGGTCACACTAAAGAAACATGCAGCCACCCTACAGTTTAATTCAGGGCACATCTCTTACTGCCATTGAGCTATTGATCTTAAACATGCATGGAGCACTTGGAGACTCTTGTGTGTGTGTGTGTGCAGATATGCAAATCATAAACGTCCCATTGAAGACATTTTTATTGAAAGAGGGCCCAATTCTACAACCTGACATTGGTCAGTAAAAACCAGCAACCAAAAATTTCACTAACTGCTTTCCTAGAGAAGTTTGCTCCCATGAGCAAGATCAGGACCATAGAAAAACAATGCTATTGTTGTTTAAGAAAAGAACCTCACTGTCTGCTTTAAATCATATATTGTTCCCACAGGTTTCAATTACTTCACATAATGAGACGGTGCCAGCGTGTAACAATGGCGTGGCTTTCTGTCTCCATGGCTCTGGTACAATACTTTTAAATGAATTATCAAACTGATCAAAACAAACATTGTTCCTCTCATTACTGTGCTGCAACCTCACCATTAGCAGAGTTAGCATCCACACATGTAGCCAAGTGCCCAGAGACACAGATGCTCGCTGGGCAAGTTGCTCTCCCAGCAGGAGAGGCTGCAGGGCTGGAGATGCAGCTCCTCTCACTGCTTCGGGTGGGCAAAATGATCAACCAGGCATGTGGACCTGTCCTTAGTGCATGGCAATGTGTGAGGATCATATGCTCTGAGATCCTGTACAGCAGCTTAAAGTAGTGTGTAGGTTCTTTTCTAGAGGAGATTTTAAAGAAGCAAAGAAGTTACTCTCATATCTATCCATACACATCAGAATGAGTCTTTATAAAACGCCGCTAAAACTCCCAAAACTCAACAGCAACGTTGAACCTCTAAGTTATTTTGCATCATCTCCAAAGGCCACACAAAACACAGATCTTAATCCTTAAATCTGTGCAAGAAGCATGGAATGACAGTTGGCTGGATGTTGTTTCCAATTCATGAGATTGAATTAGGGAAGCCAGAGACAGAATCATGGAATTACAGAATAGTCAGGGTTGGAAGGGACCTCTGGAGATCACCCAGTCCAACCCCCTGCCAGGGCAGAGTCCTCTAGAGCAGGTGACACAGGACCTGTCAAGGTGGGTTTAAATGTCTCTAGAGGGGGAGACTCCATGACCTCCCTGGGCAGCCTGTCCCATTGCTCTGCCACCCTCAGTGTAAAAACATTGGGTAGGAAACATTATTTTTTTTTTCTCCTCTTGTTTTTTGGCAGTTATAATGTCTTTGTAAGGTTTTCTTTTAAAATAACCATCTATATTTTCATCTTTAACTCCAGCAGTATTTTTGCCTCTGGCTGTGACACTTTTGCTGTGTGTCCATACCACAGCCCCTACAACCTCAAGGGAAGTCCTGTTTTAGGCATATTAAGCCACAGCTGGGCTGTGGGGCCGTGCAGGCAGCGTGTGTGGAAGCTCCTGCTGCAGCCGGGCAACATCAGCTGAAAAATAGGGGACCCTCCCAAGTTCAGCTGTGGATAAATACCAATTGTAAAAAATTGCAGTTAGCTGAAGAACATTTCTCATTTTCATAGTCATTACGAAGAATTGCTTTTCTGTCCCCCTCAGACCTATGCCAGAGTTTTACCACAGGGTATGATGGGATCCGAGCTGAAAGAGGACTCTACCATTTATAGATGCATTGCTGGCAGATCTGTGAACTTTCTGAGATCATGTGAACTTCTGCAGTTGTGCTGTTGCATTCGTTTTGCAAGTATTAATTTAAGCTCACTGCACCTTGGAAAGAATTTGAATATTTATAAATTTAAGTATTTATTTTCATAGTAAAATTAAAGCACTATTGTCTTGCAACTAACCCTACTTGTTCCACCACTCCAAAAACAAAATCTCAAGTATGATAACCTTTATTTATAGATGGCAATAAGCATATTTAGCAATTTTATTATTCATGACCCTTGTACTAAATATCATAATCAGAATACAGATGTGTGAGATAATTTCTGTAAGGAAGTCACAGAAGTAATTCTTGTAAAATAAAAATAGCATTGTGCTCAGAAGAATAATATGTCCATATTTAATATGTCTTAGTACAAACAAAGAGACCACACAGAGTTTTTTTTGAAAAGTCCTACATTAATAACAAGCTTCATGAATAGAAACAAAACTCTAAAATTGTGATTTTTAGTGTTAACTTAATTTTCTGTCACATGCTTATATTCTTCCATATATAGTCATTAGAATTTTATTACAAACAGGAAAGTGGCTGCTGCGTGCTTTGTGTGAGTGCATAACCAGCAAAAGTACAATTTGTTGAACCAGTTGCTACCAAGAAGTTAAACCCCGTCCTTTGTTAATGCCACCTTTACTGATGTCTGTACTAAAGATGCAGATTATCAGATAAACATCATATTCAGTCTTCGCTCACTAATTGACTGAACAAGAATCGGTCACACTTTATGTACCATTCCATAATGGATTTTCATGTTTGTGAACCCTAACTGGCTGTGGAAATGGAAAGCAAATGTTTAATAATCACAAATAACTTTGTGGTTTAGGGTTTTTTTCAGCCAAGAGAAAAAACCCAACTTTTTTCTTCCCAGTTTGTGACAGGTTCATCATTACAGGGAGATGATGAATGATAATTTTGTGGTCATATCAGCTGTTGTGCTACCGTTTGGAGAATTTTTAAAATAATCACTAAATATAACATTTTTCACTTAGATGTTACATGAATAATTGATACAGTAAAGTGACGGTGAAAGGTACAGGTATAATAATTGAAAGTTTTTTGTCAGAGGTTTTTGAGAACACATGCCACTTATTGAGTATCTGACTATCACCATATTAGGCTGGGTTTCTTTTTACTTGCATATCTGCAGCAGAAGCTCTCATTAAGCATATTGTAAAAAGATCCTTTTATGAAAATGCTATCAAGTATTTATAACTACAGCACTGAAGATCAGAGGAGGATATTGTTCAAAATCTGTGCAACATAAAACTGGTCAGAAATATCAACATCAATCAGTGTCAAAATTAAAACTGACTGGAATTTGTTTTCTTTTAAAATCCTTTTTATTTTTTTTGAGTGGGTTATAACAAGCGCATACTCATTTTGACAATCTTATTTGCTGGCCCCACATTGCAATAAATCAGAAATATGCTGGTAATAAAAGGAAAATATTGAGGCTACCAAAGCATGAGAAAAAAAGCATTCCTTACCAAAAAAAAAAAAAAAGAAATCAACCCACTGCCACCACGGATATATGCAAAATAAGAACTCTTCTCTCACCTGAAGAGTCCTGATATAAATATGGAAATAGAGGAGTTGTCCACGAGCCTAAAGGGCTGAGCTATCAGTCCTAATACTTAAAAAAAAAAAAAAAAAAAGAAGAAAAAAAAAATCCACTCTGGATTAAGGGTTATTAGATACTTCCAAGGCTGAGTAGCAGAAGTGCGACCGTGTATTACCCAACTGGACACTTCTTTCTGTACTGTATATGAAGAGATTATCTCAGATCTCTTGAAGCCAAAAGAAGGGATAATGTATATACTTCTGACATTGGCACTCTTCCAAGAGAAAGTTGTAACAAGCCTAGCAAAAAAGAAAAGAAAAAAAAAAAGCCAGAACAAAGGGTGAATGGCATATGGTGGTTATCCTACAATATGGTCCTCATCCCTTCTAATACATCTCTGGAAGACATAAGCAAAGTACAGCAATGTTTTCCTAAGAGATGACATGGCTGCATTATACCCTTGGAGGAATGACACTTTATTAGTAATTTTTAAAATTTTTTCTATTATTTTTTATTTATGAGTCCTGGTGCCCTTGGGAGTACCTGTTCAGGTTAGATCCCTGCACAGGCACTTCGCTTTCACTCCAGTTGTATGGCTGGTATGTGCTAGATCTTCTGCAGTGACTGAGCAGCTTAGTAGTCTCTCTGGTCACGAAATTTGTTTGTATGTGGGTAAATTCAGTTTGGGAATCAGTAGTCCTGCTACTGAGGTGACCATGCAGCCTCAGTGCTCAGAGTTCCAGTGCTGTGCAAATGCCTCATGCACAAAATCTCCCTCTCTGCAGGATTTTCTGGATGAGAACACAGAAGTCCTAAATGTAGATTTGTTGTGTGGGAGCCCTTGGATGAGTAGATACTTGGAAAGAACAGCCCTATCTCACTGTTTCTAGCTGCTCAGATATTAAAAATAAAGGAATCCTTTCAAATGAAAGAATATTCTCATCACAGAATGCCAGATCATATTTTGTATCTAATCCTCCTGACTTCAGTTAAAAAAAAAAAAAGTGTACAGAGAGTATAACAAAGTCAGTACTTTGACAGTGTCTTAGTTAAAACAAGATCTCAGGAAATGAGTGCGATAATGAGCCATCGGCTAAAAACTCCAGCATATTGTACCAGGCCCTGAGAAATAATGCAAAAGCAAACCCCTTTGTTCATATAATCACCAGTTGCAGACTCTGCTGCTTATTAATTGTCTGCATGACACTGGAATTGTTTGACCGTAAGATTAGGCCGTGATTCCTTAGCCATTGCTCCTCATCCCTTCCTACTGACACACTTGTAAACAAGCTTTTTCTTTATGTAGACATTGCTAGCATTGCTATATAGTGTTTAAAGATTCCAAAAGACAGCCCAAATCTTTGTTTTACTGCTTTTGTAATAGAAATTATGTGGCTTTTGAAGCTCTTCCACTGAGACTGAGTTTGAGAAACCGCAAAGCTAGGGATTTTCAAATTTATTTACAGTATGTTGACTTTATTTTTCCTAAATCTAGCTAAATAACTAAAAATATCATAATTAATGCAGGAGCCTATGACTGTCTTTTTCTTCCTTGCTTCCAAAGGAGCTCCAGATCCACAGGATTCACTCTGACATGCAGATAAAGTCAAGAACATTTTGAAATTCCCCCAAGGTTCACAAAACATTGGCTACATCTTGTAAACCATGGCAAAATGCAGCATCTTTGAATCACAGTTGTTCATTGAAAAAAAGAAAAGAAAAAAAAGCAAGACAAATGATTAAAATAATTCTGGGTCTCCAAGTATGTAGATTCCTTCACAGTTTTGTCCATTTGAATATAAAACTCTTTCTCTACAGTAACTTATTAGGATCTTTCCCTGGGACCACACCCCAAATGAGTCAGATGTTCTGCTTCAGATTAAGTTAACTAATTATATTACCTTTTATCTTTGCCTTCAGGTAACTTCTCATACTTCTAGCTCATGTAAAGGGTGGTAAAACCTTTTGTAGCAGTATAATTTATTTGAAGCCAGCTACTAAAGGGCATAGCAGCACCTGAAAGAGAACTAAAGCCAAAATGTTATTAAAAATTAAAATCTCACAGGGAGCAGTTTTTTTCCTCTTTATGAACACGCTTGAGAATCCAGGTGGGAAGACTGGACCTAGGCCCAGGTAGTAGCTAGTGCTGCATCACTTCCAACAATTACAGCTGAAAAAGTAAAAACACAGGTGTATATTAATATATTTTAAATACAGGTATGTATTCATATCTTTTTCTTTTACATTGGTTAGCCTATTTCTTTTTTTTTTCCCTCTGTAAGTATGTGTTCATATGGTGGATCATGGCTGTTGTAGATTCCTGCACCTTACAGATTGTATGCAGAAAAATGTGCAGGATTTTCTAGCATTTGTCTCTCTTATTCTCCATCTTCAAACACGAAACCTGGAAGCCACTCAGTCATTATCTCCAGAGTATTTATTCAGTTCCCTCTGAAAAAAAACACAAACCATAACAATTCAATACTGAGGCAGACTCTAAGGTATGATCTGTAGAAGTGCTGTGAACCCAGGCCATCAGATGGTAGCAAGGATGTTCATAACCTCTGGCAGTGAGTCTCTGACCTCTCCCCACAACTTTTGGCAAATATGTCTTCAAAGACAAACAAACTCGTGGCACACAGGCCAGGACTGGGATGAAGCACCTCACCTTGCAGAATCAGGTCAGATGGTACCTCTCTGCGTCTCTCATTATTTCATTTTATTCCTTTAACTTCTATCCCGTGCTTAAAATACCACTGGGATTAAAAATTAGAAGTTGCTGTCCCATAATAGACTGAGTTGACCTCTATATTTCAGTGGTGCTGCCGAGACTGGTGTGTGAATGACATTGGTAGATCTCAGTGCAGTTTGGGAGCCTGCATTTTGCATTAGCACACTGCTCTATCTGATCCTCAACTATTTACCCTAAAACACACCATGATTTTAAGTGAGTGCCATACTCCTGCCATCCTCCTTGTCACAAAGTTTTCCCTTTTTCATGTGTGGTCAACACTTAGACAAATGCTAATGGAAAGCTGGAGTCTGTTTCTGATTTCTGGTGAAGATAAGGGCTCTGACTGAGGTATTTGCCTTTTCAAGCTGATGCCTGATGGAGAATGCTCTTGGAATGATGGTGTTGCAGGTCCATCAGGACTTCCCAGTCCACAAGAGCCCACCTCCTTGGTTGGGTTAGGTCCTTACCTATCTAAAAAGGAAAGCATTTTGATGCTTTGCCTTCCCTAAGCCCAGAGAGATGCTCAGAGGCACCATCAATCCGTGTCACTTCCTCCTTTCCTCCCCACAATTTGAACTCTACTGAGAGGGTTTCCACACAGTTAATTCCCTGTCCCTCTCCAGGCCTTGAAATATTTCACAATGCTATTGTCATACTGCAAGGCAAGAACACATAAGTAGGAGTTTCCATTTTTTTTTGTAGAATCTTTATTCAATTCCCTCTGTGGTCCATTTTAGCTCTCTCCTTCCTGGCCAGCTGTGTCTCTCTGCAGGGGAGCAGCAGAGGCCTCGCACCAGTGCCCCCTCCTGCCTGTGCTGCTTCAGTTGACCCAGAGATTCCATCTTCTGTGACCAAAACACTTCTTTGCCTGAGGTCTCCAGGGTTTCCCTTACAAGCAGAGAAAGGGGCAGTGGGCTGAAAATGTTCTGGAGGAGGAGAGTCCACTCTGCAGTTCAGAGGGCCTTTCTGAGGAAAATTGCATTTTGGATGTAAAGATGCTTGTGTGTAAGCAAGAACCATGAAAGGACTACAGGTAGCTCCAAAGGCAATATGTTAAGATATTTTTCTTGGTGATCACTCTTAAAAAACAAAAACAAAACCCAAAAATCTACTGAAACCTTTTCCTTTCTCCAAAATGCTGTTTCACTGACTCCAAGCGTCAAAAGGGTTTTATTCTTAGCCCTCTGTTTCGATCAGTTAATTCCCACCAGGGCTGAGATAAAAATTGTCTGTGGGACACACTGTTCTTTCTTCTTATACACCTAATGTTGCTGTGCTATTTTGGGCTACCATTTAAATAAAAGCCAATTTGACTAAAGAGCAAATATATTCTGTCGAATGACGGCAAAAGGGCAGAGCTTGGGAAAAAGAAACAAGAAAATGCAAGGCATTCATTTTTCCTTTGTACTTTTTAATAAAAGAAATTCTCTTGCAGCTTAAAGTGACACATTAAAAGATGTATGTATCGTGGCTTTTAAAAACACAATTAGATAACACCTTGTCAAATACTTATATTCTTTGTTGACAGCCTTGAGTACAATCACAATAACAGCACAGCTATTTCAGCATGTTTCTTATTCAGTTGCCATTGGCAGAGTCAGCCATTTTATAAAAATGTTACTGTTTATCACTTTAATCATCAATCTACATCTAGTCAAAACAATAAGTCAGAAGGAGTAGTAAATTATACTTGTGCAGCCCTGATGAGTTTGAACTGTTTTGCTGAAATTAACTGCAATAATTATCTATTTTTCTAAAGCTGTTAAGAAGTTCTGGGTAAAGAAAAAAAATTGGATCAATGAGGACTTGGCTTTCGCCTGTTTTATAAAAAAAAAAAAAAAACACGTTTTAGTAGGCTGAGAAAAATTCAACTCTTAGTCTTGGTTTTCTAAATGTGAAAGAATAAACATAGTTTTTCTTCTCTTTTTCCAGCATAGGGATCCCCAGGCAGAGTAGTCAGGTGGCCTAGCTGGGGCTGGAGGTGTGGGCTGTTCCAGAGGGTCTGGCTGCTCTCAGTGGAGGGGCTGCTGCTGTGGCACTGGGCTCAGCAGAGCAGCACACACCTGGGTGGGCAGGTGCTTGGTCTGTTTTGAGGATGTGCTCACTTTGGTTCTCATGCTGGTGTTAGTTACAGTGCTGATGAATGCCCAGTCTGCTGTAGATGGAGATGCGCCTTTGGTGTAGAGATGTGTGTGTATATATATGGATATGCACATCTATATGTATGTAATGTATGTATTCTAATCACTAAAAAATAACAGAAGCTATCAGGGTTCCCACTTTACGGGTGTAGGAAAGCGGAGCCACCCATCCCACTGCGCTGGCCATGGGCAGGGCTGGGTGCACATCTCGTGTGTGCCCCGCTGGGGGATGATGCTGTGACTGCACATGCAGCAGGTGAGCCCTCCCTGGACGTGGCTGATGAGTGCAGTGCCCTCCCCACCCTCCCTGCCTGTGCCTGGCGTTATCTTCACTCAGTTCAACACAGATCCCCCACGCCCACTGTTAGGCATCCAGCCCATTTGGTGACTACCAAAGAAGTTTCATGGCTGGATGTCATGCAGCAGTTTCCACCTGCAGCCTGAACCATGTTTCTGATTTTGCCTGTGATGCCCAGGGCTGCCTCCAGCTATTCCCTGTGGCTCCCAGTTTGGGCACAGGGAGGGATAAAAGGTTCATTCCCAGGGCAGTTCTCCTGCCCCAGGAAGTGTGGTTGAGTCACTTTCCTATCATCAAAGCCTTTGCCTTTTTTTATCCTTGTGGTTCTAGTCTTTTATTTCTTGCCTTTTATCAGTATGAAATATTTTATTTGTCTGTTTTTGGAAGGACATAATTATCTCTTTCTTTAGCTGGATCCCAACTTCTTAGCAATAGTGTCATGAATACTATGAATGCATTTTATATGTCATGAGTGTGCGTGATCAGTCGGTTTTTTAGACTTATATACCATAGACTATCAATATTACATTTGCTGCTCTAACCAAGAGGCTTTAATAATACAGATCTAACTTTTTACTCTTTTACAAGACAAGGCAGCAAATTTAGATTCCTTTAATCACATGAAAAATGATGGATACAGCTAGGGGATTGAATTTTGGAAACAATGCTAGGACAAAAGAGTTCCTGATGGGTTTCTATAAATATTAACAAAGAATATTTGTCTTATCTTTTGCTAGCAACCATTAAGTATTTAACCCTATTCATGGAACATTTTCTGTGTTAAGAAAGCTTGAGCTTTTGTCTCCCCAAAAGGCTGTCTGTCTGTCTGCTTCTCGAATAATAGTTCTACTGTTGTGCCATCAAACTTTGGTGGCAATTTTCATTTATTTATTGTTATATAAATATATAGTGGTTTACTAAGCAGTTATTTAGAACAATATTTATACAGATCTTTATTAATTTCTTCTAATTACTGATTAAGACCCTTGTAATACCTGAGAAGACAATGCATGTGAAAACCACAGTCAAAACCAATATATTAACGTAACTTGTGCCCTCTATGGGGAGCATAGCAGGTATATTTTGGAGTCCAAAGGGAAAAAAAAAAATAAAGTAGTAAGCTTGAAACACATTGCCAGCTTTTCATAGGTGCGAAAATGCCTGGCTCCTGACGGAAGTTTATTTGCAGATATTTGCACCCTGGTTTGCTTTTTCTGCCTGATGTGTAAATAACAAATATCTCTTCCTTTTTTTTTTTTTTTTCCTTCCTTCTCTCTCTCTCTTTTTTTTTTTTTTTTTTTTTTTTTTTTTCCCCTGTGTTATAATTTCTCCCGTTTGGGCTTTCTTGCCAGCCCAGGTTTCTGTTGTTATACAATTACCCCCAGAAGCCCCACACCTGGCCTTGGGGCCGTGGCCAACATAAAGGTCCAGCTCCAGCCGGGTTTTATCCCCGGTACTCCCTGGGGAGGGCAGCCCTCCCTGCGTGAGCCCGGTGGTGGCATCGGCGGGGGCAGCAGCCACCCCTTCCCCAGCACAGCTTAATTTCCCCCAGCTGGCACCGTCGGCCCGCTGGGAACACAACCAGACGGAGCTCATCAGCGAGCAGCAGCACCCAGGCACTCTCCAGGCGCCGTCTCCGTGTGGGGCTGCCGAGGACAGGGATGCTCAGGCTCCCCACGTGCCATGTGAGTACCGGCGAACACGGAGACTGTCCCCGGGGAGTGCTCGGGGTGCCTTTGTGGTGCACTTCGCCGCAGCGAGCATCAGGACCCAGCCCACGGCAGAGAGAGGGAAAAGTAAATACGTTCTGATGGTGGACGTGTTTCTGTGCTATACCATTCTGGAAAGGAAACGGAGTTTAATTAAGAGCAGGTATTTAAAAGGAAACTGTTAATGCTTTTAGATTGAAGCTGAAAGATTTGTTAAATTCCTGTTGTGATTGACTGGAGAGCAGAAGGAGCTCTCCTTGCCATTCCTGGGTCACAGCTAGGAATGGAGAGGAATCTTTCTTTTGCCTCAGCAAGCTGTGGGAGCTACTTCAATGGCCAAAAATAATTTTGAGTATAACACATCTGCATACAACAGAATAATTCTCATTTCTCTGCTGACCCCCCTCTCTGCAGCTCAGGAAAAGAGAGAACTCATTTAGCTCCTTAAACGTAGGTGTTGTAATCATTAATAAGGAAAGTGCCAATAAAAAAAATCTGGTGATACTATAATGGGGGAGATAAAACACTGCAAAGAATAATTAGATGCTAGCATCAAAATACCGCATGAAACAAAAACAGTAGGGAGAGAACCAACATTTAAAGCGGTTTTTGAATTTTATCTTTACCTGCACTCCTTAATCTTTTATTTTGTCTTTTGATTTTCCTGCTATGTACTGTGTTCCTCTTTTGTTTTATTTTCATTTGACTTCATTTTATTACACCTCCCTCCAGCTTTTCCCATCCCCAAGATTTTTTTTTTTTTTTTTTTGTACTTTCAGCTCTTCCTTTGTTAATGTTGAATGCAAATGTAAGCCTGCTGACAGATTTTTCAGGAGTCAGGAAAAAGTCTTAAATATTAAATAGCTAGGATCAAAAAGCTGAGTGGTGGGATATGAGTCAAAGCAATTGGAGCCCATCTCGGTTGATGCATGGGACATGGAAATCCCAACAAGCTGTGCTGTTTGTCTGGGCACCTTTTTGGTCAATACTGGGAATAGTTGTTGTTGGCAGAACCCAAGCTGCCCTTAAGGTGTGCTTGGAAGGAGACACGCGGCAGGACATGGCTGTCCCCAGTCCCCTGTGGTGGCTGGTGACAGTCACTGCCGTCTTGGAGGCTGAACTTCAGGAAAGGATAGGAAGAAATCAGTGTTGGTTTATCCAAATTCAGATGCTTTTGTTGAGTTGGTTGTGTCTCCCTTTTGGGTAGCTTTAAGTTTCTAGGAATCCTCTGCAGTATGTGAGAAGGCAAGTTTTTGGAGTGGAATGACTGAGCAATGTCCCTTGTCCTCAGGCTGGAAAAAGACTGGAGGCAATATTCTGGTGGGGTACAGAGGAAGTGTGCAGGCTGCTCTCTGGTGTCCTAACCAAACACTGACAGCTGCATATCAGTTAGGGCAGACTGTCCTAGAACAAAGATAGGAGACAAGTAGTTAAGCAAACTGTATGCAGCTGCTGTAAAACTAATGTTGAATGGAGCTCCCTTGGCCCTGGAGAGCAGGCAGATGGACTTACCTGTAGCACTAACAGCAGGGCCTGCACTGAGGGACTGGCACTTTAAACCCTCCCCACTTTTGAATCTCAGAATATCTGTGCTGTTAGGACTTATGGCAGACCAGCCTCTTACACCATGCCTGCATTCAATGACAATCAGTAGTTAAAGGTGCTTCTGTTGTAAAAGGGGAATGGGTGAACGGATTCTGAGCTTCTGGTGTTTGGTCAATCCAGCTCCACATCCTCACCAAGCAGTTAAAAAAGGATCTGTTGCTACAGAATGAATGTGGACGTACATATTTTTATCCAGTTGAAGGATAGGCATTCTGGATGTTGTGTGCTGGCTCTAGTGCTGAAAATAAAACTGACAGAATAGGGCATAGTACTAATTAGAAACTTTGAATGGAAAAAGATCATCAAATATAGAAACTTCCTGAATATGCTTCTCTACATGCTGAATATGTTGAAACAGAGTGAACAGAGGGGAGAATTTTGTCTTTGAGGCTCACATTTTTACTGTGCAGTAGATAAGAACTAGGCTTTCAGATAAATTAGAGTATTCTTTTAATATGCAAAATATATATTTTTTTTTCCACTTCTGCTGTGGTTACCCTTAACAAGTTTCCAGTTTTTCCACTGGTTCCTTAGTTATTACTCTTATCAGTCAGTATTTATAGTTCAGTAGTAGTTAAGTCATTATGTAACCACAGTATTTATCATGTGGGAGTGCATGGAATTAGATGGATGAGAAGCACAGTGCTGCCACTTGAAAAAATGGCTTGGTTTGTCTTGCCCAGTATGAAGGTACTTCCCATCACCCTGGGGGATGTTATAACCATGGACTGATATCATATAGTTTTCCTCACCTGAGACTGATTTATTTTATCTTGGTTCTAGATTAAATGTGTCTCCATTTTATCCAAGGAGAGATCCTTGCAGGAGTATTTGGTATTATGACATCTGCTTGAGGTGTGTGGAGAAAGCCTGCAGGAGACACGGCTGGGGGCTCTGCAAAGATGAAAATGTGCCTGAGGAAAGGGAAATAAAGTTTGTGAGGAAGGGGTGGTGTGGATGGGAAGTAACCAGCAGGGCTTGAGCTTGGGGGTGAATGTGGTGGAGGCAACCTGCTGAACAACCCTGATCCAGCAGGGCTTGGAGCTGAGGTTCTCACAGTTGTGGCAGGACCTGAACATCCCTGAACTCTTAATGCTGAATTAAATAGAGAATCTAAATCATACTACCTAGACCTATGTCTGTCTGTAAGTAATAAACTGAAGTTTTAAGGAGGGCAATTCATTATACTAAAGCCATCGCCTGTTTCCTGTACTCTGTCTTTATTGGTGACTGATCTTTTCTCCAATTCTCATCATGCTTGCTACATCTCTGCTGCATGCCAAATAGGGATCAGTGACTTTATTTTTGAATGTGAGCTCCCTATCAGGGCCTAGATTTATTATCCCTGTACAAAACCCACAATAGCTTCTGGGGTATCAGAATTCCAGGAGCAAAGCTGTTAACCCCATTTCCCCCCTTGCAGAGTGGCTGTCTAACTCAGTTTCTTGGTTTTCCAAAATGCCAAGCATCTAGAAAAATGATAAGTAATTGCGCTTCCAGAGCATCAGGAAATTCTGATTGTTTTAACACTGTTTCTGAAGTAGTTGCCTTCTGGGTTATTTACTTTCCTAGTAAGCAATTTGGCACAGTGCAAACTTCTACTGAGGACCCTCTACATGCTACAGATTAGAGATTTAATGTGGGACCACCAATTCAGTCAATCTGCAGCCAGAACATATTATCTACTGCATAAATCACAGTAAAATGTGATTTCCACATTTGTGATGAGGCCTTATTTGTATTCCAGGCTTTAGACTGTGTACTATAGATCTTGGGAATGAACTGGCATAATAGGTAAAAGGCCAGAGCAAAAGCAGGAGCTCTTTGCAATTCCCTGTTTAGTTGTGGCAGAACTCTTGGTATACCCAGTCCTTTTGGTAAAACACTGTGCATCTCCTGTGCTGAACTCTGTCTAGTGGTACCTACTAACAGCTTTTGGCATAGTTTACTCCACGGTGTAGTGAAAACCAAAGGCAAGAGTGGGGCTGGCTGGGAGAGGAGTGGCTGCCTCACCTGTTGGAGGATGAGAGGGGCCCACTTTGCTCACGGCACAGAGAGGTTCAGACATGGTACCTTGCAGTTATCCCCCATCTTTCAAAACTGACAGTTTGTGTTTTACATGTACCCACCCATTTCCTTTATTTTTCCTCCTTTGTTCCCTTTGGTTTTCGCTTTGAAATTTCAGTAAAACGGTGTTGGTACAATTTTCCTTTCAGTTATACTGAAAGTAGCATTTTATCAATGTCAGCTGATTTCTTTTTTAATTGAGCTAAAGTTCGCAGAGTGTGACAGGGACGTTACTGGGTAGTATGTATTTCATGTTATAATTTAAATTCTGAGCTCTTTGCAATGAAGCACCATTGTCATCTGTTACGCTACATGTGAAGCAAAGGATGCTGTTGGCCTTCTAAACAGTAAATAACACTCCATATCCCTCCAGCCCCGTGGAGGACACAAGAAGGCTGCAGAAACATTTGTACCTGACCTGTTTCTCATTAAAGGGAGGGAGTGGGGTAGGTGGCTTGGTTGGGATGAGGTGTTCCAAGCATGGCTGTGCACCCTCTGAGGGCTCTCTCTATCCTGATGAGGATCAGGTGTGGAACAAATCCACCACAAAGCCACTGAGCACAAGGGAACCCCCGTTACAAATTTCAGGCTCGTAAAATGTCAGTTCAGGGACTTGCCTGGACGTCACCCTGACTGTCTGTTCACCTCACAGGCAGTTTTGGCATTCATTTATTTCAGTCAGTCGCCTGATCCTGAGTGCAACTGGGGTCTAGGGCGAAAAAAAAGAATTAAATTATTTATTATAAAGTAATATTTTTATAAAGCATTTTATCATGGAAGTTTTGTCTCCCATCATCTATGCTGTGCTGTCTTTGGTGAGCATCTGCCCTGGTGGAAGCCCTGCTATAAGCTCTGGAGGCAGCTGACAACATGCATTTAACAGACATCCCCCAGCCTCTCCCCCCCCAGCCTGCTATTAACTCAGTTAAAATGTATATGACCATAGAATAAGCATGGAGCATGGATGAGTAGGAGAGAGGGAGGACCTCAGGGCCAGGCAGTTTACAAACAGGCATCACAGCCACACTGTCCTTTGCCCCCTCTTACATTTCTTATTACAGTACATTAAAACCCTTTGCTCTGTCAAATTGACAAAGGCAGCTATAAAAGGGGTCCTTTCTAATACACAGTAATATAAACTATGTTTGTACACTTACCACATAATCCCTAATTACTTCCATACTTTCATGTGTGGAGAGCTTTGACGCTTGCATTGCTGGATACTTAGTGAACGAAATAAAAATCAGAAATTATTTCTGTATAAGTATGGGGTAGTATGTGGTATGTGAATTAGCTTCTGGTCTGGGGACACAGCTCACATTTCAGAATAAATATACTAAGTGTCATTGATCCACTAAGTGTCAAATAAAAAAGTATGACACCAACAAAACTCTCATATGACCCTGACATTCCTCCAGTACTTAAAGCAATTACCCTACTATTTAATAACAATGTTTATAAAATTGCTTTTTGATTGGCTATCATCTATGTCATACCTATGTCAATAATTCCCAGTGAATGCCTGTGTGTGACCTTTAACCCTTCTTTACAAATAATTTCCATTTCATAATAGCAAGAAGTCTCTTTAGGCAGTTGGTAATGGAGTCCTCCCATGAAGACTGCATCACCTGCTTTTTGGTTTGCCTGCATGGTAGAGGGCACAGCTTCCCCTCCACTCCAAAGGGGTGCACAACTGCCTCCATCTCAGCCTACACAGGACTCCCTGAAATACAAAAAAGATTGAGCTTGCCATCATTTTTTAGGAACTGTCTCTGTCTAATAACCAATGTGGTCATGTGAAAACTCTCTTAAGTTTTCCATGGTGTCACTGCTATCCTTGACCACAGTAGGTTGTCACAACTTGGGCATTGTATGTCTTTTATGTTTGCATTTTCCCTTCCCCTCTTTATTTCTGATTTTTAAAGTAGAGAGAGGTATAAATGATGCATGATAAATACAGGGCTAAAGCTGTGGTGATGTGGAGATGGTAATGAAGTGTCCATGCTGACTGGACCTGTGACGTTTGCCCAACAGTATTATCCCAATAGAGCTTAAAAGGTCTCAAGGTGTATTTTGGACGTTGTTTACATATCTGACTTTTTTGGAGTGATTTCATTATTAAACATGGTATCCACCAAGTGCAATGGAGTTGATGCACTCGTCTCTGACTCTTGGTTCCTGAACAGATAAATGGGCAGAGGTAGTTGTGTCAAAGAAGTCTTGAAGCGTCCCTTAGCAGTTGGTTGTGAGTGCCTGATAGAAATCATCTTCCCAAACACCGTAACATCAAAACACTACCACATGTGATCTTCCCACTGTTTATTTCCCTGAAGCCATAGAAAACTGCATAGAATTCTTGGAAAGCACCTGAGTGTCTCTTTTTCTGCATCAGAAGACTTAAGAAAACCACTTTTAGACTGTGTCTTTTTGGAGAGAGACAGCTGTGTTAGGAGCACGCACACGTCAGAGCTTGTTCGTGACTTGACCACATGTGAGATCCAAGATGGTCAAAGATCTTGGTAGAAGTTATGGGCATACCTGGCTTGCAGCTGTGCAGACCTAGTGGTTTTCTCCTGGTGGGGAAATCCAAGGCAGATGAAAGGCTGACTGAGGTTATGTCTAAGGTAGATGTCTTTGATCCTGTGGAGGCCTGGCACCAGCAGAGAGGCATCCTATCCAGTCAGGAATACCTGCTGTATTTTAATGCTGGCCCTACTGGGTGCTAAATACCAGAAGCATCTCACTCCTTGGGAGTGCACGCTCTGTAAACAGCTCCACAAAGCTTTGTGCAAATGTGGTGTGTGATAAAAGCTGTGCAGAATATCAGACATGCCAGAAAAAGAAACCCCACTCCTTCTTTCAGTGGAACATATATAGCCATCTATAAGAATTGTAGCCTTAAAGCTGGTGTAGAAAAAGCTTAGAAGATCAAAGTTTGGTGTGTGCTTGGTAATGTTTTGAGAGTGGTATTTTTAGTAACGATCCCCCCAGCACTTGGAAGGGAGGGCAGGCTGTGCTGCACATGTAGGCATGGTGAGTAGATCTTACTTTTCCATGTAAGAGTTTCCTAAGTGCATGCTGAAAGATGAGGGATATCAAGAATAGCAGAGTGGTAGCATATGAAGAGAGAAGGAGAGAGCAGGCCAACATCAAAAGAAGATGGGCCAAGTTTTAGCTCTTTGCTTGCTTCAGAGTGCAACCTTGATCTCCTGCTAATAGGTTTTATTTCTGGAATATGCATGTGCTTGCAGATTTGCCCTAAAACATGATGGGTCTCATGATTCACACTGACTCTGTTTACATTTCCCAGTAGATATGTTTAGTTTCTTCATAGGGGCAAGTACTTCTTCTGATCCTCTTCAGGAAATTGGAGTAGTTGATGGAGCTTTTTCCTCTTCTCAGTTAACTGTTCCCCTAGATTGTCTCCTATTAATATGCCATGATGTGTTGATGTAAAACACTTTAATATTTCCATATGTAATAAAAGGTCAGGGATAGTATTCTTTCATTACCAAGAGTCATATATCAAGTACATCACAGGAAATTCTACACTTTAGCAAAATAGGAAGGCAAATATATTGATTACAAGTGTTCTGTCAAGTTAGCTTGAACCCTATGATGATTATCAGGTTTTTCCATTTGAGGCTGTACAGTAGTTCAGTGCAGCACCTTTTGTGTATTTTTTGGGAGAGAGGGGAGAGGTGTGATGCTGAGACTTTACCGAACTGGCTGCTTTCTTTCCTGAATTACTGAAAGATGGAGAAAGTCTCTCTTTCCCTCCCCCAACTGAAGTGCTCTCCCTCTCCCAGCACTCAAGAACTCTATGCTAAAAAGCCTCATTCCCTGCTGCTTCCCTTCTGCATACCTCTGGTTTTCCACAGAAAACCAGCAAGACCTGCTTGATGCCAAACGTAAGTCTCCCTTGTGCTGTAGCCAGTACCTTCCTTTTACAACTTATTCATAAGATTTTTGAAAAGTTACAATTATCTCCGTGCCTATCACTTAATCATCAAACAGGCTGAAGTTACAGAAATCCAGCCACCTCTGCAAGAGGAGGATGCTACAGCTGTGACATAATTACATTATCAACTTAATTAAGGAAGTGAGTGAAATGAAAGAGAAAACAAAACAGCCAAAGAGAAGGCTAGAGGTGGGAAGGAAAGGTGGGATGGGTAGCATGCAGAGGATGTGTTAAATTTAGCTCTAAGTGGTTTAAAAAAGGCTCTAATGTATCATAAAAATCCCTGGGTTTTCATCCTGTGCTCTTGGCTTTCTGAATGGCTGCTGGGGTGGGATGAGGGGACCCCTGGAAGATGAGCTGCTGCCATGCGCCCCCCAGCCTCTGGAGCCACAGCGAGTTGAATCAGGCAAACCAGACAAAGAACGTGCAACTTCAATGCGTTCACATGTCAGGCCCTCAGGAAATCTGACTTTGCAGAATAAAGGCTCAGCCCTGTTATCCTCATGAGCTGAAACCCCCCCCATTAACTTCTGTAGGAGTTCTGGGCACATGAGAGCTGAAAGTTCAAGCTCCTAATCTGATTATTCTCATCCAAATATATTAATTGTAGAAAACCAACAATGGTTTTCCTAGACAGGATAACAAAAGCAGATCGCTGCCTAAAGTACATCCTTTTTCTACTGCTCTCAAATCCCATGTACTTTTCAGTATCAAAAAGGAGGGGAGAAGAAAAAAAAAGTCTTCAAATCCTTTATTTGATTTCTGTGTGCAACTCTGCTTAGTTTAAATGTCACCCATATGTAGAACAGTGGTTGCACCAGAGCAATCATGGTGAGATGTCTAAAGGGGTGTCAGCAAATTGGACAGGGTATAATTTTAGTCAATGTGTTCTTGTCTTATTTTAGTTCAACATCATTTCCCAGTTGCAATTCTTTTGAGTGACACATGGAATGCAAAACAACATAAAAGGTCTGCCCTGAGGCAGATATGTGTCCATGTAGGACTTTAATTATTCTTTTTGAATAATGTGTAATATGCAAGCCCAATTTCTTGCATAAAACTCTGATGGAAAAACTGTGTATCACCTGTATAAGTATTTTTATGATAGACCTCATATTTTCAGAAGCACTGAGTTTGGAAAAGGTCCTTATTAGTCCAAGTACTTTGGATTTTTCAGGCAACATTCGAGAGAGAAAGCAATTGCTCCCATGGTGTTTTGAAATGACATATAAATCATTGTTTTTTTCAAAAAGGCATTCTTTTGTTCATTCAACTGCTGTGTGTTTAAATAGCACTTCCAACTCATGCATAGAGCGCTATACATGCAAGAATTTATAAGAATGTGGTTTTTTTTACTCTGTTCTCTAACACCTGTAAGCTGATCCTGCTCTTATTTACATCACTTTTATACCAGTGTAACTCCAATGGCTTCATGGAAGCAAGTTCTGAGCAAAATCAAGAGTCAGATCTTTTCCTCTAAGAGCTAATATTAAACTGGCTCTTTAGGTAGCACTTGGTGTATCATTTTAGATTAGATGATAAAAAATAATGAAAAAGATATGTGTGAATGAAAATGTAGATCGTAATGATGAAATATGTTTTTAATATTTAAAAAAAAAGAAAGAGAAGCTGGTGTGGTGAAAGCAAATTAAGGATGTCTCTGCAGTTTTGGTACAGGTTGTGGGTCTGATTCAAAGGCTTCTGAAGTCTGTGTGCAGCTTTTGACATGGGACAGGAAAACTTCCCCTGCTGTCTGGGGATCTGTGTATTGCAGAGTCAGTAGAGCTCTAGGTGAGCCCATACTTTCAGGGAGGAGAAGGCATGAGGAAATAGTTTTGTTGGTCTCTTAGAATCAGGGGATTATGGACAACTGATAAAGATTAAATTTGACCACAGACTTTTCCATCTCCTTTGAGAACTGTTTTCTCAAAGCTTCTTCTAGAATTGTTTCAGGGAGTTTTTTATACTAAATAATAAATTTGCAAATCTGACAGTTTAGGTAGTAACATAAAAAAAGAAAAAATCTGAGAGCACTTTTAGCTGAAATCACAGGAACTGAAGCGGAAGGAAGGATTTTCTGGGTGCAGCATTTTTGTTAGAGATTGGACACAAAATTAAAGGAGAACTTGTACATGGGCAAAAATGTGACCATGGAGCTTGCTGGGTTTGTTAGGGTCCCAGCACAGCATCACAGACTTTGCATTCCTGTCGTGTGCTGCCTTTTCCCCCTTGGAGTAATCTTGTTTATTTGGTCACTGCATGGCTCTGTTTTTGGAGGGATATTTTGGTTAGCATAAACTATTTGAAGACTGTTTGGAGAAAAGCACTAACCCATCCCAAAATCAGTGGGAATAAAAGCTCTTTGTTTATAAATGTTACTAGTTTAATCATTTAGATGAGACAAATTTGCACTTCTAGCCCTGAGTGTGCTCTGATTTCCCTGCAAACATGTGTTGTGGGATTTGCATTGTCTGCGGTGGGAGTCACACAGAAGGGAAGGGAACATTTTGCCCATTTTTTTTTTTATTATTATTATACTTTATTCCCTCAATTTACCACATAAAGAACCACGTAAGTAGAGGAGCTGCTGGATTTTAACAATGAAAAAAAACCCAAAAAAACCCCAACATTAAATTATCCCACTACGTAAGAAAAGGTACGAGAGAGAAAGCCAGAAAACAGCAGCTGAGATCAGGTTTCATTCAGATGATCTAAACCAGCGTTGTTTCAGCAAGTTCAATTTTCTCCCCAAGTGCCTGGTCCCTCTGATGAACGGAGCTGCACGGCCCGCACCAGGGAGGCTCTGCTGGCTGGCAGCCCACTGACTGGCACTGACCTTGTGCTAACTGTCTGTCAGAAACGGTCACTCAGAATTCACTGGGATGAAAAATAAGCATTTGGTGCCTTTCTTTAGAAACATAATAGACAGCTTTGCTTTCGCACCTCCTAATAGCCTTTTTAAAAATAGTTTCTCTAGCAGGATGCTTTTTTAGCGTGCGGAGATTTACATGTCTACATTGTTCCAGAATTTATGAGGATTATTTTTGTATTGTATATGTTTTTTATCTTAAATTTTCTGATGCCATCCTGTGATGTTGCCAGTTTAGCAACTCCAGCTGTTGTGAGTCATGAGGATAGGCTGTGGTGATGACTGGATCACAGACACAGGGAAATTTTATTTGTCAAGTCAAAGCGTTAACCCTTCAGGACAAACTTTTTAAGCTCTTCCTATTTGCAAAAATAGCAATCACACTGTCCTTTTTCAGAAGATAATCCTGGCCTCATCTCCCACATTTTACCAGTCTCAGGTGGGCCCTTTTTCTGGCAGTGGAGGGGGCTTCCAGGCAGTGGTTGGACAGGAAAGCTCTTGTGGTTTATTGGGTCTATTTGGTTTTGCCAACCACCATGTAGGGAAGGGGCAGGGCAACTTCTCCCACTGCAGCCCCCAGGCCTTAAAATTCCTCTTGCCTTTCAGGAAAGGAGTGTCTTTTTTACATGATCCCAGTGTTATTCATTGGAAAGATGGGAACAATTTTAAGCTTCCAGGTCTGTATAAGCTCTATTGAGAGTGGAAATTAGTTGAGGCTCCCTGTGGTGTATGTGACTATGGAAGCTACAATGCTCATTTGTCCTGCTGAGCAGTTCTTGTATGTGCTTTACTGGCTGAAGAAGTTTTTTTTTTTTTATTATTATTATTATTATTTTATTTTTTAAAAAATTTATTTTTCTTTAGGATTGCAAAGATCTCCAGTGGCGAGCGATGTGGCAGAACTGAGAGTTCAAGCTAACCCTCAGTCATGCAGCATAAAAATACTCTTCCAGAGTTAGGTTAGGAAGGTTTAAATGTTCGCTGAGTTAATGCAGTCGCAGAATAAATTAGCTATCTGTTGCAGCCAAGACTCATGAGTCTGCATTTCAGGGTCTTGCAATGGAGAGGGGGAAAGGAAAAAAAAGGGGGCAGGGGTGGAATTAAAAATTATGCACATGCAGACAAAACTCTTTATTTTAAAACTGGATTATTGGTGCTCCATCTCTTTGGTTGAAAACAGTCTGGCTTATCCTTTTCCATTTTTCAGCCCCGATGGTAGATCTGGGCAGGTGAGGGAGCCCTGGGGACCCGCTGACCGGCTCCTGTAGCCCTGGGGGATGTTCTGTGTCTGCCTGCAGCAGCAGGACTCCACCAGGAGCCACCGGCCCAGGGCCAGGTCCTGCTGCCATCACAGGGGATGAGCTTGTCTTCTAAAATCCGCCTCAACCCCTCGGGCACAGCCCTGCAGGAGGCTGGGGAGCCGTGGGGTGCCCTGTGGGCTGCACGCTGTCAGAACAAAGCCCTGAATTTCGACTTCCTGTTGTATGCCAAAGAGTGTCATTTAAAGTCTCAAACCAGCCAAAAGCTCTCACACCCTCACCCTCTCCACCACCCTGGATACAGAAATAGTCAGATCTTTTTGTTCATGATTAACTGACTCACGCTTAGAAATCATCAATTTAAAACCCATTTCAGGCAAAGTTACTGGAATGTTCTTTGCATGGACATATCAGTATATTTAAATTACAAAAGTCCCCAATAGGTGCTGGAAAATATCCTTAATAATTTTCTGAGGATATAGCAAATTTGGTATTTGGTACTAATTACTGTTATTTGCATCCCCCTCCCCCTCCAGAAAGGGTCTCCAAGAAGAAGGAAATTTGGATACATAATGTGCACTGACAGCTCCTACAGTGTGATGGGGAGGGACAATTTGAGACTGTCACAGGGCTATGCTCAGCTTCATAGAGATGGGATTTCTCTACATGCGAAAGTATGAGGAAGGCTAAATAACTCACAGGTGTCAACGGCACCAAAGAATTATGTGCGTCTGACCTATGAGAGAATAAATCTCATTTCCTGCTTAAATCCACGAGACGTCCCTTTTAAGTGCAATAAAAATGTAGCATTTTCTCCTCCTAATTATCTTTTACAATTTTCTCAAATTTATAAAACCAAGATTTTTCCGAATTTTAATTTTTTATTTTTTTTTTTTTTACTGGTAGATTGTGCTCTTTAGTATCATTTTACATAATTTAATACAATTTGTTCCATCCATTGGTTTTCATGGAGATACAAGCTGTTCGTTTGTGAGAAAGCTGGCATAGGCGCGAACGTTGGCAAAGAGTCACCTCCAGGAGTTTATTCAGATTTCGAAGTTGCATGGGGGCACCGGCCATTTTGAAGGAGATAAATGTTAAGGTGGCTTCTTTTTTTATTTTCAACAGTATTTATTTGATATTTTTATTTTTAATGTGGGGTTGATAGCCTCTCCCTCCCCACCCCCCTCCTCAGTCCCTGGCAAAGTGAGTCATTGTTATTTTATCAGGCGAATCGTGGCCGCAGAAAATAATCTAAGCTTAAAAGAGCGACCTTCTCTGAAACGTGCGTTATTGAATGAAAAGAACACAGGTGTTTCTTAATTATTTGTGCAGAAGGAAAAAGTAATGCTGAGCGGATGTGCTGTAATGATTAACGCACTGAGGAGGAGAGGCCGCGGTGAGTGAGATTCTCCTTTCTTCTCTCTGTGCCGCCCTTTCTGCCTCCTCCCGAGTGCCAGCGGGCAGTATGGGGCGGCAGAGGGCACTGTGCCTCTTGGGCCCTTGGAAAAATGCCAAATAAAGCATTCTTGTGTCAGGGGCGGGATGAGGAATTTAGTGAACCCTCTCTCTGCGCATTTTTGTGCTTGAGGGGGTGGCAGTTCCCACTGGGAGTCTCCTCAGAGTGGGTCTGTATATCCCTGATGGATGCAACAAAACTCTTGGCCATGGTTTGCCACCACCGGAAGGGTGAAAGTTGGGGCTTTGGGGCTCAGCAGTCATC
Organism: Pyrocephalus nanus; assembly: GCA_038380795.1. NCBI lineage: Eukaryota > Metazoa > Chordata > Aves > Passeriformes > Tyrannidae > Pyrocephalus > Pyrocephalus nanus. Next base: position 5,893,125 of record CM076273.1, on the reverse strand, counting down.
AAGGCAACATGCCACCACCCTATATCACTCCTAACGACAGATCTGTCCATTGCAGCATGGTAGGTATTTTTAAACTGCCATAAGCAATCAAAAAATTATCTTAGTGTAGATGCAGGTTTTGTGGAGGTTGACAGTATGAACCTGATGTTGAGTTTCTGAATGAGGAGCTGGACCCACTGTCTTGCAGGGTCCATGGGGGTTGTGTCAACTGGATGCTGTATTCGGGTGCTCGATGAGATGTTTCTATCTTTGCCACATTTCTGTAGCCCTTGGTATGAAATAACCATTTTGGGGGCTGGTGGTGTGTACAGAGAGCATGTGCCTCCATCCTGTGTGCTCCCCAGAAATACCAGGAAGGGGTTATGGAGAATAAAATGCTAAACCAAAAGGACACAGAGCAGTGGAGCTGGCAGAGTGCAGTGATCAGAGTGGGAGGTTAGCCAAGATGCCCAGCTGAAGCCACCTCCTCCTGAGAAATGTGATGAACACAGATTTTTAATGATTTCGGGTCACCCGTGGCTTACACCAGTGCCATAACCTTCTCCCTTACTGCACTGTTAGGGAGTCAGGGCAGGAAGGCTCATGGCTGTCTTTGGAGGTGCCCTGTCCCCTGAACCAACCAGACCCACGTTTTGGCAGTGTCAGGTCAAATGGTCCTGAAGCAGGATCAGATACCCCATTGCAGTGCTCCTCAGATCACTGAGGGGGTTGCTCAGCTGAAATGTGTCTGGTTACTCATCAGTGGAGTCAACTTCTCAAATTTGTAGTCTTTCCTGAGTGAAATACTCTTTCTCAAAACCTTGCCACTGTCTTCCAGAAGAGTAAACAAAATGTTTTTTCCTCTATAATACCTTTTTTTTTTTTTTTCTCTCACACAAGCTCTGGCACTTCTGACTGTTGTAGGGAATCATTCCCACAAACATCATTCACAGCTCCAAAGACAAAGCCTATATTAATTTCCACTCATACTAAATGTTACACCAGTGCAATGCCTCTTATGGGAGGAACTCCTGCAAGGATTAAAACCCCTGTGCCTAAATATCAACCTTCTATTGCACATGGTGGTAATGTTTGGGGTTTTTTCTCCCCTTGCCTGAACCTCCTTTCAATGAGCTTTGCTGCTGATATTGAATCACCAGCCTGATGCTGGGGCTCACCTCTCCAATCTGGTGCAGAGTGTGCCGTGTCTCGGTGGCCCTGTTGATCTGATACCTCATGCAGTCAGGGAAGTTTTCTTTTTTTCTGTTTTCTGGTTTTGGTGCTTTTTGTAACCCTATCAAAGCAACCATGAGCCTTGTTCTCTCCTCTCCCTGGCCATCTGCTTGAAGCATCTGGTAATCAGGTGCAAGCCCCCACATCCAGAGCATTCATGCTTAAATTTGCAGCTACCTTGCCACCCACATTGGCTTTTGTTATACTGCCAAGATGTACCTCTTTGTGTACTCGATATGAGAGAAGCTTAAATTCCACCATCAGCCTACTGAAATTGTGATGGGCCAGGGTGACATTATCACCTTTGAACATAGATATGCATCAGCCTTCTCCCATTTTTCTCTGCTAGAGTCTCCAGCTAATCTCTGCTCCAATTGCTCATCATACCCAAGCCATGTGTGTGCTGTGGAGGTACAGCTCCAAGTTGCAAATAATTTCTCAAAGAAATATCTCAGTCTAAAACATGATGATGCTTAATGTGCACTTGTCATTTCTGGGATTCTTCTTATATCCCTTTTTCCATCTGAGTAATCTCTGTGTATGTGTCTCCATATAAGAGACAAATAGAGTCATTGTTCTGCTCCATATTTTAATTCCATATCTGTATTTTAGGGACATTGCTGCCTTCCCAACAGACTGACTAAGTATTACAAACTGCCAAATTTAGGCTTTTGGAAGTGGCTGCAACTGAAATTGCCCATTGAATTTAAGAGCAGACAATTTTGTCAAAAACACCCAAGGCAATGACCTTGAGCACTATCCCCTGTCCCTTACAAAAGGATCCCTAAAGAGGAAAAGCTTCATTGATGCTGATTGGTATCTCTGCAGCCCCAGATTAGAAAAGAGAAAAGCATCTTGACTTCTGATTTTGTACTGCATCAAAATTTTCATGTGTACTCAATCTGTTAGAGCAGAAACATCAAACTGAAGCCCCTGGTTCTGGAAGAACATGGAAATGTAAGGTATTTGCTATGTCCTGTGTGTGGGTGGAAAGAATGCCTTTCTGTTTGAGTAGGACCTTTTTAGTAACGCAGTAGGAGTCATAAAAGTACCAGGACAGGATGGTCCTTGGGTTTGGAGCTGCCCCTTCTGGTGCTGGGCTTGAAAAGCCTCTTTTCCCTATAACAGCATCTTGCAGACCAGCACGCCCAGCCACTGGGCACCCACTCCAGCAGTCCTGGTGTGCTTCCCATCCACCCAGGGCAGGTTGGCTTTTCCTGCCCTCTGAAATCACCTGTGGCAGGTATTGGATGTGCCCTGGACTGTTCTCATTGGGGTCTGCCCAGCCCACACTAGTATGGTTTCTAAAATTTCGTGGTGCAAGTATCACAAAGCATGGATTTGATGGTCCTGGGGTGGTGGCTGTGTTGTCTAAAGAGAAATGTGCTCTGGAGAGACACAGAGAGTGGTTGGCAAAGAAATACAGTTCCAGGATGATCATATATATCAATCTTACAAGTATTTTCCTATGTTAGTAGCTGGGATCACATGTGGAAAGGAGATGGTGAAACACCAGCAATGGCAACTGTCATTACTTACTGCAATTAATGCCATGTTGTTCTTGGTATACCCATCAGTATTTTTTTTCCTTCCCAGACTACTTATTCACTGTTGGCATCTTCTATTACACCTTTTTTAAATGAGATATTAAAAAAAACCCCAAAACACCACCCTAGAAATAGCTATAATTCTGCCTTTTTTTCCTTTTTTTTTTTTTTTTTTTTTTTTTAAGTTTAAAATTGATTAAGAAACAGCCTTCATTGGAGTAATTGCTTAGGGAAGTTATAAAGTATTGTGGGGATTGTTTATCAGCATTTGAAAACAAAATCAAAAGGTGAAGAATAAACCTGTGACATGTTTGTTTAAAACATGCAACATTTCACTAACTCACTCCTTGGAATTATTTCAAAGATAGTAAAACTGTGATTGTCAGTTTTGCATCTGTGGGGTCTAGGGTTTTTTTCAGGCTTTTTTGTTATGTGATTCCTACCTGACCCTCAAAATGTGAACCTCAACAGAAATTTGTGTACATGAGTAGGACGTTGCATCCATGTGTTATTTCTCAAGTTTGGCACAGCTCTGTTGCCCATTCTACAGTCTGTAAGCACCTGCCCTTGCAGATTGCCCAGATATTGCCTTGTGTGATTTTCACAGAATATAAGAAAAAAACCCAGTAAATACATTATATATGGCTTCACAGATTTTTTTCACAGAAAGCACTGGAAAGCCTTTGTAGGTTATTGCAGAAGTCAGAATAAAACCACAGGGAATTTTCCACAAACGGGTAAAATAGAGAAGTGTTTAGAGGAGGCCTTATTGGCTTGAGTCATGAAGCTGGCTCTCTCAGAGTGTTGTGCTGTAAGTTTAGTGGGAAAAGTTTGACAGCAATTTAATTTTCATTGACAAATACTGTCATAATATTGAGGGAAACTGTATCAACAGTAGTGGTCGATGCTCAACCAGTCATATGGACTGGACGAGCTTACCATATGCTTAACTACAAACTTCCCTTGGAAAGCTCCTTTAAAACACTTGACAAGCTTAAGATACTAGTCAGTAATGAGCTTGAACAGAACATGTGAAGTTTTACATTTTGTACAGAAAATGGATTAGTGTTGATGTGTTTCCTGTACAGAAGAGATTTGTATGCTGGTATCTGTGTAGCTACAGTGCCTGCGTGCATTTCTATAGCCCGAGGTTCACCCAGTCAAAGGAAATTTAAAAGTGAAAATGAAAAAAAAAAAAAGAAAACCAAACATAATTTATTTCTTCTGCACAGCATTAAGGTGAGAATCTTTTTCATTTATGTTACACATACAGTATTTGAATTTGCAGTTTCTGGTAGTAATGGGAATGCCAAAAACCACAAACTGAGGCAACCCCCCGTATTAGCATGATAATTATTACAGCAGGTGATAGGTCCAGGCTTTCATTAATGTGCAGTATTACTACCTTCTCCTTGCAATGAACCTTTTAGTCTGATCACTGCCTTCAGCATTTTTTAGTGTGATTTCTGTCTATAATTTCACACAGTCTCTGAGTATTTGAGCTGGTGTCTGCCTACCTGGTGACAGGATCAAATCACATATCCAAAGATGCAAATGTTTCATCTTGCATCTCAATGTGGGTTTGTTTGGGGTAGGTTTTTTTGTGGGTCTGATTGTACCCAAAATTAGGGCCTCAATGTGTCCTGTTTTCCCCTCATCCCCTTAGCACGCCCATTTTTGGCTCCTGTGCATTTTGTCTCTTTTTTTTTTTTTTTTTTAATGTGTTTGTTCACACTCACAGACATACATATGAGTATGTATATATATGCTTGTGTATTTAATGTATTTTCGACTGTGGCCGAATACTGCGCCAGGTTAGAGACTCAGCTTGATAATTCAAACAGAAGTCTGACCTGATTCTGTCTTAATTTGCTATGTTTTGTTAGCATTGAGCCATTTTTAATTTAGTTACATGTAGAGTAGTTCAGTGATGAGCAAGTTTAAACAATATGGAAGGCATAATGTATGCTTACATGAAAAGCATATACAGCCTTTCATTGCACTTTGTACTCAGGAATCAATTCTCTTTTTTCAGTTTTGCTGTGCTTTCCTCCACAAAAAGTAGCTCTCTTCATTAGAAAGAATTAAAAAATTAGCCTTAAAAATACTATCAGAAAATAGTGTTTTCTGTGCATGTTTCAGCTGTGGCATATTTTCTTGGGGTAAATATTTTGGAAACAGCTTTAATTTCCAAGGTTTAATGTTTGAAACATATTTCTTGTGGAGCAAAGGTAGAATTAAGCCTGACTTGGATCCTTTTACCCCTTTGTAAATCAGACATGACTCCCAAATGGGCACTTTTATATATTAGACCAGAATCTAGTTAAGTTTCCTTGTTGGCACATTGGTCAGATCTTCTGCCTTTACGTAAAGTAGTTGCTCTTTATTTTTGAAGCAAAAGGAATGGATGATCCCCTCAATTCTGTCAACTCATTGTTTTCACCCCCTATTTGTCACTATTAAATTTTATTTCTTGCCTGCAACTGGGATTTAGACTGCTTGGCCTCAAATTATCTGGGTCTAGATGGTACCATCTGCTGAATGCTTAACAGCTATTAAGATTTTTAGATTTTTAGCATGTTTTTTTAATGTATTCATCTGACAAGGAAAAGAAAGCAAAAATGGTGTCCAGCATTATTTATTTTATCAGTTTGGCAAGCAAAGTATATTGGCATGGGTACATTCCTTGTAGTAAGTGCCTGAGAGTGCAAGTGGAAACACAGCTTTGAAGCTTGCCATGAGATCCTGTTTTAAGACATGCAAAACCACCTGCCATGGGCCAGAAATGTTAAAATATCGTGACCTGGTGGCCAAACCAGGAGCTGTTGTTGTTGTGTGTTGGCCATGGTCTTCTCCTGGTGTGGCACATCACTTGTCTGGTTTATCTTGGAAATACTTGATGCCTTTTGGTATTGCATCCCTTACCTTGACCAGATCACTACCTTAACAGTGAAGATGTAAACCTCTTGAAAGAAATAAGAAGGGCTGGGCCCCACTGCTGCAAGTGCCTGTGGGTCCCCAGCCCTGCTCCTGCCCATGGGGTACCCTGCTCCCAGCACCCATCCTGTGCAAGCCAAGCCTCAGCCCCCTGTGCTGCAGCCTTGCCTTACAGACACCTCCCATTTGGTTCAGCACTACCCTAATCACCAACATGGCACTGAAGAAAAATTCCCACTATTTTCCCTTGTCGGCCTCTAAGGCAGGAGCGTTTCATCCAAAGAAACCCGCAGGACCTAGCTCCGCAGCGCTGCCAACCCCGGTGTGTCACCACCAGGTCTTTATTCATCCTGCTTGAAGAGAAGCATTTATCAGCTGGTTTTGAAACCTCATTTTGCATTTAAAAGTGCAATAATTGGACCAAAGACAATGCTGTTGTATGGAGTTTAAAAAAAAAAAAAAAAGAAGCCAAGCGAAGATGATCTTAGGTGGGGGGCTAAGTGACTGTGGGAATTTGCTGTCAGATGGAATGAATCCAAACACTATCGTCATGATCTGGGCTGTTTTGGGTGCTTTTCAAGCATTTATTTGCATTGATATGATCAAACACCCGGTTCAGAATGGCTGCTTTAAACTCAACAAAACGAACGCAGGGATTCACTGAGGGTGAATCCAAAACTGTGTCTGGAGCTTTGTGCCTCCTTTTTAACAAGACCTTCTCTGTGTTCACTTTTTAAATGATGACACCATACCGGGGGTTGTCGTTCAACAGATTGTTGGTTCTTTTAACAATTTGTTCAATGGAGGAGGAGGAGGAGGGAGTAGAGGCAGCTATATTTGTCACTACTGTTGTTCAGTAGAATAATTGATTTTTCCAGTTTGGCAACCAAACCCCATTTTCTGCTGCTTTATTATTCCCCCCCTCCCCTTTATGTCTTCAACAAAAAGACACTTTTTCCTTCCAATTCTTAATAGCAATTTGCAGTCTCAGCTTTCTTGGTTGAGGAAACTGGGTCCAAGAAGGAACTAGTGATTTGCTTGGTGCTGGTCCAGCTGGGAATGAGTAGCTTCCTCAAAACCACCCTGCTGTTAGAGCACCCCCAACTTTTCCCCTTGTTAATACAGGACTTCTTTTGGCTCCCCAGCCTTAGCAGTTGCTTTTCAAGATTAATTTTTTTTTTTTTTAATGGAGGTTTTATGGAATAAAACATAGAGGTCTTGCACCCTCAGGGAACATCTTGGTGTGTTTGTCACAGCAGACGTTGTGCCCATGCCTTGTCCTTCCAGCTGTAAGACTCTATGGACCTGGTTTTGTCCAGGGCAGTAGCCAGTGGCTGTCTGTCTGCCAGCTGGAGGATGTCCTCTAGGTGCAGGGGAGTATTTGGTAGTTCTATACACTTTGATTATTTTTTTTAAAACAAGCTTTTTACTGAATTCAGCAGTCCTTCAATTTTTTTCCTTTTTTTTTTTTTTTTTCTACCAGTAAAAGCTTTGGATGTCCAGGGCCCTGATGGAGTTATTCCTGAGGCTGGTACCTGCTGGACTTGCACTGTGCAATACCAAGGACTCCTCTTTGGAACCACAATAAAAAGACTTCTCAGCCTCTCATGTGAGACACTCAGCAGTGTCACCCAGGGGTGAATGTGGCCAGCTTCTGCTGAGCTTACCCCTTAAAGTTCTGCTACCTTTTGTATTCAGACTGAGCATCTCAAGGACTGATGCTGAGAGCTGATATGAGATAGTCAGGCTTGAGTGTCCCAATCTCAACATCCCTTTGCCAGCCCCTATCCTCACGCAGTGGAGAGGGTGAGACCTCACACAGGGTCAGATGGAGCACCATGTGCTGATGGCGTGGGGAGAAGAGAAAGGGAGTCAGACACACTCTGCCTTGAGTCTGGGAGGGGAACAAAACGGGACAGAGCTGATTGGTGCTTGTCAGAACATGTGTGCAAGGCTGGAGTCACAGGCTCGTGTCTTATCCCTTGTAACCAAGCTGCTGCTCTCAAGGAGAGGTACAGGACTCTGTGTCAAAAATGGCAAAATGGAAATGCCACATCTCTGCTACAGTAAGATGCTGCCCTTTTTTTTTTTTTTTTCTTTTTTTTAAATTTTTTTTTATTAATTTAATAATTATCCCAGCTGGAGGCAGCACTTCACATAGTACGCTGGCTAGGATATATATTTTTTAATGCCTTTTTGGAGGTGGGAGGTGTTTCTTCTGATTCCCGCAGCATCTGGGTGCTGGCCTGGGATGCACAGGAGGTCTGTGCCTCTTCTCTAAGAAACTTATGCATCTGTTTGCTGCCAAATTTTTAAAGCCCTTTTTATGTAAACATGTACAAATGTCTCTAAAAAAGGCCTTAAAACTTCAGTACAGGACTATATTTGCATGTTAAACTTTAAAATATATTTAATATATTACCAGTAATTGATTTAATGCCTAAGTAAGACTAACTGTGCATAAATTAGTAAAATACTTGCAAGAGAAAAGTGCAATAATTGCCCTGATTTGAGTGAATGAAGTGGTTAAGGCTTCTATTTACTAGCTTTGTTAAGCATAAATGTCTAACATTTAGACTCCAGCAATTTCTTCAGCACCAGCCCTCTAACAGTATTCAAAAAGATGACTGAATTTTGCAAGTTACTGTAATTTGAGGCTTTTTCCAAAGCTTCTAAAGTCAGATACAATAATTAAAAAAAAAAACTTTCTTTTCCTCTCTTTTCTAATTGTTGCAAATTGGGTATAATAATCTTGGCTAGTTTGATTATTAGAAAGGTGAACATGCATCATTAACAATAGGATTTTATGAACATTTTTGTAATATTATGTAATATTTAAATTTATGTTGCTTTTTTTTCCTTTTTCCAATTTTACATGTAGTAATTAATTTTATCTTACTGACAGATGATTCTCAATGACTGATTTTCAAGAAAAAATCCAGACAGGTATTTTAACCCTTTGTTTTCATTCTAGACACCTCTCATTCACGGGTCTGGTTGTAATTAGGGGGCGCTGCGCTTGGCTCGGTTGTGAATTAAAGTTTAGTGCTATTTATGTGAGTGCCCATAGCTGTAATTTCATGATAACCTTTTCCTGGATGGACGGTGGGAGTGTGGACAGAGGAGATGTCTGCTTTGCTCTGAACAAAATATACTGTTGCCATGCATTACCCAAACTACCCCCTCCTGGTTTTTGGGTAACCAGTAAAGGAGTGAGCTGGCAGGCAGAGGAACCCCCACCTTCCCTCTCCTCTCTGCAAAAGCCTCTGAATCTACCTCATATCCCAGCATGAAGTGGCATGATGATGACTTTTGTGTGTGGAATGGGGAAGCAATAATGTGTATTTCTAGTCAGGAATAGATGATGACATTCCAAGAAGCAAGAGAGGGAAGGATGGATGTGGGACAGCCAGGGACGCAGCACTTGTTACACAGAGCCCTCATCCTGCTGCTTCAGTGTGGCAAACTTACCTCTGCCTCCCTCCTTCACCCTCCCTTTCCTTGCTATTGATCCACCTCTCACTCCTGCAATCTATGTATATCCAGTATTTATCATGCCGTGCTTGCAGAGGGTGACATTGTCTTTGGGCATCTCTTGGGGCTTCCACTACAAATCACTGGTTTTAAGGCTACTCCCTGAAGGCTTAACCCTGAAAACATTCAAGAATAAAAATGCATTATGGTATAGGCACTAAAGGCTGTCCTGTCACTTACAGACAGTTATAGATACCAGTCTGTCACTTGCCCTGTGGCTGTATTGTTACATGTAAATCCCATTTGTTTCTGTGATAGTTGGAGCAATAGAATTTCTGGCCTCCCATTTCTAGTAACTTCATGCTTGGGTTCATAAGAGGGAAGCAACATCATCAAGAATATTCCCTTGAGGCCCCCCTTTTTTTTTTGAGGCACCCCCTCCTCCCCCCCCCCAAATTATATGAAGTGAGTTGGGTGTGATGGCAGATCTGCAGAGGCTGGTGGTCAGCAGGGCTTCTCATCAGCCCAGCAGTGTGGGGTGGCTCTTTGTGTATCCTCTGGCCCCTCTCAGTTGCCTGCTTTCACATGTTACATGCATGAAAATTTGCAGATTTGAGCTGGCTTACATTGCTTTCCTGGCTCACAATACATATTAAGTCTTTATTTTATAATATTTCACTGCAATAGCAGCTCTCATAGTTTTAAAGTACTGAAGGATGAAAAGTCAGGAACATAATTACATTGTTTGGCTTTTCTTCTGAATGAGTCATAGTGTAATATTTTTCCACAGGTTGTTAATGCTGCCCTGGGTTGTATGTGACATTGACTATCATCTCTGTGTAAAAAAAATTCCACTTAAATTCCATTAGTGCCTGCTTTTCCTTAGCTTTAGTGCTCACTTCTTGTTAGATAGGGCTGTAACTTGAGGCTACTTCAGCAGTTGCGTATTCCCTTCCTGGGCTTCTAAGGAATACTGAGCTGGTTTGGACTTTGACTCGTTAGGATAACTTTGTCACTTGGATTTTTGGGTGCTCTGATGATATTATTATCCTAATGATAAACATAACTAAAGTTAGGGTATAGTCCTGCAAATATTTCCTCGTTACCCTGTTACATGCTGCAGGAATGATTTTGTACAGTTTAGTCAGTGCCTCAGTTTGGAAATTCCAGGAATATCTTTGGTTCTTTTTATGCTAACATTGGATTCTAGGCTTAAGATTTTGAGAGTTTAATTATTTACCATGCTTCTGCCCCTTCCGTCTCCACTAAGGATAGCAGAGAGTGGCGCCTGCCTTTTGTTCTTACCACAATGTCACTCGACATTTTTTCTGTATTGAATCATATCCCATCACTTTTCCTGCTCACTAAAATGCAAGCTGGATTTTTTATTTATATATTTCCCCTTCATTCATATTGTTTGTGACTTCTCCTCCATTTCCTACTTTGAATAAATTTCACCCAGTTTTTGCATGCTCTTGAAACCGAAGTGAAATAAAATCAGCTTCTCTAATGATGTTTGGGACAGGCCAGCTACTCTCTCCCACACTCTCCTCTCTCTCTTTCATGCTGTTAACATGCAAAGCACTGTGCTCACATAGGCTGTCCAGTTTATTATGCATTATTTAGCTCACACTCTCTCCAGAACTTAGTGTTGTAGCCTGTTAGGGGATCATACAGCATTACCTTTCAGAGAGCCCACATAACTCATGTTCATGGCTTCCTTCAATTCTTTTTTGATTTTTTTTTTTTTGTGTGTTGTTTTTTTTTTTTTTTTTTTTTTGGGGGGGGGGGATGTATTATTTTTTTCCAAGTATTCTATTAGTTTTGTTACGTATGATCTCCCATTTGTGAATCCGTGCTGAATATCTTTAATTAAATCATAACTTTCCCTATTTTGTCCCTGATTAGTGTTTCCAATATCTTTCCTACTGCTGAAATCAGGATGACTGGTGTTTAATTTCCTTGATCTTCCCTAGAGCTGCTGTTATATATAGATGTCCTCCCATCCACAGGTACCTTCCCTGATTCCCAAGATATTCCACAGATATTTGCTAGCATCCCCTTGCTTCTGCCTCTTCCTTCCAGATTCTGGCTGGCATCCCACCTTCAGTAGGTTGTTTTGGACTTCAGCTACTTGAAGAAGGGCATTTTTACATCTTCAGCTTCATTTGATTTGTTCATCTTTCCCATCCTTGGTAGCTGCTGTGTGCCTTGGTGTTTGCAGCCCCCTTGGTTGCAGATCTCCTCCTGGGTTGCCCCCCTTGGTTGGTGGGTTTGTGTGCAGTGTGGGGTGTGCTCTCCCTGTGCATCCCAGTCCTGGACAAACTGGGGAACCCTGCTGGAGGTTCAGAGGCTGAGGCCAGCGTGCTGCCCCCAAACCATCCTTCCTCTTCAGCCCGAGATCATCTGCTTTGCTATTTTGGATTTCCCAAGACAGAGATTGCTTCTCTGACCCTTCACGCATTTTTGTCAGGCTGCATGTGTATTTTCTGCTGATATGAACTCATCTTTGAATACTTGCCATTTCTGTATGGAGTTGTTTCCTCCGCTCCTTTATTCCATTCAGGGTCTGCTCCTCCTCTCATTGAAGTCAGCTGGGAGTTTTGCCATTGCCTTCCTCGAGAGCAGCAGTGAGCCTGCGATTCACTGACACTTTAAGCAAGCTCTCAAAATTAACCCTGCTGAAATTGAACGTTGATATTGAGCTTTATATTTTAGTTGTAAATCCAACTCTAACTCCTTGAATGCTTCTTCTGTTTGAAGAATGGCTACTATGAAGAAGTCCATTAACTTTAATGTAACTCTCCATGGTTAGATTTGGGTCATAACATTTCCACTGTCATAACTGCAAAAACAACATCAATAGAAAACTTGAGTTTTCTGGATGCTGCACCAGATGCACTAAAATCTGTTTGTCATTCTTCCCTGTCATTAGGAAACTTTAGATGTACAAAAATTGCTCAAATATTTTGTTGAGAAAAAAAAAAATAGTTAAATGATAAGAGAAAAAAAAATATGAAAATGATGCATAGTACAGGATTGGGGGGATGTTTGGTTTTTAAGAGTAGTGTGAAAACTTTTCCTTTTCCCTTGCAAATAATGCTGAGAGTCACATGCCTCTGTCCCCACAAACCATCGTGGAAATGAGCCCACAGGACCCGTGACTTCAACCAGCAAACTGCTGCTCTGTCCTTAGCTCACCCCACTGTGAGGAAGGCTGGTACCACATATGGTATGTAAGCTCACACTCACTTCTCTGAGACCATGGAAACCTGAGCATGATGGAATACATCAGGGATGGAGTGGCAGCCTTGATTGTGAATATTTTTTGCTAAAGTCAGACACTGAATGTTACTGTAATGACATTTTATATCTCTCCTCCTATATTCTAGCAGAGAGAGCCACAGGTGTTCCACTGGAATTACTCACACATTTATAGAATTGGACATTCTGTCATTAAATGGACTTAAAACTAAAAAGCCTTTGTCTGTGAGAGGTGGCCAATAGAAAGGGACTTTGGATTATCTGATATCCCATAACTTAATCATATGGCTCTTAAGAGTAGGGCATAAGCAGCTGTGTCTCACTAATATGCATGCAATATGTGTAAAGTGATATGCTTTAATTCTAAACTTGTTTTTAGCAGGAAGAAAAAAGCATTTAGATGAGGAACATTAAGATTCAGCATTAACCATTTTTTTCCTCGGGGCAAAATTATTCATCACCTGATATTTATTAAGGCAACATTTTTATTTTATTGCTCTGTACTGTAAAGAGTCTTTCCAAACATTCTCAAAGTTGTGCAGGGAAGTTTTATAGGCAGATTTGCAGGCAGCATTTAAAGTGGTTTTCAGAATTTGAGAAAGATATTTTCCTTTTCCTAAATAGTAATGTTGTCAAACCTCATAGTAAAAATAACAGAACTAGGCAGTCATTTAATTTATTATTTAATTTTAATTTTTTTATCCATCCTCCCACATTATATAAACTTGATTTCTGTATTGTAGCCTTAATTGTTAGTTTGTGTTGGTTTAATCTCTCTTATTTAAGTATGTTTGCTTTAATAATATTAAAAAAAACTAAGACAAAGAAACTGTAGATTAGAGACTTTATTTTCAGGGTAAAATGATACGGATAAGTGAGCGTCAACTGACCAGAAATTATTTGCTTCTGTCTGTTAGACACGTAATGGAGTCATTTAACTAGTCAAATTAGGAGCTGTAGAAATGCACCATGCTTCATTACTGAGTTCGAATGGGCACCATTTTACATTTACGTCAAAAATTATCTCATAGCAAATTAATGTTTTCATTGTGTGGGGAAGCGGGAGCTGTGCAGTATCAGCACCACCTAGAGGATGCGAAACAGATGGCTTGGAAATGCTGGTCACAAAAACCCGGGGAGGAATAGATCATCTTTAGAAAGCAAAGTACTTCAAACAGGCTGCTGCCTTTCCCAAAATAGCCCTGGAAGTTTTGCTGCCTCTTTCTCTCAGGCTACACCTGTCCTGCAGGTCCCCCCCATCAGCTCACACAAACTTGTGGGTGTTTATGGCACATATCCGGTCGATTCTTCTGTAAAATCCTTCAATCTCAATACCACTAGTTGTATACTTTTAATGTGTGGAGATGCTGTTAGAAGTGAGAATATCACTTGAAAACCGCAGAGAATGATCTCTCTGGGAACCAGGAGGAATTGCCAGGTGAGGTTACAAAGGCTCACTCATCCTTGAAATTTCCTGAAAAGCCAAAGACTAAAAGGGAAGTTATTATTTAACAATTTATGTACTACTTTGACAAATGGAAACAACTAGTGACTTCAAGTATAGATAAAGAGAAAATAATGAGGCAAAAGTTAGGGCAGTGAGCAGAATTTCATCTTGAAAAAGTTATAGCTGTGAATAGCCATCATGTAGGAACTGAAAAGGGTAACATGGAGAAATAGTAGGACTAATAAAAACTGCTCAGTGATGGCTGTAAGCTGCTTAAAGCACAGAGTGTTTTGGATGGCTCAACGTGTGCTTTCCCAAAGGGATACTTGTTAAACAGGAGGTAATATAGAAACTGAAAATAAAATCTAACTTTGGGGAGGACCCTGACCAACCCCAGTAGCTCTTCCAGCAGTGTCGGGGCACAGCAGGCACTCCTGGCATCAGACAGTTGGATGACTTGCAAGGCAGGAAATTTTCATGCCTAAGTGTTTCGTGATGAAAGACTGCAGAGGCTAAGTGCCTTTGGCAGGGTGGTTTAGTGTTTCAATACAACTCCTGGAATTCTGGACAGGAGTGGGGCAGGGGGAAGTGGTTAGTGAGCCCTGACCATGTCCTGCTCCAGCAGGTACTGTGGAGAAGGGTCCTGAGCCCTCCAACCTCTGCAGTGGATGTTCTGTTTCTGCCAGTGGCCCTCAGCTCCTCTTTTGGAAACCCACAGTAGAGCAGTGAGCCAGGATGGACAATCATCATCACTCAGCACAGGCTTCTGTCTGTGTGGGCCAAAAAGTGTCCACCAGTAATTCCTTCAAGGAAAGGTTCTTCTTGCACATGCAAATAAACAGCAGGAGTGAGCAGAAACTTGAAGGATTTGAGCCTCAGATATGAGTTGCATTCAAGATATTTTATAATTTGACCAGAATATCTAAACTTGTTTTCCAGTCCTGCTAAATGCTGTGCGTGCATAACTGTATAATTTTCCATATTTAATATTCTTAGAAGACATTTGTGGATGTTTTTGTTTTGTTCTATGAAGTGTTTTGACACAAAGCACAGGAGCTGGAGACAAAGATGAGCTGAGAGCGGGAAATGGACCAGAATTCATTTAGTATTACACTTATCTCTGGAGCAAATGATCACTCATTAATTAAAATGCTGCTGCCCATTGGAGTCAGAGGATGAAAATTCTTCAGAATTGTTTAAAGTGTGTAATTTTTTGTTATTTTTCGTATTTCAATGAGTTGCTCTTCAGGGTCCTTTGAAAAAGTCAAATAATTTCTCGTGATATTATTTCATGGCTAAGTATAGTGTCTTAAATGCATACTGTGCTGTAAGTTCAAGAATCTGCCAGTGACTTTAGGGCCACGGTTATGATAATGCAAAATTGGTAGACGATAGTCCATGCCCATGAGCAAATTTTCTTTTGTTCTTGACAAAGCTTTTTTTTTTCCTTCCTTTTTTTTTTTTTTTTTTTTTTTTTGATGGCTTAAGCTCATTGCAGAAAAGGATTTCTTTGAAACAGTAAAGAAAAAAGTTAAGAGCCTTGCTTACAAGTACCCTGGTATTTTTTTCAGCTGTAGAATCACTTTACCTATTATTGTGAATCTTGTCTGCTGAGATAGTTCAGCCTTCATGTTATGTTTACCAAGGCCAGACTAGAGGATCAAATAATTTATAACCATTCCTGTTGGGTTTTATGTAATAACTTTGGAACTCATATAAAGTAATGATCCACAAACTCTTTTAATGTTCATTATAAAATATGAAATATTTCTCAGAACCATTGCAATTATGTGACCAGACATAACTGTTTCACACATGAGTAAATACAGGGAGGTTTAACATAACTTTATTATCTTCCTGTCTTTTCCTCTCATTGATGTGATAATACTGTTTTAATATTTTTCTAAAGAAAAGTTAAGTAATTTCAGAGTCTCTATTGAGGCCTAGTTTATTGGTTTTTGTAATAGAGTACTCAAGAATAATTGTATTTATGATTAGACTGATAGTAGTAAATGTTGTTGTGCTGAATAGGGGTAAAATACCCTGAAAGCTTTATATTATTATACGAATATACACACATACATCAGTAGGAAGAAATTATTAATATCTGTCTGTCTGTCTATGCATTTATATTACGCTCATCATAGTATCAGTGCACTTTCTCTGGAGACTTTCTGGGGTTTAGCAGTTATTAAAATGTCAGTAGATATGGAATGGTAAAACTCATTAAGGCAACATTAAAAAAAAAACACATGCCAGGTCCTTGCCTGATACTCAGAGCTCACCTTTAATTTCCCCTTCTTCTTCTGATCATCTTGGATTTAGACTAGGCATAAAATGGATCCTGTCACAACCTAAACTCTCTGTTGAAGCTGTTTGATCAGCCCAAGCTCCTGTTAAACATAAATGGGGACTTCATGGACCTCAGAAGGGTTTTTGCCCTGTTTAGGGTACGAGAAACCTCTGAACTTTGTAGTTGGTAGCTTTGAAGCCTTTCACATCTGCCTCTTTGCTGTACCTTTCACAGGAGTGATGGACTCACAAGCCTCTGAGGCCCTGCCTGTGTCTCTGAGCTACAGCACATGCACTGATGAGCATTTGGTGCTTGCACAGAGTGAAATCAGCTCCTCTAGAGAAAACAGCCCAGGGGGAGGTCCATAGCACACAGAGGGATGGTCACCTTCCCCTTTTTCTGCCTTGAGGAGCAGTGTGCAGCAGGGGGAGGAGGGTGAATGTGAGTGTTCAAACTGGAAAACATCCTGGTTTTATTTACCAACATGAACTGGTAACATAAAGTAACAGAATTTTGGTCTCCAGCCGAGTGGGACCACACAAACATCATCAGAAGAACAAATCTTTGGCCAAAACAGCACAATCTAATCAAGAATGGACGTAACAAGCGTTAACCATTTTCTCCCAGTTCTCCTTTTGCCTGTCTGACATCCTTCCTCCTGCAGACAGCTGAGGGTGGGAGCTGTGCTTTCATCACTGCTCTGTGCTATGCTGAGGGCAGACCCCACATGGCAGCACTGGGGGAAGAAGAGCAGCAGGGTGACAGGGCCCCTGCAAGGTGACCAACAGAGAAGGTCTGGAGCTTGGGCTTGGGCTGGCTCAGGGAAGCTGACACTTCAGGGACATTTCTCCTGTTTTTCCTGTCTCAGACCACAGAAATGGTCTGATGTGGTACCATGGAGGGGCTTCACAACATCCCCTTGGACTTCCAGGGCACTCAAAGGTTAAATCTCTTCACTCCCACCATCCTGTTTGCTTCTGGTACTGCAGGCTTTGTGCAGGGAGAGGTACATCTTAAAGAGAAGAGAGAAGTGAATCCAGAAATGTTATTTTTATGAGTCAGGGATAATCTGCAAGTCACTAAGTGCAAAAGTAAAGCAGAGCTATGAATCCAGTATACAGTGTCATTCTTGATGAGAGAGAGAAACTCATTATTTCAGAGAGTCTCTCTGTTGCAGGGAGTATTTGTAGGACATTCTGTTCTCTTTACTTTTAAATTAAAATGTCTTTGTGCCATTATGAAATGGTGGTGTATTGAAAAATGTGTCCAGTTGTGTTTAGCAGTAGCAAAATGTGGTATAACTAATGATACAATGAGAGGTATAATCTACTCAGAAGATGCAAAAGACCAGTAATGAGACTGGGCCTCTATTTTCATACTTTAGATTAGTTTTGTAAAATTTTTAAATATGAAACAGTTTTGTGCCAAACACTTTTTCCTATGAAAATTTTTAAGTTTTGAAATTCAAGGGTTATATCTATTTTCAGTCACTTATGAATTTTTAGTTCATCCATATTAGAAAATGTTTTTATCATTGTTTAAGGTATGTTTTTGTCCAGGTAGAGTCACAGTAGTTAATTTATTTGACACTGCAAACTAAATTTTCACTTTCCTTTGGAAGGCATGAAAAAATTAAAATGAGTTTGTGAAAGATCTTACTTTGTATGCAGTAGAATATAGCTCAGTGTAGGATAAAGCTCCACATTTGAGGGGTCAGAAGAAAGATCTCCTAAAGAAAAAAGTTTAGAAAAACATTCTGCTTTTTTTTCCAGGCTTTTTCTCTCCAGAGTTCAAAGAACTGGGGGGGATCCGTAATGGAGAATCTACTTTTGTTCTTGTGATATTTGCTGAGTGTTCACACTCAGTTTCACTTAACTGTTTTCTACAGGGAAGGATGTGGTTGAGTTAACCAGGGATGGAGTTTTTTCACTCTGTAGTCCTGACCTGGGAATGCAGTACCCAGATTTAGAAGGAAAAAAAATGAATAAATTTGAGTTTCAACATGTTTAAGCCAAGTATTTGTTATATAATTCCTAGCATGAGCCCAAGCTGATGCTCCAGGTATGAATGGCAGTCGTGTAAGAAGTATGCATCTTGTATGCATGCATTCTTCACCACGAGCAAATGAAATCTATGTTTTCAGACAAGTTTCACTTTGTTTTGGAACTGCTATACTGAAAATTCAAGGCATGTATTAAGTAGTTCAACAAACAGATAATTTTTTGGAACTTGGAACAAATCAAAACAATGGTATTTTAAACTTGTCTCTAATGATAAATGGATTTATCATGAGCCCATTACATGTGCACCTTTAGCATATGATCAGAGATGTCTTAGTTTATTATAGCATTTTTCCTGTGATATTATGAGCTAGAAAAGCTATCTTCAGTCCTGTCAGCATAAAAACTGCTCAGCAGGAGGTGAAGCACATGAAGCAGTTTCCAGGCCTCTTAACATACACAATTCATGCAGCTGAAAAGGTTTTGATAGCTTAACTTTTTTTTTTTTTTTTTTTTTTTAAATCTTGGATGTCTAATGGTCGACTTTTTGTTGCTGTCTTGAGACACTGAGATGTTTTTTTTTTTCTGGAGAAAAAAACCTTAATGATTTCCCACTCCCATACAAAGTTAAACCAGTCTTTTCTGTTTGATTAGGTATTAGGCAAGAGATGACATCAGAGGTGAGAGGGGCTGTATGTAGTTAAGAGCATGATGAGACCTCACAGGTTGAGATTTTAGCCAGCACTAACTGTGCTCCTGCCCCCTAAATCAGTGATGCCCAGGTACCTGTGCCTCTGCTGAGGTGCTTTGGAGAAAGAGCCCTGAAGTTAAGAGCACGTGGCCCCGAGGCAGCTTCCCACTTGCTGTTGTCATGACTGACATAAATGAACGGTCTGTATCTGTAGCCTGTGGATATGACTCCTGAAAGAGAGCAGTGTAGCACAAAAAGTCTTTTTCTTTTTTTCTTTCTTTTTTGTTTTTCTCTCTCCCCTTTGACTTGGACAGGAGGAATGAGAAGGAGGGACTCCACCTTTGCGAAAAGTCAGTCTCCTCTGCCTCACTGGGTGAGCTCCCAATCTCTCCCATTCTTCTGCTTTGTCTTTCTTACCAACCCAAACATCATTCTCACAAAAGGTGCTGCTATTTCCAGGCATTTGCTTCGGGGTTTGTCTCCACCTCAACCTTTCCTTATTCTGCCAGTAAAGGGAGAATCCCTTTCAAGGGAAGGCAGGAGCTAATTGCCCCCTCGACCCCTGCTCCCTGTTCCCCACCTCCACTAATAGGACTCAGCTGTCATTTCCCTGAATCTGAATGCAAGAGTTAGCAGCTGATCCTGGAATGATTTATCAGGAG
Organism: Pyrocephalus nanus; assembly: GCA_038380795.1. Classification (NCBI taxonomy): domain Eukaryota; kingdom Metazoa; phylum Chordata; class Aves; order Passeriformes; family Tyrannidae; genus Pyrocephalus; species Pyrocephalus nanus. The sequence continues at coordinate 5,873,598 of CM076273.1, read as the reverse complement.
AGCCCCACATTTCTATATGGCTTTTCAAGTACGCCACCATATTTCAGGATCACTGAAAAGGGCAAGTAGGTCCAACGACCTACTTACGTGAGACCAGTGACTATGAATAACATCTGTGTAGTGATGAACGTGCTGCGACCTGCGTAATGCAGGGAGTCTGTGTCTCTCTTTCCTTGAGATTTTTATAGAAATAGTGCTGATTTTGTAAAATGTTCTGTAAACTTCCATGAAGTCTGGAAAATATTGCAGGTTATATAAGCAAAATTAGCCACGAAAGTATGTGACCTGCTTCATAAGTGAGGTAGATAATGTTAGTGTTGCGATGTCCCCCAGGACTTAGCTTATAATGTTATCTTTGGTCATACTCAAATAGAAAGCTAATTTATGGCCTTTCAAATCAGGACTAATTAATATAAAATGTTCTTATTTTATATGATAAATTCCTTTGTAAAGAATTTTAATGGCGTGTCTTTCTGAATAATTCTCGCTGTAGTTTGGGATGTGAATATGGAACACTTACTAAAAAATTCTATTTTTTCTTATATTTGAAGCCTTGAACATAAATATAGAATATTAACTTCCTTTTTTGAAGTATATTTTTCATGGTTGTCCTTCGTTTATTAGCATTAGCCCTCACATGAAATCCGCAGCCTGGTGTCTGCAGAGCTCAGTGTTGTCTCACGATGGGTGTACGTGCAATTGTTGACTGTCAATACTGTTGAGTGTACAACCAGCACACTAAGGTTAGCTTGCCTGCGACATTGTCTCTTGGGATTCAAAGGATGTCATTCCTGCCTAAGTGGCAGAGTGATAATACATCTGCAGTCCCTGTCTGTGACACCTCGCTGTCATGTGGCTTTGTCACCGGACAGCAGCGCCTGTCATTTTGTTATGAGGCCCAACATAAAGCGTACATCACCCCTGACATACTATAAAGTGCAGCGTGCAAAGAGGTGTCCGTGGAGTGTAAGTGTTGTTTTGAAAGCTCGTAATAACGTCCTTGTAAAGCCGGATTCTGTTCTCAGCTGTGCCGTCGAAAATCCACAACAGCTTCTCAGACCTTGGAGGATCTAATTCTGCCTTGCTTGGACTGCACTAGGGTGGAAGATTAAAAGTGATGAATTTCATCTCAAAAGTGTTAACATAAGGTCAAGGAGCAGAGTTTGAGATTTCAGTGCTCTGAGGCCCAGGCACATCTTGTCCCGTATCAGTTGCTGCTGCTCTTAAGTAGAGGGAGAGTGAAGGGAGAATCCAGTGGAGCTACTTGAAGCTTGCACTGGTCTAATTGCAGGCCCACTTTCTTGGAAAGGATAACACCACAAGGTTTTGAGTGTGTCAGGGGTTAGGTGCAACAGGTACTTAGACCAAGAAAAGGAAAGTGGGAATTTTTATTTCTTTTCCGTCTTCCTCATGGCTCGCATTAGTTATTTCCTCTGAAATGCATTCCCCTGTGGACATTTGTATTTACAGTCAAAAAGGAGGACAGACAGGATTTTGTGAGGACAGTCACAAAATAAGATCTTACTGTTGGGTGAGAATGTGAAATTCTTTTCCTCACCCTTATCAGTGCATGGTATAAGCTGAGGCACCAATCAAAAATATTTGCAATACTGCCTCTATTATGTAGTACCTTTTTTTTTAAAATTATATATCATGTATAGAATTACCATTGATGTGAGAGAAGGCTCAAGTTTTGAAGTGAATGCAGAGCTCTACCCTCAAAGACAGAAGGCTTTGTGTCTGTGGCCATTCCAGCAATGTTTTATGGTAGTTATCCTAATATCTTGGAGGTGGGATGCAGGAAAGAGTTGAAAGCCTTTGCATCTAGCCATGAAGTTTTGGTAATTTATCTTACCATCTTCAGAGGAATTGAACATGTTTTAATCAATCTTACCTGCCCTTATTTAGCTCATGAGTCACCAGATAATGGGTCTCTTGTAGGTGTATGTATGTATCTACAATCATGTGTGCATGCACAGAATATGACACAACCATGTTCTCTTCCTTCCTGAGAACAGGATAATATTGCTAAATACACTTTAAATAATGCTAAGTTAAAAGTATTCTGTGGAAACAGCTCTGAAGACATTGATTTGATCTGATTTATACTTTAGTCAACTTTAAAATGCCCCAGAAATCCCAAAGATCCTCTTGGCTGTTGCTATAGGGGTGGGACTTCTCTGAACACGTTTATATTTTGATAAGGAATGCTACTTTGTGAGAACGTGCAAACAGCACACTTTGCTTTTGCCTTTTTTTTTTTTTTTCCCCCAATGGCCATCTTTTCTCTTAACTGTTGTGAAGTTCAGAGTTTATCAGCATGGTTAGTATTGGTTAACCTTTATTGCTGCAAATATTCCATGTTCTTTCTCCGTAACTGCCATCTGGAGACAATGTCTGAATATTTTAGCTGAGTGTTTATCAGGCTGAAGTCTGCACTGAAATTGGCTGAATTGGTAGATATGGATTTCTAGGCTAACTTTTGATAGCCCTGTGGTGAAAAAAAGCATGTATATTGATTTTCACCAGGGACTATATTGTTAAAATATATAAATATAAAAATTGACTTAGGAAATAAAAAATAAATGATAGCTATAAATCAGGGACAGCTGATAAACAAATAAATATCTATCACTATTATATCTCGGTATTTCCCAAAGATATCTGAAGAGCACTTAATTGTAACTGAGTAATCAATTATTCAATTAACCTTCTTCTCATCAAATATATATTTGATATAACTTTTTGAAGCTCAGGCTCTAAAAGGTTTATATTGATTGCAGGTTTCAAGGCCATATGTTTCAGTTATTGAATTTGTGCAGTCAAAATTGACATCCTAAGTTCACTAGAATATGTAAATATTTGAATGTAATGAGTTTCCAAGACTGTTGGAGTGATGCAGTTTGTTTTCATTACTTTTTTAAAACTACAATCTTTTGTGATTATGAAGTTCACCTTAGCAGAACACATGTAATTTAAATACATTTGTTATTCAGAAAACATTAGCTTCTTTTATGGTCTGGCTGAGAACTTTCACAAATTCGCTTTTCACACCGCTTTGGGTAGAGTTGGTTGGGAAACATTTTAGTGTTTTGTTGGAAAATTACACAAACCATGGGTATTCTTCAAATGAAAGTGTTTCTTGAGAGCATTTTTTGATTTTTACTGTAGTCCTGCTGGACACCCACAGCTGTGCCAGTGGAAGCCATCCCTTGGCAGGGTCAGGGTGCAACCACTGCCCACCTCTATGGAGAATGTAGACACGTTCATACTGAATTTCTAGATGGATGCATTCCTCTCCAGCAATCCTTAGTTTGCCAGATGTAATTTTCTAACTCTGTTTCTGTCAGTTGATGCAATGGGCACATGAGGATGTGTCATGCAAATGTCACTTTCCGTGTGTTTAAAATACACTTGTTGCCTGTATGTTCAGCACAAATGAGTAGCAGCTGAAATGAAAGCATCTGATTTCAACAGTTGCCCTGATCTAGCAGTTTAGTACAGTAGTAAGGCACAGCAAAATTTGATTTTTGTGGTCAAAATGGGAAAGTGGAATGTGAGGAATTTAACCCTTCCATTCCCATGAGAGGCACCTGATCTGGACCTCCAGGTAAAACACTGGTTTGAAACCACTTATCCTTTTCTTTTAAGTACCACCTTTCGTCCCAGGAGCTGAGCTGTGGTGCTTTTGGGTTAGCTTCCATTAAGAGCCAAAACTGGCTGCCTTGCCTGAGCCCCTGTCTGTGATGTCAGGTTTCATTCTCGTACCGTGATCCAGCAGATTTTTTTGATAGTTTGGGGAATAGTTGTTTATGTATCCCTTTATTTCAATGTGTGAGGTGTTGTGCATTTATTAAGTAATACTCATTAAATTTTAGATTGTATCAAGTAGGAAGAAATGGCTGTACAAAGAAAAGGCATAGATTATATGATTTTAAATGGTCATCAGACTCTCAAGGTACAAGGACCTGTCTATTAAGGATAAAATTTACTGTGTGTCTTCACTTTTGCTGTTTTTGTGCAGGCAGATTGATTGGTGAGTGTATGAGAGACCTATTGCTCAGTATCAATGATTTACATAGATGCAAGACCCCTGCAGGCGTGTGGAAACTTGCTAAATTCCTTCTGATGGTCTCTGGCTACATCAGAAGAAAAGTGCTGTAATGGGTTAATAATAATCCAACAGTCTTCAAAATGTGTTTGATATAGCAGTGCACCAAAATATTCGTTTCTGGCAACTCTCTTGACAACCTTTTGATATTTAGATTTTTTGTGTGTGCGCTTCAGTGTGTAATAGATTAACTTGGCTCTGCGGAAAAGGTCTTTATAGAATCCTTAACTGTTGCTACTCATTATTGAATAAACAGCGCTTTCTTCATGGGGAAAAAAAACCCTCAAAAACCTGCAGATTTTTCCCCTCTTAAAAACGCGTTCATAATCTAGATATTAGCAAACATTTATTTTTTTTTTCCTTCCTGAAAAATATCATAAACAGTCTTGGTTTGACCTTGTTAATGCAGGACCACTTTAGTAATCTGTGCCTAATGATTTTTTACATTAAACCACAGCTTGTGTTGGACCCTTGTGTGTCACAGTAATTTAAGAACAGTCATTTTGCACATTCCGATCCCATTATGTTACATTGTTACTGAATAAAGACTGGTATTATGTTGCTCCTATAAAGGGCAGAAGTGGCCTGAATTTTATCTGCTGAACGAATCAATCTGGATTATGTCAGCTGAAAAGAATTGTGAACTGCAGTCTCCAGCAGATGGGGAGATTTTAAAAATGTATCTGTTTGGTTGTGAATACATTAGCTAAGATAATACCTTGTGGTGACTGAAAAGTAGTTTTTCTCTCTTTTTTTTCAATGAAGACTGTACCAATTATCATTTCAACATAAAGTATTAGGAGATCAATTGGGAACTGAATGCCATTTCCTAATGTTAATACAGTGTTTTATTTAAGCTGCCTTGACAGGCTGTCTAGGCTGTGGGAAAAAGACTGAGCAAATAATGAGTAAAGGGTTTAGAAAAAAGACAGAGGGTGGAGCTTGGCAAACGATGTGAGCTATTCATCAACAACTCAACAAGGATGATGGAAATAATAAGTACTCCTTAAAGAAAAGGGGAAAGGATTTTTTTTAAAGAAACAGTTTCCTTTAAAAAAATATTTAACTCTAACTTTGTATTACTTTCTGATTAGCTGATTTTAAACTTCCTGAAATCAGCAAAAGCCTCCCTTTGAAATGGATAGTCCACCTTCAAACAGCGCATTCTTTAGCAATCAGTTAAAAAAAAGAAACAGTGTCTAATTTCCTGTTCATTCGTGCAAATTTCTTACCATGTGGCATTGTCATTTAATATCTAAAGTACATTAATGCATTTCTATAATGCCAAAACCCTCAGACAAATCCCCTGTGTGAAATAATTTGTGTGAACTTTGAACTAACCATGAATAAAATCAAGATCTTATTATGTCTTTTATTTATATGGCACAGAAAAGCTTTGAAACTGAATACTAGCACCAACATGATATGCACATTCACAGTGATGCTTTTAAAAAAAAGAAGAAAAAACCCACTTAACTTTCCTACATTTTTGTGGGCTTTGCCCACTGTTCAGATACCATTACGTTATTTCTGAAAATATTTGTCTTAGAAATCAATAGGCTATTCTAATATTATTGTGTTCTGAGTTGCTAAAATTTCCATTCAGGAGATATAATTCCACCATCTGTAAAGTTCTAGATTTTTATAATACTTATAAGCTGTTTTTAATCTATTTTTACTGCCATGTTCTGTCCTGAAATGTCAGAGAGTGCAGACTGGGTCTTGGAATTAACATGACAGTTAAGAAACTTGGCAAGGTTTTACAGCAGATTGTGACATTAACAAAGTACAAAGGAGAATGGGGAAATTAACGTTAATGTATGCTTGCAGACACTATAAAAATCTATATGTCCACGATCAGGGAACTAAAAATAGGGATGTTTTTTATGTTGATGCCATTAAATACAGAGCTTTAGTGTGAAAAGAAATTTCCATATGAAAAGCAACTTACTAAAAAGTAATGCTGTAATCCCTCCTCTGGACTGAACAACAGGTTTATGTATCCTAGGTCAAGTAGGCATATGGCTGGTTTTCAGTTTTCAATTTTGGTTCAGACTTTTTTTTTTTTTTAATCTCTGGTGAAACTTATTTGAAAGCACTGTTTTTAAACTGCTGCAAAAAATACATTATGATAGATGTCCTGATAAATGGGAGCGTTATTAAAATGCACAGATTTCTCTGTAAATCATGTGAAGTCCATCCTCTTTCACAGAGAGAGTGTTTGTGGCGGGCTCTTCCTCAAGCCTTGCACAGCCTGAGCCCTCCTGGTGCACTCCTGGTGTCATTCCCAGTGTCCAGCCTCCCAGGCCATCATGACCAGTGTGGCTCAGCTGGGATGAGGTTCCTCTGAATACATGTTCCAGGACATGGGGCAAAAAACCCTGTCATAATGCCCAGGGGAAAGCAGTGGCTGCTGTACAGGGAACAGCAAGTTCTAACTATTGGGTGCATCAGTGAAAGCTGCAGGGAATAACATTACCTTCTGGTGAAACATGGGGTTGGGGTTGGTTTTACTTTTCTGTCCGAGCTTTTAAGTTGTGAGTTACTCAAAGCCCTATTCAGCCCAGATCTGTGGGGGCCGGGGGCTGAGGCTTTCCAGGCTCCTGCAGCTTGGCACCCACAGCATCTAATCCTGGTACCACAGACAAAACCGTCTCTTTTCATCACCACTGATATTGTGCTGTTGCTTTGTCAGACCCCAGCTATGGAATACAAAGACACAGCTCCTCTCTGCTGCCTGGGGAGGATGGCATGTGACAGTGAGCTGCCTGTGGCTCAGGGTACCTGTGCCAGCAGCAGAGCTGGGCTGAATCTCCTTTTTTTTTTTTTTTTTTTGACAAGTGGCAGAAGCTGACTTCCAGCACTGCCGGTGCAGATTTAGAGCACATCCTGTCTTGGTGTTGATATTACCCCTGGGTTCAGCACAGTGGAGAAAACCCCAAGTTTGTTTACTGACACCCTTCTTTAGGACACGGTCTGTGGCAGCCTTTTAGCAGGGTGATGCACAGCAGAGCCTGAGCTGCCATCAGTGAGTGGCAAAGCACAGCGAAGTTCGCTATTCGAGGCATGGCCGTTTGTCACACCGTGTCACGCTACCAAAACGTTTCATATATTTAAAGCCAAAGGAAAACAGTGCCTGCATTCCCTTACATAGCCCTGGTGTGATTGGACCGAGGCAGTGCAGGTGCCAGTGGCAGGGACAACGGCAGCATTCCCTGGTGTGCGCGAGCAGTCTGATGCAATGCAAACATTAATCTCTCGGCTACAAAGGAACAGCATGGATCCATCTGTTACTTTCTTTGCTCTTAATCAAGTTGGGGAGGGAGCAAAAGTTCATGTAGCAAATGTGGGCATGCACTAGGATTGGGACCCGAGCTGTGTAAAGCTGAGATTAAAATTTAGCAGCAACAGGATTTTTGGAGGTCTATGGATCCAGGGTTGCATATCACTTTGGATCTCTTCTTTCACCAAATTTGGAAGTGGAAATTGAATTCTGGGATGTGGTATTGGCCCACTCTGCTCTGTCACCCACAATGCTGAGTGCAGACTGCTGTCCCTATTATGACTGTGCTAACAATTGACTTTTTGGTTTGGCTGTCTTGCAGAAGAAAAAAAGAAAGGAAGGAAAAAAAAAATCAATTTCAACCCAAAAGTATTTGTTTTTTAGCTTGCTGAATAGTATGAAACATAGAAAATACTGTGTTTTGTATGAAATGAGGAAATTCTAGAGAGGGGGTAAATAAGGAAAAAAAGCAAAACACAAAAGCCATGCAGGGGCCAGACTGTCAGAAAGGCAGAGAAGGAGATGACAGCCCTTTTATCTGCTGGTTGAGCAGTTAGAAAACTTATCCAGTATGCAGGAGGCCTGGTCTGAACTCACTGCTCTGCTGAGGAGAGAGTAACCCACATCTTGGCTATGTATTCCTGCCAGATAGCTGCTTAGTGAAAGAAGAATCCCTCCCCAGTGCCTTTGCTCACTACTACTCCTCCCTAATGGATGCAGCATTTGTTTCCCTTCCTCTTTGAAGCAGCCTGTTTAAAAAAAAAAAAAAAAAATTGATAAAAACTTGTCTTCCAGAAAAAAGTATTGCTACTCTAAGAGGTGAGCCAGCCATGGCCATGATCACAGTGGGTTCTGCTGCTAGTGAGGTCACTTTTTATAAAATTTAATTTTGCCTGTTTCTGATAACCAGAGTTTTTGAAAGGAAATTGAGGAAAAGTTGATTTATTTTTAAAATTAGAAGTATTTCTAGATCACTTGTATTTAGAACCCCCTTTTGCAAGCTCTTAGGATGTGTGTTCCTGTATTCAGACAGACAATCATGCAATCACATCATCTCAGGAAGCATAAGTGCACATTTACGTGCCAGTTTGAGTGTCCAGTTATGGGTATGAGCAGCTTGGTAACACCTCCTGAATTGCTCCTTCTCCCTGTGTCATGGCTGGTTCCCCCCTCTGCTGTCAGCACAATGATTCCTGCCCAGCTCCATGCCATTCCAGCTTTGCCAAGGAGCATGAGCACTTGCTCACAGATGAGCCCTGGCAGGGCTGGTGGCAGAGGGGCACAGAGCACGTCCTTGCCCAAGGAGTGCTCTCAGTAGCCAGTGTCAAACAATGCACATGCGTGTCAGACAACAGTGTCTGGAGCACAAGTCCTATGAGGAGCAGCTGAGGGAGCTGGAGGTGTTTATCCTGGAGAAGAGGAGGCTCAGGGCTGACCTTATCACTCCCTACAGCCACCTGAAATAAGGTTGTATCCAGGTGGGGGTTGGGCTCTGAGCCCAGGCAACTGGTGATAGGACAAGAGGACATAGTCCAGGGGAGGTTTAGTTTGGACATGAGGAGGAATTTTTTCATAGAAAGGGTGATTAGACATTGGAATGGGCTGCCCAGGGAGGTGATGGAGTCACCATCCCTGGAGGTTTTTAAAGAAAGACTGTATGTGGCACTCAGTGCCATGGTCTGGTTGACAATATGGTGTAAGGTCACAGGTTGGACTCGATGATCTCAGAGGTCTTTTCCAATGTAATTGATTCTATAATCCACTGATGGAGACTCCTGAATGCCACAGGTACAACCTGCCTCAGACCCGTCCCCTGTCAGCATTCATATCCCATCAGTTTCTCTATTGGTGTGGAAAGCAATTTAGCTGGGCTGGGTGAAAGATTAGGAGCTATTTCAGTGAGGTGCTTGTCCATAAGGTAATCTGATTTTCATATCAATGGCAAGGTTCTCATTGTACCATTTCTTCTAATTCCTTACTGAGGGAGATGTCCTGTTTTGTGGGACCATGTATGCTCAGGACTTGTGTGCACATGTCCAGCTTTCTGGGCAGTTTTGCTTCAGCTCTGACTTTTTAAATCCATGCTTGTAGAAGTGCATAATTTGTGGTCATTTGTGGAGCTTCACTTCTCTTATTTAGAGCGAGATAGTACTAGATACGAGAAGAATGACATAAAGTTATGTGGGTGTGGCAGTAATTATCTATTAATTTATTCTCCATTCTTTTAGTTCTATGAGATATGAGTCACCTGGAGTTGGTATCCTACTCCTAAATGTGGATCTGTAGTGTTTAGCTGTACAGTGACCTGCCTAAAGCCACTGCTTTTCTGAATATTTAGGCCTGTGGCATTGCTTACAAGATTCACATCTGCTTCTCTCAAGGGCTTGCAAATAAAGCACTGAATGAGAGAGATCTTCAGCCTTAACACAGGAACAGCTAGCCCAAGAGATATTTAAATACTTGATGTTCTTCTTTTGTAATGAAAATAAATGGAGAAATATGATCCTATTTCATGCCATGGGTAAAATTAGATGAAGGCTAAGGTCCCCTGTCTAGTAGAGGAAATATTGTGGATGTATCTCTAGGTTTCTCATAGGTCCCTGCAATTATGAGTGGGAAGAACACAACTGGTTGAGAAGTGTCCCCCTTTGTTGACAGAGGCACCAGGGACTGAAAACTTCTTGCCTGGCATATTCATGTGCTTCCCTGCCCTGTGGTTGTGGGGACTTTGTGAGTCTGTGGGAATGTTTCATCCTTTGTCTTTCCAAGCAAATAAATTACATTCATGAGATGGCAGTTTTATAAGTTTTCTTTCTTGTGTAACATGAACGTTTTGGTTCCTTGTTTTCATTACAAGGCAGAGGTCTCTGAATGCTAATGTGCATTTAACTCATATGATGCACACAAAGCCATATCATGGGCACTTAGTGGTTAGGATGGACGTGTAAGAAAGGGCATGTAATATTGTAGTTGTTGAATGTCAGAGGTTTTCATAGAAACTGCAGTTGCTCTCAGACTTTGGTCTGATTGCCATGATTTCAGATGTACTGAGCTGCTCAGCCTGGTAGCTTCCCATTCGAAAGGCACACGTTCTTTGTAACCACTCATCCATCTTTTCTTTTTTAGGAGTAGTTCTGTGTCTGAATGAAGAATTACGTATCTATATTTTTTTAAGGCATGATTGTCTGGCTATGTGCCTTTGGAGTGACATCCAACAAGCACTTGAAGAAACTCATATGTAGATTGTAGTGTGAAGATTTTTTTTTTTTTAAGAAACATGATTACTTGTCAAACAAGGGCTAATTTTGCAGCATGTCTTGCTGCATTTCCACCCTTCTTCTGCATTTTACACCTTCATACATGGTCATACAAAACGGCTTTTGGAAGGGTACATTCAAGACAGGAACTTTTACCACAATATTTGGGTTCAAACATGCCCAGCATTCAGTGATGTTTATATGTATTGGATTAGTAAATGCCTGCCTTGACATTTTATCACTTTCAAACTCCTAATTTTGATCAGTTTTCTTAGCAGTAGGTACTGTAAGGTGTTTTATGGTTATAATAGCTTTCCCCCCCCTTTCCTGTTGAAACTTTGCTGATTTTATTCAAATGAAAGTGGTCTGGTAGTAGCTAGTTTGAGTTGAACCATAGATAAGTCCTGTTCATATGTTCCTGATGAACAAGAAGGCACACCCCTGTTATAAGGGGCTGGTGAGAAATATTGCAGGTGAAAACTATCTACAAACAGTTCCATTTCCACTTCCAGAAAAGCTGCCAAACTGGATACTGTGGAAAGAAAATCGATTACTTGGGGGAAACGTGGGGCCTGGCAGTGGAAATGTTTCCTTATCAGCCACAGGAATCTGACTTCAGAGATAGGATAGTTCAAGGAGGGGCTGAGATTCCTGCAAAGGTGCTGGCCCAGCCTGGGGGGAGCCCAGAAATGAGGGAGGGCTGTGATGCTCAGTGATGCTACTGCTGGCCTGAGCTTTGAGGAGAGCAGATGAGTGGTACTCTGTGGGCATCCAGGAGGTGAGGGGGTACCAGGGACCCCTCAGCAGCCAAAAGAGCTGGCAGAGGGTATGCCATGCCCCTCTGGTGTCCTGCGTTGTGTGCAGCAGGGCAGGTCAAGAGCTTTCCTGCCCAGGGAATGCTTCAGCTGTACCCTTCTATTTGAGCTGGTGTGGGCTTAGAGTGTGTACCAAGAACGTACATACCTTAATAGAATTTGAAAAGCGAAGCAGCAAGTTACTGGGACAAAAAGTGACTGTACTGCTGGCGTCATGGGGATTAGGTGTGCCAGTTCAGTGGGCACCCATCCCGCTCGACATCGCAGGTGGGTTCGGGATGCTGCTAAATAGCTGGAAATTTCGAGAGGGCCACAAGAGGGAGCTCATAACCCACGAACAAGGAGAAGGAGGTAGTGAACTCCTTTCTCTCTCTCTTTTTTTTTTTTTTTTTTTTTTTTTTTGGCTAAGGTCCGTTAGAACAGGGTGCTCACCTCTTGCTGCCAGGTGCCCCCTGGGAAGGACTCGCCTCCCCGCAGTCGGATGGTGTGAACCCAGGTGTTACACACAGGAGGTGTTACACACCTAGGAGGTGCCAGGGGGAGCATTTCAGGTCTCAGGAGCAGAGGAAACAGCTTCCCATTACACCACTCTGAGGAGGCACCTCCTCCACTCAGGTGAACCCCAAACTATACAGGGGCTTGAAGGCTTTTTGTCAGGAGTGATTTATGAAGAGCTGGGGTGAACGAGAAATATTTTTCTTCACAATGTCCACAATTCACACTTAAATAACTGGTAAAACGCCTCTCACCCTCACAGCACAGTGGCTTCTGGGCTGGTGTGGTGGTGCACGTGCTGCTCAGGGCTTGCTCTGTGGGATCACAAACATGATCGTTGCATCAAGATAGCTTTGTGGTGAAGTGTGTCCTCAGACAATTGGGAAAGCTTCTGATTTTTTTTTTTTTCCCCAAGCCACACTCAATGTAGTTTGTTTCTTCAGTGGAAAAGCTAATTTCAATTTACATTTCACATCTAGAGGCTTTGCTATCACACTGAGACTTCCTACAAGGCATCCAGTAATGTTGCCATCATTTTCATTGCTCTAACAAAAAAAAAAAAAAAAAAAAAAAAAAAAAAAAAAAAAATGAGAGAGAGAGAAAATTCCATCTATCTTCCCAAGTCCATAAAACTCAAAAAAAATAGCAAATACCATGGATGTCTGAACACACAATAGTGCATCATTTTTCTTCCAGCATTAGTGTATGTTGCAGACATTAAACTACTTCTGTTCTGAAGGGTTTGAGAGACTGTTAGCATTATTCAAATTAAATTCAATACTGATGTAAGTTAGTGCAGTTGGAATTATACACAAAGTACTATGTCTCATCTTTCTGTCAAGAGCTGAGCTCATCCCTGTGCACCTGCCAGCTCAGCTTCAGGTGGTCTTTGTAAACCCAGAGCCTCCCCAGACAGGCAATGATTCTCTTTTCCTCCCCTTTCCCCTCCATCCCGAGCGTGCTTTCTGATGCTCTGCAGTCCCTGGTGCTACAGCTCACTCTCTCATTTTCACCTCCCTGGTCACTTTGCTTTCCCTCCCACATTGAAGGTCTGCTGCTGTGTTTCTAGAGGAGGTATACAGTGTTAAGTACAAAATCCATGATTGTTAGAATTGTAATCCTGCAGGTTTTCTTTGGGATTGAGACCTTGGAGCTGGGGCCAGTCCTGTGGCCACCCCCTGGGTGGCAGGAGCCCCTCTGTGTGGGGTGCCCAAAGACCACCTCACCAAACAGCCAGGCCTTCTGCAGCACTGCTGGTCTGAAGGGTTTTGTCTGTGCTTCTTTCTCAACTCTCTCAACAAGCCAATGCCACATTCTTACTGCACCAGCTTTCTCTTTCCCTCATATGGGCTATTTGTGCATTTTGCTCCTATGTGAGGTGTGATGACACGAGAGCTGCTGCAGCCTAGGAGGGCACAGTCCTCCCCAAGGGCTGCTGTAGATGGGGATGGTAATGCTGCTTTCTTGTAGGCAGCATTAAAAAAGAGTATCTTGGTCCTGATGTATCTTTGGATTCCATCGGGTTTTGTGTTTAAGACTCAGGTGTATCAGTGACATGCTAGATGGTGCTACAAATTAATGTTATTTTTCGAAGTAACTCAGAGCTACAGAGCGTCAGTGCTGCACAATAACTTTGTCACTGGTATTTCCCACTTCAAAAGGTGAAAAAATTGGTTCCTGCCATCTTTGCTGTGAAAGTCCTGTAGGTCTATCTTAACCGCTACCTAACACTGAAGGGGTGCTACATTCAAAGCTACAAATAGCACTTTTAGAGCTATGAGAATACAGCATCTCATGGTGATTGCCTGTCCATTTTTCTCCTCCTAATTACTATAACTCATAGCAGATCCTTCTAGGTGAAAAGTAATGATCCATTTCCACACAGCATAAAGAGGGATTATATACTGGGCGTGTGTTTTCCTTAGGCTCTGATGTCGGTGTAGTGTGAGAAATATGTGCATTTGTCCTCGGGGTATGGAACTGCATTCAGCTGTGCTGGGGACCTCCCCCTGCCAGGGGCTCAACCTTGTGGAGGAAGGCACAAGAGCAGAGTGCATCCCGGGCTTCTAGCAGACACTGCAGCATTGCTGCTCAAACCTGTTAGGATCTCTGTTTTGGTCTGTGCCTCCTTCTCTTTCCAAAGGAGGAAACTCTCCTGAGTTTTGAGCTGGCTGTGTATGGAGAGTCAGCACGACCCCAGCGTGACTCTGCTGCCAAAATCCCTGCAATGAGATCGCTTTCATTTTCTGTTCCAGCCTGCTGTCCATCGTGCTTGCACAGAAAGCATTCAGTCTGAAAGGGTGGTGTATTTTTAGTAAATCACTTGTTTGTAAGAGATTTTTGCTTACTTGTTTTTATTCAACTTGCTGCAGTTATTATGCTTAGTAACGTAGGTGACTTGTCACAATATAACTTTGAAACTTCAGCAGGACTAAATACTGGGTGTCAGTCATCACAGCAGGCTCCCCAGTGTTCAGTGAGGGAAAGAAGTTTTGGGGAGAGAGCGAGGAACAGTGGGTCTGCTGGGGAGTGGGCAAAAAGAAGTACAGCCCTGCATGATCTGGGTGCTGCTCCTGCCTGGCTGCTGGGACTGTTGTGGTGGGTCACGCTGCCTGCACACCTCAGGGACAGCACTGGCAGAGGCATTTTGGATTTCTGCTGCTGCCCCGAGACAAAGATGTGTTCCCAGAGGCAGTGTCAGTGTGCAGAGTCTGTACCCACCAGCAAGCACAGCGAGAGGCAGGGATGCTCTGCTTCATTCCTTGATGAACTGCATTTTCTCCTCCTAACATGTTAAAAGCATCAGTTCTGTATGTTTATAATACAAAGGTTATGTATTCATGTGGAGCTTACCACAGCACTTCAGAAACAGTTTGAGCTGAAGTGCGTTATCTTCCTTGCTTTTCCAATTAATCTCAAGAAGCCCCTATTTTCTGGGGGTAAGGCCACAATTCAGATTCCATATATTCTAATTATGTACTTACTTGGCTCTTGGCCTGCTTTAAGCACAAAAGTAGAAGAGAAACTAGGAAAAAAAAAAACAAAAACAAACCCAAAACTGGATGGGTTTAGTTTGATTTATGACAACATGCAGAAGTTTGAGCACTTCAGCAGATCTTATTTGTAGAGGCTGAACCAGCTGTGTCTGGGACAAGTCTGGCAATCTCGCTGCATCAGGCATTCTCCTGGCACATCTGTAGCTCGCTGCTCACACTGACCTGCACCAGAGAAGCCTTTTTCACTCTTTTCTCTTGGTTTTGTTCAGTAGAGTTGATTAGGGAATTTTCAGCAACCTTGTTTTTTTGCCTGAAGTCCCAGTCCATTAAGCAACCTTTTTTACCCTGCTGATTGTGGTGGAGAAATCCAGTTAGGTTGAATCGCTGAGTGTGGAAAAACTGGGATTGCTGCTGAAAGAAATGTTGAAATCCTGCATGGTTTTTTTGAAAAAGAAACACTTGCTTTTTTTCAGTTCAGAAAAGCAAATTTTCAATTGCCTATTATTAATATTCCAAGTAAAAAATATGAAAGATGTGACCATGTAACAAATCAAAATTCAAATTTTTTTTCAAATATGTTTTGAGCTTTCTGGTTTCACATACTGCTCATTTGCAACAGTCTTTGTTGAGAGCTTGAGTTTCTCTTTCAGGGCAAAATGTAATATGAAAGTTAGCTTCACAGAAAAGGCAAAATCTTATAATAAAAATATTAACAAATTGCATTTGAATAGAGGCTTGAGGATAGATTAAATGTAATGGACATATTAAGAGAACACGGACAATGGCTTTTCTGAGCAATTATGGAACTACAGTCCTAAATAGTGGTACTTTGGAGAAAAGGAGAGAAAGAGAGAAAATTAGGATCTTTTAAAATGTGAACATAATATGCAGACTAATAATACATAGTAATTTTGTTCTTGTGAGAATTCACCACTTGTGTATAGCTTCAGCCAGCCAGCCTTTCCCTGTCAACTTCTGCAGGGATTTTGGGTTAACACTTTCCCATTTGCTGTTGTGAACCCTAGACAAATGCTCATTAGAGCAGAGATTATGGTTTCAATTGCTACAGTGACATAAGGCTGCCCCTTCCAGAAGCCATCAGTGGGAGCAGAGAAAGGTAATTATTGATTACTGGAAAGAATAAGGCTGGCAAAAGGTGGCCCTGATAGGATGAATTGGCCAGAAGGAGAAAAGAACAGACGGGCTCAGCCAGCTTAACTGCAGCCGTGTCGGGAATGGCACTGCTGCGGTGGAGCAGCTGGGGACAGGGGCTGTGGGATTCATTTAAGGCTTTCAGCAGCTCCAGGGAACCCTTGAGCCTGTACAGGCAGAGGTACTTGCCTTCCTGCTTGTATAAGCATTCCAAGCCAGAGCATGAAAGCTCGGCATTTAGGTAACATCTGACAATTTTTCATGTGGGCAGGGTTTCCCAGACTTACAAAAAGTCTTTGAGAGCTTGATTTCAGTGTGAGCAGTTCTAACTCCAGCTAAAATAAAATGATACCGCAAATGAGCAGTGTATTTGGGAAGTGAGCCTGAACCTACCTGCACTATTCTGACCCAAATCTCAGTGCTCCCATCACACTTCCATGCCCATCCAGTGCAAGGACCCCCAGTCCCAACCAGGTACACATGACAAAAAAACGTGCCCTTTTCCCCTGAGATTGGTTTTTGTGCCATTCAGTGCTTGTACAAATGAGATTCATTCAGAAGGGTGCCAGGCAAAGGTGAGGCCAACCCTCCTCTCTGTCCATAGCATGAGGCCAATTGTAAGGCTTTTGTTTTCCCATGCTACTCCACTGGCTTCCTTATTTTGAGTAGGGAATAGAAAGCTCAAATCTATATATTTTTTTCTTTCAAGCTGTCTCTTCTGGGTGCTTTAAGCAGCTGACTTTGGTCTAGGTGGTACAGAGGAAATTTTAAATTTCCTTACATGATTTTTTTATGGACCCAGTGGGATAAAATCTGCACTTGTAGAGTCCAGATGTTTCTGCAGCTGGACTTCACTGAGTAACACGCATAAGGGCTGAGAGTTACTTGGGGGTCACTGCTCAGAGAGGGTCTCTCCTGCTTCATGTGTGTGTGGTATTTTAATGGTTTCTACTTGGAAAGTTCATTCCACTGTTAATGCTCTTGCTGCACCTAATGATATTTTAGCTTTTTGATGGAAAGAATAATTGCTGAAATAACTTCAAATAGGAAGGATTTTCTATGCCCAGGGGATTAATGCATAACAAAGACATTTTTGCTTGATTTTTTAAATAGTGGCCTTGTTATCGTGGGTACAATTTTCAGCTCTATGCTCAGCTTAAATATTTAAGTATTTTCAACTGGAAAACCAAAATACAACCTCAGCACACTGGGCTTACCTTCACTGAGGGTTATGTTTACACATGGGTACAGAGCCAAGGTGAAACCAGGCACACATCTCTGTTTACCTTAAAACTTGCCCAGATAGGTTTAAAATATTACAAACTGAGATAGGCCCACATTCATGGCTTTTCTCTTAGGTTGTCATTTTATGTTAATTGAATGCCTCTGTTAATCTAATAGATTTTAGATTTATGGTGGGTTCTATACCATGTCATATTTTAATCAATACATATTCCAACATTTAGATGGACAGATGAGAAAATCTGCCTCATCTCTGCACTTCTGTTCTATCAGCTGTCAATAATTCCTAATTTGAATCCTTCAAATGATCAGATTTATGGGTTTTAGTATATTGCATTAATCACAGAAATTAACTTTTGTGGAAAATGATGTTAAAGGTCATATGGAGTCTTGAAGGAGCAGTAACTGTGTCTGTCTTGCAAACATGTTTGCAGCTTTTCTAAGATAAAGTGCATTAGAATATTTATCTGCATGAATCCTGCAGATTGTTCCTTATGTCTAAGGTCAGTACGTGCTGGTGAGGAGATAAGGCTTGAAAGAAACGATTGCTGAAATCTGCAGATTTAAGAAGTCAGATGTAACACTGGGCTTTTTGTCCTCCAGTAGGGCACAGACAGGTCTGGCATAATTTCACTTGAATGGGTCTATTCAGACAAAACTCCAGAAACTTTATTTTGGTGAAGGTGGTCCATGCTTTTGTGTCAAGTGTGTGTGTCCCCTCCTGGAAGAGCTCACAGCAGAGAGTGCAGTCGTGGAGGACAGGGCAGAGCAAAGGGGACAGGTTAGCCCTGATGCTTAAGCTCCAGCCCAGGAATGCAGTCTTGAACCTCAACCAACACCCAGCTGTACTGCTACCCCTTGGAGGGCTCCTCACTCACTGCCTGGGACCAGCTGGGGCTGGGGGTGTCCCTGCAGAGGATGGAGGTAACCCCTGGCTCAGAGGGGGCACAGGATGGTGATTCCTGCCTTGCCCTGCAGAGAGTTTGACATTCTGACTTTACCTGTCCCCTGGAATCATTTGTGATGTTTGGCAGGAAGAGTGAGAAGCCTTTGCATGTCTTTCCTTAATTAACACCTAGAAAACCTCCACTGATTTTGGTGCTGCTGGATGGTGGCTCCTGGTGCCACTACCCAGCTGAGAGCTCAGGAGGTCATGGGGAGGACAGACCCTGAATCCCTGGCACCATGACATCCAGCTCCCTGTCCTGGCACTGACTCACTGTACTGGTGCCCATCCCTGGGGTGATGGACCACACCTGTTCCCAAGGCTGGGTGCTACCCAAGGAGCATGCAATGGGATTAATTCCCAAAACATTGAAATAATAATTATAAAGGCAGCAACAGCTTGTGAGCTCCCTAAAATTTTCATATAACCCTTTCTTATCTGTCTCGAGTTCAGCTGCTGATTCTAATTGGCTTCACCAAAATAAACCAGAAATAGCTTTGTTGATTTAGTTGGATCTGTGCTAAAGCTAAATGCCCACAATTCTCCCATCTGCAAAAAGCCAGAATGATACTAGAAATGGCTACAGTTTTACAGATATTAATTAATATTTCTGAAGTGCTTTCTAAGCTTGGAACAAAGAACAAAAATCATTGTGTTATGAATAAGAAAACTGAAGAGAACAACCATAAAATTGCAGAGAATTGACTGCAGAACCTAACAAGGCCTCTGCATCTTTAATTTATATATTTCTGTTTACCACAAGCATGTGCTAAGAAAACATGCACAGAGGAGGAAAGGTCTTGTCCCTTTTAACAGACAGTTTCTTCTCCGTATATATCTGTATTCATGCAAATCCATTATAAACACAGTGTTGTCTGAAATACAGTTAATAAATGAAGGTAGCACAAATGTGATTTTAAATCAGTTTAATAAAATTAGTCATGTAGATTTTAAATCATTTTTACAGTTGATTTAACATTTGTGACTGGTTTATAGATTATGATATAGGATAGTGTTTGCATCCTTGCAATTTTATTCCAATTTAGAAACAGTACAAATATTAATTTTTGCTTCAATAATGGAGCCTTTGAGAATTAACTTGTCTTTTCTCAATACACATTTTATGAGAACGCTTTAAATATGATTTTTAATATTTTTGAGGACTTTATTATACATAAAGTTCTTTTAACTAGGACTTAACTGGGAACCCTTCACAAAACTTTCTTGCCAGACATATCTAAATGTTTTTCATGGTTAATTTAAGGGCATGAAATACATAAGAATTGTTCTTCACAATATATTTTGTAGAAGTAATAAACAATTGTAATAAACTCCATATACCAAAAGGAGTGAAATATCTCAAACAGAAATAATAATGATGGGTTTCTTGTCAAAAGGCACAGTATTGTGATAAAACCCCAAAGTTCACATGATTACAAGGGAGGAGCTAAGCAAGAGTAATTTACAGATCTTGCATGGGTTCAGACTACTATTATGTATGAAGAGTAATTCACTATAGGATATGTTAAGGGAACTTTTCCTCTCCAAATAATCAGCTTTACATTAGAAAGCAGCTGGTCAGAAAGAAGGTGCAGTGTGTGAGTTCCTCATATTGAGTGAGTTCTTCATGTGAAAGGGGTTTGTGAAGTGTCCCCTCATTTCTGGTAGACAGGGGTCCTTGTGCCAAGAGACACTGTGGGGATTAGGGATGTGGTTGGGATAGCTGAGATCAGCACAGGAGACAGGACAGGTGCTGCTCCCAGCCCGGGGTTGGGCCCAGAGAGCCACTGGCACATTTTTCACATGGTGAGAAACCAAGATAAAACATGAAGTAGAAGGTGTCAGTCCAGCAGGATGTTTCCTGTCTTTTCTTTTGTATGTGTATGTGTGTGTGTGTGTGTGCCAAGGTAACCTCAAAAGCATGAAGGACTTGTTGATCCTGTCCCCCAGGGTGGCAGTGCTGCAGGTCTGGGGTCTCCCTGTTCCTCCTTTCCCAGTGCCCCTGCAGTGGCTGGAGCATCTCCAGGTGCAAGCACAGGGATGCCAGGCTGGGAAAGGTCTCCCAGGGAAAGCTCATCCCCTGGTGTGAGCTGTGCCAAGGGGTTCCCAACCACCAGCTCTGCCTTTGCACACTGCCTTTTCAACAAAGCTGCAGCACATGGTGTTTCAGTGTTTTCTACAGGGAAAGCTGAGTGGTGCAGTAACTTCCTTGTGCTCAGAGCAGGTGGGCAAACGTTTCCCTCCCTCATTGCTAAGTGCATAAGGAAACATTGGTTTTGAATTAACATCGTAGACTGTATGGGGAAGAAAAATAGTTGTGTGACCTCCAAACCCAGTCAGAACAAAGAAACTTTCCTGGTTCATCAGGTCTCTTAGTGACCACCAAGAGAGATGGAGAAGTCAGTCATTCTCTCTTTACCTGCACTTTCTGAACTGAGCAAATGCAGTGCGGGCCTTGGGGTTGAAAGCAAACATTATCATTGCTTTTATCATGGCTGACTGAAAATGTGCTACTGTAACTGATTTTATGGCAGTTTGGTCCTGGACTTTTTTTTTTTCCCCTGCAAAAAAAGGACTTTTTTATCAAAGATCCATTTAAAAAGAATACTTTACTGTGCCCAAAACTACAGAACTGTGAGTCCCCATTCAGAAGTGCTCCAGATAATGCTTGTGAGAGCTCTTATTTGGGTTGCTGTGACTTTGATGTCCTCCGGGGCCTCCTTCTGATAGCTGAGCTAGGTAGGAGGGAAGGTGATTTAAGTGCATCTGTCATTGCCAACCTCAAGAAATTCATTATCATGAGTCAGGTCCCTGCAAATCAAGAAAGTGACTCTTAGAACGTGATATTCAGGAAATAAATGCATTATAGTGGGGTTTTGATTTGGTTTTTTGGGTATGATGTTTAATTCCCTCTATTACAGAGTGCATCCCAAGACAGGGATTTCTCACAGATATATCAAACATTTCCAGTGAGTTGATTTTTATTCCTTCAGCATGTCAGGAGCACTCAATCTGCTTTTCCCCATATAGCAATTTATTCTACTTCCCACTTCTTCTCCTCTTGATTCAGTTTGTGGATGTGGTGCTAGTGAATGCTTTGCCAATAATGAAAATACTCCCAAAAGAAGGCAACTCTGATCCCAGTCCTGGTGGTCCACATGTGGAAACTTGCCATTAGAAGGGAACTGGAAGCAATAGGCACTAAACTATTGTTCTCGTGAGTCATCACAGAATACTTCTGAGCTGGAATTTCTGTTTCCAATCAGGTTTTCAGCTGGATGTCTGGAGTTGGATTTTTTTTCTAAGGAATAATAAAAATATTCCTAAGGAAAGACACCTCCCCCTCCCCCATTTCTTTTTACACTTCCCTTTAATCAATCCCCTGGTGCATAGCACATTTCCTTTAGCCAACATGCAGCCTCAGAAGAAATAGCATTTTGTGTTTTCAAGGAAAGATTACTGCTGTGAAAAGAGCTTGTCTGGGTTTTATAGACGTTGAGGTTGCCAAAGGAAAAAGTTGTCTTGTAGAAGACCCTGGAAAACATATTAAAACTAGATATTAATTCTTAATGTAACTGCATATCCTGCATTCAGTCAAGAGCAGACTAAGTATTACAGTATTGGAAAGCAAAGTGCAATTTGTACATTTGCCCTAAAAAGCAGGTAAACTATCACTAGAATTATAATTGTGAACTAATTAGGAGTCAGTGTAATGCTTTCTACATGAGCTAAATCTGGCTTTAAGGTGTTTTAAGGGGAACTGTTCTGGGCAGTACAGGAAGAGGAAGGAAACTTAGGTGATGAATAAGAAGTTTGCTGCTGTAAAATCACCCCTTTTGCTTTCACAGTCGAGCAATGGGCAGGAAGCTCATGATCCTGGGCTTGGACATGACTGTTAGCATCAAGTGTGCAGGAACACATAGGAATGTGTGTCCCTTTTGAGGCTGCCAGGGCCACCATAGCATCTCCCTGATGCTGGGCTGTCAGTGTGTCCCTGTGCTCTGCCACAGCTTTGATTCAGTGAGCAGGACACCAGCACTGCGTGTCAGTCTCCGCTTGCACAGAGTTGTGGGAGCTGTCCAAGGAGCCTCATGGCTTTTGAATTGTAGCAAGTAATTGATCCACTGCCTCCAACACATCCTCTTCGGATGCCACAGAGGAATCCTGGCTTCTGGCTCCACAGAGTACACTGCAAGGAAATAGATTGCATGAAGAGAATATGCACTTGCCTAACAGTTTTGGAAACACTCGCTAATTAGTTCTCATAATGCTCCTAAAATATATGCTTCCAACATTACTAAGAGGTAAAATGAGGCATGAGGCTCTTAAGAGATATCTGCTGTGTCCCTAGGCAAATCAGGAGAAAGTTTGTAGCACTTAAATTAGCATTAAGAGCAAAGAACAGTTCTATCGACCAACTTTCCAAATGCATCCTTGTATCTACCTGGTAAAAGGCACAATCCAAAATCACTCCAAAGGGACCAGAGATCTTATCTGGGTGCAGATAAGAGGGTAAAGAAAGGAAAAAGGCATGAGGCAGTAGCTGGGTCTCTACCCTTTAGGAAATGAGGAATATGTTAGTAGTCAAAGGATTTTAATAAATAGACGAAAGTAGAGGCTTCAATTCAGTGTGGCTTTTATTAAGTTTTGGACGATGAACTTTCAGAAAGCTGTAAGTAAGGCAATCTTGTGACCTAAATAATTGCCAGACTTCCTTCTGTCTGGGGAAAATAATGAAATAGATTAGCTCAGACTCATTTCATAAAGAATTAATGGTGGAAAACATAATTAATGCCACTCAATATATGTTTGTGAAAACAAGTCTTGTCAAATTTAATGTGATTTTTTGACAGGATTGCAAGTTGGTTTGGTAAAAGTAGCAAGGTCGGGGTCATAGACTTCTGTATGGCTTTAGTCTTTCTGCAGTGTGACATTTTGATTACTGCTAGTAAGCCCATTCCAAATTAATGAACAATCCCAAAAGAATATTGAGAAATTAATATATGGTGCAGGTTGAATGAATTAAAAATTGCCCATCTAGTAGGGAGCTATCAAACTGGAAGCCTGGCTGGTGGATTCAGTGCTCCATTAAACTCTGGAGTCTCAGGTCCCATTCCTGAGTCTGCCACCACCTTACGGTGCAACCTGTGTTTGAGAGACAACTTAGTGCCACAGTCTAGTTGAAAAGGTGGTGATCAAAGGTTGGACTTGATGATCTCAGAGGTCTTTCCCAACCTAAATGTTTCTGTGTATCCCAGGGATGTCAGTCAACTTCAATGCTTTATAATCCTGGTTTGCAAAATACCAGTGCTGAATCCAACCTCTTTCTAAAAACATGCCAGAGTTTACTGTTGAAAACCACCATCTATTATTATCTATGACACTTAATGTTAGAGTCCTGAACTGTCCAATGTTTGATTTCTTTGGGAGGGGTGTGGGGTGGTGGTGTTGTTTGGGGTTGTTGGGTTTTTGTTGGCTTTTTTTTTGTTGTCGATGTGTTTGTTGCTTTTGTTTTGTATTGGGTTTTTTGTTTGTTTGTTTTGCTTTGTTTTGTTTTTAAACAGTTGCATGGTGGAAAAGCAGGTTCTTGGATAGTTTGCAACTAGCCCAGAGGTTGTGGCTAGTAAGTAGATATACAGCCAGGAAGACAGTGATCCACATCTCTCTCTAGCAATTTGCTACTCCATATTTTGGGCTCAAAAGCACAGAAATAACTAAAAGATACATGTAAGATCACAAATAATGCTTAAAGAATGGATGGGTGGGTGCTCCTGTGCTGAGGAGCAGGATCTCTGAGAGAAACCTAATGCTCATGGGGAAGACACACCTGAAGAACATGCAGTTTGTTGTCTGTGAGGTTAATCCAAACCAGGTGGAGGTCCCACCTGGGACCACTGAAGGTGGTGCTGCCCGTGCAGCTGACACTGGGGTGGTCACCACTGCCAGGGCCCTACATAAACATGCAAGTTGAAAAGGTTCAGAGGAGAGCTACAAAGGATAGAAAGCATTCCTTGGAGTGAAATGATCTCAGGGTTCATTGCTGGTTTATCCAAGGAGTTAGTTTAACAAGCAGTTGGAAGCACAAACTTTATGTTGAAGAGCCACTTGATAGAAAAGTTCCTCCTGCTTGATAGTCACCTGTTTGCACCAAGGAAGGAGGATTTCAGCAGGTTCTTCCTAGCTTGTGATACATAAAGACAGGATACTTTTCTGGAAGTTATCATCTAGTTCAGCCAGAGCTTTTAGGCTCAAAGCATGGATTGATTCCGGCAACTCCTCTAGACTGCATGAGTTTGGAGGTCAGAAAGAGTGATCTGAGTGGTGCCTTCTGGCTTTACAATCCATGAATGGAGTCAATTAGTAATGTGATTTACTTTTTTTCCCATTTGATTCCAACCCTACCTTTCCTTTCATTTGTCTCCTTTCTGTTCACTTAGTTGTTTTTGTTGTAGCAAAGTTCCTTCTTTACAGGATGAAAGAACTCCCTGTTTAATTTAAGAAGTGTTTTCTGTCTGCTGTTACTGGGGCCAAGATTTGATCTCACGTGAGTCATAAGATCACAAAAGGGTTTTGATGCTGCAGATAATTTGAGGCAGAATCTGATCTCATTTTCAGCTCTTTGTCCTGCAGATCAGGCTGCACCTGCCAGGGGAGCAGCTCTGCTGCCCACCCACACTGTCCTCAGTGCCCTCCACGGTGGCTCTGAGCCCTTCCCCAGCCTGCAGAAAGTCTGCAGTAAGCAAAGTTTCATCCTTCTGAAATGGGGCATGGGAGACTCATGCCAGCACTTCAGTGCTGTTGTGCACGCAGCAGAGGAACAGGCTGTACTAGTTTTACTGTTAAATATCTGATTTGTGAAGTGGACGATGTCCTCTAAGGAACCAGAACCTCAGTCAGCTGATGGCCAGGAGCTGTGTGGGTCCAACCCCAGAACAGGGCCTGGAAGAGACCCTGGTGAGCAGCTCTGGCTTCCAGAGGGATGGGAGTGATGAGCAAAAGTTGTTCTCTGGGCCCAAAGGTGCAGAGAAGTCCCAGGGCTCAGGCCATGCCAACAGCTGGGGAGGCTGCAAGAGCCACAGTTGTTGGCTGTAATTCTCATGCCCCTACTCAGGTTCATGTAGAATGTAGACTGAAATTAGGCTGTTCCCCCTGACCAGCCAGTTTCCTGTATAAGCATTAAAAAAATCAGTGCAGTGGATTGTTGGCACGGAGCAAAGCCTGTCAGCAGTACCACCCAAAAATCATCCCCACGGAGCTGCACAGTGCACACTCTACAACTACCTGAAAGGAGCGTGTAGCCAGGAGGGTATCAGTCTCTTCTCCCCAGCAACCAGCAGTAGGAAAAGAGGGCACAGTCTTAAGCTGCACCAAGGGAGGTTTAGGTTGGGCATTGGGAAGAAGTCCTTTACAGAGTGATCAGACATTGGAATGGGCTGCCCAGGGAGGTGGTGGAGTCACCGTCCCTGGAGGTGTTTAAGAAGAGACTGGATGTGGCACTCAGTGCTGTGGTCTAGTGGCAGATAAGGTGGTGTTGGGTCAAAGGTCTGACTCGATGATCTCAGAGGTCTTTTCCAACCTTTAATCCTGTGATTCGGTACGTCTGGCACACAGATCCTGGCATTTTGGCAGGTTTGTTGGCGCGTGAATCCGCACCCCCTGCTCGTCTCTCTTCTCAGTGCCGGATCGCACGGGCAATTCCCGGCCTGCCGTGGCTCGGGGGTTGTCCGGGTGCGGCGCTGGCTCAGTGACAGTGACAGCGACAGTGACAGCGACAGTGACAGCGACAGTGACAGCGACAGCGACAGCGACAGCGACAGCGACAGTGACAGCGACAGTGACAGCGACAGTGACAGCGACAGTGACAGTGACAGTGACCGCGCCGTGACCCGGCCCGGCCGCGGGGCCGCGCTGCGCCCCCCGCGCTGCGCTGCGGCGGAGCGGGCGGCAGGTGGCGCTGCAGACCGCCCGGCCCGGCCGGGCCGCGCATGGGGAGGGATGGACACACGGACACATTCCTGCGTCCATCGCTTCTCCCTCGGTCCCTGACGGTGCCCCGCGCCTTTCCTATTGATGTTTTGTTTTGTGGTGGGGTTTTTTTGTTTGTTTGTTTGTTTGTGTGGGTTGTTTTGTAAGCGGCGTGCCCGGCTAAATAATTATTCCCGAGTCCGTCCCTTATCGTGCGGCGCTTGTACTCCTGCTTCTTTTTATTATTTTTCCTGTGGGTTGATTTTTATTTTTTTTTCTCTCCTTCTCATTTAGAAGATAATTCCCGGTTAATTTTGTATTAAATTATTAATGCGGCGTTCAGGCTTCAATCTCTTACTTCACAGAACCGTTTAGGTTGGAAAAGACCCCTAAGATCATCGAGCCCAACCTCTGACTGATCACCATCTTGTCAACTAGACCACGGCACTAAGTGTCACATCCAGGCGTTTCTTGAACAGTTCCCGCTGATTAAAAGCTCCGGGGGTGACAAAAAGGCTAAACTTTAGCTTATATTGCTGCTGAATGTTGAATGGCAGCTGTTACATTGCCCTCGTGGTCTGAACTGCCAGCAGAATAAACCTCAGCTTCTTAATTTTCTGTTGATAACAAAATCTTAGCATTAAGTGTATAACTATTTTACTCTAATACAAGTAAAACTCTTTTCTGTAGAGTTTTAAAAATTTATTTTAAAGCTTCAGTTTTGCAGTGCTTATTCAAGCAAAATTCTAATACTCTTGCTTGTTAGAATTGAAGCACAAACAACCACAATTGAATTGTAAGATCTTTTTCTCTTTTGATTTTTTATCCTTTTTATTAGTTTGCCTTCTGGTTCATAAATGTACATAACTTCTCCTGGTAGCCATTTGGAAAACAGAGGTGATATTGGCAGATAAAAGAAATATTTGTTTATTTGGATTCTATATAAATAATGTGATTTTTTTTGAGAGAATTTACACATGCAAACAAGGGCAGAAAAAAAAATTGTTCATGATCGTGTATTACATTTACCCAAAGAGTATGATTGTATGTGCAAATTCAGCTATTGCACACACGTGCTAAATTACGTATTTGTTACTTAATTTGCATGTACAGATTAAGTTAGCCCAATTAATCACTATGATAGTCCAATTTTACACAATTGTGAACCCACCGATAGCAGTTGAGTTGTTTTGCCACAAATGCTGAAATGATGTTACAGGGAGATGAGTCCAACTTGTGCACAAGTGAAGCTCGTGCTCTTGCAAAAAAACCCAGACAAAATGCATTTTACAGTGTGTCAGTTATCATCACTTCTGAGGATATGTTATTTATGAAAACCAGTTAAAGCTATGCAATATTTGATCAACTGCTATTAAGACCCCGACACCAGAACCATGCTTCTCACATCTGGCCCTTTTGTTTGGGCTAATTATGATGATGATCATGGATTCAACCTGTCTTAAATCTCAGATGTATGAAGTGGGCAGATTAAGGACATTTGTTCATAATTAGGATTCCTAAATGGAAATCTGGGAAGTGCTTCTTGGAATATTTATAGTCTTGTTCCAGCAAGGCTTCTCGTTGTGGACACACTCTCTGTGAGACGGGGGATCTGTTTCTTGTACCAGTGTGGTCCATTCCCTATGTTCCTTTAAAACCTGGTCTAACAAGCATATTCTCTGTGGAAAAGCGTGGAGGCTGTTGAAATTAAGGAGCAGCTCCATAAAAGCTGCAGTATGGCACACAGAATGTTTTGACTCCTTTGGGAACATGCTGTTTGTCAACTCAACGGTGTCCCACATAGCCCTGTGGACACATGTCCTGATACATCCGTGCCTTCCCTTGGCATTGAAGTGTCCAGCACCTCTCACCCCCAGTGCCCAACTCACACTCAGGGCTTTAAGGTAGTCATTACTCACATAACGATGCAAATATATTTAGGCTAATTATCACTACTTTTTTTCCCACCCATCTATTATTTTATTTAATATGTGTAGCCAAAATTAGGAACTCCTTTGCTCTAAACATCTCTGATAACAAGAGGCACCTGCTAACTCACTTACGGCTTATTATTACAGGCCCCTTGGCCAAAAGGACAGGGTGAGGGGGCACTCTGCTTCCACCACAGGTGACACAGCTCTGTTCTGATGTGTTTGGATTTTTTTTTTTTGCTGATACACTTTGCTGACAGTCCTGCAGCCAGGAAAAGTACACAGAAGGTTTTAGTGTGGAGAAAGATGAAGCCTGGTGTGTTGGTGTTTAAGTTGCTTTATGTCCAAGCTGGGCTCAGGTTGCCTACCTGGTACATCAAAGCCAGTGCTATTGATGGCTCTTGTCTGGTTTGTTCGAGCCCCTGGTGAGCAGGCAGGGCTGCAAACAGACCTCTAAGCCCACTTCTGTGACAGACTAGATGGTCACCACCCCAAAATGTGCAGCATGGCACCTTTGCTGTGAGCCTGTGCCCAGGAGCAGTGGAGCAGTGGGCTCTGTGGGCAGCTCCCTGTGCCCTCCCACCGTGCTCACTGTGCCCTTCTCAGCTGGTGCAGACCACTGTGCTGTGCTAAACCAAGCAGACCATTCCTTTGGATAAAGCTGAGAGGGGAAAACAGGCAGTTAAGATTGCAGAGCACATGTGACCTGTACAGTGTGTGTGATTTTTTTTTTTAATATATATATATATAAAGTTGTGTTTGTTTTTTTTTTTTTAAGCAAGCAAGGCTGTTTATGACCTGTTTTTTTTTTTTTTTTTTTTTTTAATTTTGTTTTTCCTGGGTGAGAAATGGGGTACTACATTGTGTGACTTTGTTTCTCCAAGAGGCCAGGGGGAGGAAGGGGACGGGAAAGGAGAGCTTCGGTCAAAGCAAGAAGAAGAAATATTTCTTCCAAAAAATATGATTTTTAGAATGTCAACATTTAAATGTGAATTGTTCTGATCAAATATTTACTGCTATCGGGAGCTGTGTAGAACATTAATCTTAATTTGTTTTTCTTTTTCTCCAAAGCAATGATTCCAACATAGCTAGGAGATCTGTGTCTTTAAAAATAAATAATGTAGCAGAACGGCATATTCTTTGGTACAGAAATGCTAGCCTGTGGCATCTTCTGCAACTACAAAGCAGTCTCGAGCAAACTTTCTTCCCTTTTTATTAATAATTCCCTAAATCAATGAAGAATCTTTAAAAGTTCCCCTTCACTTTGCTCCTGCAATCCTCGCAGCTCCAGCTCTTGCTCATGCTGGTTCGTTCCCTACCACGCATCAGTCATTTGGATAAATCTGTGTGTGCAATTTTGGGAGCATAGGCTGCAACCTACTAATTCCATGTGCAAATACAAAGCGAGTTTTCTCTTTTCTCCTTTATTTTTTTTGGTCAGCCCAGGGTTTTGGGTTTTTTTTCCTGAAGGTGGCAGTGAAAGAAAAAAAATAACTCCCTTTGAAGATTTAGGAATTTTATTACAAAACAGATGGACAAGTACTGTATTTTACCCATTTCCCCTTGTGCCCATGAGCGCTGACAATGAAAACTACAGCTCCTATAAAGTGCTGATCAAATTGCGAAAGGTGGCCTTTCCCAGCAGCCTGGCACACTCTAGCATTATCCCAGCTTATAAATAAACGGATGGGCTGAGCCACTTTGGCTTTTTTTTTTTTTTTTTTCTTTTTTTCCCCTCTTAGTCCTTACCAAGATAATTGAGGATCATAATGGTGGGAAAGGACTGCAGTCATCATTCGCTGCCTGTCAGGTATCAGTACTCATCTTCGTGTCATCCGTCACCATTGAACCACTCTGTCATCTTTCCCCAGCCTTCAGCGCCGCTCCTTCTCATCGTGTTCATTATCTCCGGCTCCGACCCAGCCCCCTCCCCCAGCCCCTGTAAATGCATCTTTGTGCGACTCTCAGTCTTCTGATTATGAATCGATGATCATGTGGTGTAAGAGAGATAGATGGCTTTTAGTTCCATCTTGTCTTCTCTAATTGTAAAATATTAGTTACATTAGACTGTGTCTTTTGATTAATGGAACTTATTTGGAGTGGCCTCTCCCAGCCCTCCCCCTTCCAAAGTCCTCCACTGACTTTTGAGAATTGAGTGATTTCACTTAAAGCAGACAAATAGGCCCTTCAGCAAGGAGATAGCTGAGCTCTAATATTGTGGGCAAAGCAAGCTCACGGAGCCGGAGTTGTGTGTGTGTGTTTTTAAAGAAAGGCTTCAACTCTGCCTAGACAAATACAGACCATTTATTAACGTACGTACAGCCGTGCTATTTTGCAAATCCAGCAATTCTTATAAAGCTGCAAAACAGGACATAAGGCTGAATGCCTTCTGAATTAAATTAATCTTAGATAGGAATTAAGAGCATCCTCGCTTTCACTTTGGATGAAACAGGTCAGTCCAGAACTTTGATGTATTAATGCTAGCATAAAGTGTTATCTTAATACTCTCTTTTATACTTACAGGACATATCATCAGCCAAATGTCTCTTCCTTGTACATCTGACACTGTGAGACATTCGTCCTTTAATACAAAATTTATCTTATTTGGCACTATTTACCTAAACATGGTCTGTTGATAAAGTCCTTGCTGTACAAATGGAAAGGCAGTTGACTAAATCCCTTATTATAAATAATCACTGTCTATCTTTCAGTGTAAATTCAAGGACATGTTCACTTTCAAGCTATCAGTTCAATTAGAAAAGGTCTATTCACTGTCGATGTCTATATCTCATGGAAATAGGAAAGCACAGTTAATAAACAAATCAAACTATTTTAAAAAATAGCACAGTGGATTATGAATTCTGGAGCTCATGCTGATGGTGACACTGTCAGGACACATGCTACACAAAAATATATATAAACAGTGTTAGCTAAATTTTTTATGCTACCTTCAGGATTTAAATCTGACCTTTGTGCCTTCCCTCCCCAAATCTTTAATATTATTTCAGGAGAAAATGTCTATAATGTACCTCCCGTTTATAAAAATTTAAAGAATAAGTTTGTACATGTATAAAATGCTAGTTAAGCCTTATTCAATTTACTTCTTTCTGTAATAAATAGGGAAACTGATTTGAGGTTTTGAACAATTGCATGTACAATATCAACTCGGGATGGACAGAGCGCAGGGGCAGAGGCTCAGGACATGGTTGTCTTCGCTCTTCCTGATTTTACTGTGATTTCCTATTTCTGAAAGGCTTTCACCATGGTAGCCAGGTGATTACAGAAAAACATCTCTCTGTTCTTTTTATAAGAAAGGAAGTCTCTAGCCTTTCGTGTTACGGAAAATGCCTGAAAGTAAATCCAGAAAGCTGGGAAAAGTCCAGAAAAAGCCAAAGTTTTTTAATATAGATATATATATTTAATATCTCACTAAATTAATCACAATCTATGGAATTTAAAGGAGCTTTTCCAGTGGCCTGGGTCTTGATACCCAGAGGCTCAGACTGGAAGGGGCCTGTATCCAAGATCAGTGCTCCTGTCCTCCATCCATGTACAGCTCCAATCCTGCTCTCATCTGAGATCAGAATTTGGCTCCTGATGGGTATTTCTGCACAGTATTTACCACCCTAGAAGGAGTGATTATATTTAATGGCAGAATTTCAGTTGACTTCTCAATATGTATTGAGTTGACCTTTAAGTTAAACCACAGATTAATTTTTTTTAGTTGTCTCTTTAAGTACATTTATAGACCTCTCAGTTCTGATTAGCATAATGGTAGATAGAGAAAAGTTACCTGGGTTGGATTATTTTTTGAAATCAGAGAGATTACATGCCTTCTCCAGAAGGCAAAATATTTTGGCCCCCTCTAACCACTGTATGCATTAGTTTTGTTGCAAAATGATTTGGGTTTATACACAGAGAAACCCAAGTGGGTATCAGTTTGCTTGAAAGTCCAGAGCCTGCCATTGATTTCATATAAGTAAACCTTCTCTTTGGAAGACTGTGGAAGTCAATGAGGCTTTCGTGGGATTGAGTGGCTCTCCTACAGGCATCAGGGCTTGGAGCAAGGCTGGGACTTTTGCCTCTTTGCTACCTGACATGCTGTGATCAGCTTAAGTTCCTCAGAGATAGTTAGGGAGCTATTTTACTTTAAATTTAAAAAAAAAAAAATTACCCAAACACCCTAACTGGTCACTGTGTCCCACTGCCTATAAAAATCTTGGACTTCTCCAATTTTATTTAAAATAAAACCCTCAATAATGCCTGGTCCTCTGTCTACCAACACAATTTAGTGTCTGTAACTTCCAAGTTATTGGAACAGGATTTTGGTTTTGTTTCCTGTGACATTTAAGGGTTTTCCTGCATGTTCATCACATGCCCTTCGCTGGGTGGCAACACTTGGCTTTAGGGACATGTGGAGGAGCAGCCTCAGCTCTGAATGTTTGTTGCTCTCCATATAATATGTGCAGCAATCAGTCAGATCCATGTGACCCCCCGTGATGATAAAATTAACACTCTCCCAATTAGTACTGGCCCAGGGAGCTCCAGCCTTCTGACAGGCACTGGCCAGGATGGTGCCACAGGTCCCCCTCCACAGGTGATGGGCTGGTGGCCCCTCACCCAACCTGCATCCTTGGAGCCCTCTGTCCCTTTTACACGTGGAGCGAACACCACATAAAAGTGAATGCAAAAAATAAATACAAAAAGGAGCATAGATTCAAAATGAAAGAATGTAATGTGCCAGCTTCTACCCCCAGGCAAATTTTCTTGTCTCTTTTACGAATCTTTGTAAGTAAGGGCCAAGCTACAAGCCCCCAGCTCAGAGACAACTTAGGCTCATGTCTTGTGTAAGTGCGTGTGCATTCCCACACTAGCCTGTGGGATGACTTACAGGCTTTGTAGCATGCATAACCTTCAGCAATTTGCTGAATCAGGGCCTAAATACTGAAATATTCTTTAATAGTGCTGGCTCCACTATGAAACTCTAGAAGGCACATTTCCCTCTCAGTGTCTCTCCATAAGACTCATCAATGATAATGGAGTTACATTAGGCACATCTAAAGTTAATTATACAGTTACCTCCCTCTTGGCCCCTGTTTGTCAAAAAGAATATGATAAAAAAAAATCCTGTCTTCTAACATCTATTTTTATTTGAATTTTGATCTGCCATCTAGGCAGAACAGTAAAGACCACAATGAGAAGACTTTCAGTAGGTGGGTCTGGATGTTTGTTAGCTGAGAGCCAGCATGGGAAATGTTGTGTTAGGAAAATCTGCAGAAAAAAATCTATGGAAACCAAAGCAAAAGAAATATTTAGGGCAGGCTCTTCCTTTTTAAAATGAAGTGGGTGGCTTTTAGGGATGCTGATTTATTTTGGAGTGCGGGTTTAGAGGCAGGCTTCAATTGGAAAAAAACAGATGCTAATGTTCACTAAAAACTCAGGAATTTATAATGTAGAGATGAAGTTGAACAAAACTGTAGATCTAGAAATTTTGTAATTCACTATATATTTTTTAAAAAGAGTATTTTTGTGTTTGTTTCTTTGGGTTTTTTAACATGATCTCACAGTTAAATATCGTGAGCCAAAATCTTCTACCCCTAACACAGTGAATGTCTCTGAATGTCTTGATTTTGGTATGTGTGCATATTGCTGAGGGATGCCAGGTTTGTCTAGGGATCCAGTAGCTTTGACATACTCTAGTTTACAGTACCTGGAGTGTGCTCAGTTGCTAATGCGTTTTGCATGCAAGATCACTGTGCTTCAGCATGACAGCTAGGAAAAAATGTCATTTTATTTTTAATTGCAGCAGGATACAATTTGGGGAGGGGAGAGGAATTAAAATCTGACTCTTTGTTAGAGATTTGTTCTACAAGAGTCCAGTCAGAATCCTTCCAGTCCTTAATAAAGTCAAATTCCTCTCTGAGCGTTCCCGTGAGCTCCCGTGGAAGCCAGCGGGAGTTGCACATGAGTACGGAGGGCAGCATTTTGCCCTTAGGACTGAATTTCCCAACTGACTATTCTTTTAGACTGTCTTTTGATTAACAATCTGTTTGCAGCAGGCGAGGGCCAGGGAGGCAGCGTATACCCCACTGTTCAAATCTGTGGCAAAATATTCTACAGAGAGCTACTTAATAAATATCAACTTGCTCCAATAGTCATTGAGAAATACCTCAACTGATAGCAATCAATCGAGGGCTGAGTTGGGGGGGGGGAAATACAAAAGGACATCAGAGAGGTTCTCATTCCTAGTCTATTGCTCTATTTAAGGGCCCTATAATTCGGTGAGGTTGTGTGCTAAATAATTTGTAAGCCTTCAGAACATCCAGGTTATTGTTTGTGGACAGATGGTGCATCACATTTTATTGCTTATTCCTTCTGTGGTTTCTCATATGCAGGACTGATGTGCACTCTGAAGTCTTTGTTTCCTTGCTAAAATCTCTAATCTAAAACAGGCAATCAAGCACACAGACAGTGCTTCAGAAAGCATAATCATACTTTTAAAGGGGGAAAAAAACATTTCAGCTGCAGTTAGGAAGCAGATGTGTTCCCTGAAAATGTAAAAGGTTATCAGAAGTCTATAGGAAAATAGACACGGAATTTGGGAGCGCCTGGGAGAGCATGTATTTTCCCTGTGTACTGCAGGGTAGGTGTGCCTCTTCCCAAGGCTACCTGCTTTGTATCTGGCTCTCTGCGGAGCTGGTGTAGCCTTCAGAGACCGGCTTTTGCTTCCACCTTTCCCCTGAGATTGGCAGTCTTTGTCTTTTACAGGCAAGGAGCAGCCGTGTTGTGATCCTGGAACCGCTGCTGCCCCGAAGAGTTAAATCATGTTGATATACAGGAAGGAAATGGAATAGACTAACTCTACTCTTTTCTTCCTACGGATTTTTCTTTTTATTCTGAAGATAGAATTACTGTTTGTAAGCATCTGAAAGTCATTAGTGGCTCTGCAGTCTGTCAGGTGCCGACGCAAAAAACTGCTGAAACTGAACGGGTTCCTGTGCGGAGTGCTGGGAATTTGTCATGTGCTGATGAGCAGTTATAATAATATATGAGCAAATCACAAGCATTCTGCAAATTAATCAAATTTTTTTTCCCCTTCTCCCTTGTCTCTGGGAGAGTGGCTTTGCCGGCAGACGTAGGTGAAGCAGTTTTACTCACAGATGGTAGCTCTGGCATCAGATGGAATTTATATAACAGTAATTCTGATTTCCTGCCAAAGTAGCACTGAAAACACCAGGGAGATTGTACAAGACAAGTCATGTGGTTTTGCTGAGGTTGTTGTGGGAAGTTTAAGGGGGGAAATCTCAAATTTTCCTCTTTGCATTTATTGTTTTAGCCTGAAGGGCCAGAAATTGTACACCATTCTGCCATCGGCGAAATCCAACACATCTTTTTTTATGAATTGCGCTGAAAGAGTGCTTCCCAGCTGTTGGAACTGCTGGCAGGGAGGGAGCCACATGACTCCTCATCCTTTCCCTTTCCATACAAGGATTAAAGGAGGGAGGGTTCAAAAGGTTGCTGCACTACATGTTGGAGTGAGGCAGGGTCTCCCTTCCCAGGAAGCAATGCCATGTTCACTTAGGTTATACTCCCTCTGGCATAACGAAATAGAGGGGGGGTGCTCAGGGCTGCTGCAAACACAACGGCAGTGACTCTCCCTCCTCATTAAAATGGGAGGGTTTTGAATGAGGTTAGTCGAGTAGATTAAGGCTATTAGTTGTGTCTCTGATGACATTTGCAGTTTCAACGGTAAAAAACAGACACGTGGGGTTTTTTTGCACGTTAAGGTAAGTGCTTGGTGCACTTGTTATACAGCTGAAACCTGCACTGATCTGAAGGCAGGTCCAATCCTGACCTCGTTCAGAGCAGTGTGGATCTGTTCAAGCCATGGGCTGAGAAAGCAGAATCAGGCCTAGTGGCTTCTGAATTGGATCACGTTTTTAAAAACAAAAGCAGTCTTCCCTAGAAAAATATGACGGTGTTTTTATAATAGCAGCATATTGAGTAATGCATGGAGCATCGCAGGACTGCTGTGACACTAAAAGAAAAAAATAGAGGTGAGCAGAACGGGAGAACTTTCAGGGGCTGTTTTTAATAAAGAGGTGAATTCTTTCTGCAGTAGGAAAAATGATAAAAAGATGGCGTATCAGCTACATTATGCAACAAAGTAATGCTGCTGTGTTTTTATAATGTAAGGCACTGCCCATTTGTTTTGGTTTACGTGACTGCAGTGAAATAAGTGGATTAGACTGAAACTTTAGCATGCTTCATTGCAGCTGGTTGCAGACATCTGTCATTCCTCAGCCATACATTCTGGATCATGCCAAGAAGAAAAAGCAAAGTCTGACACCTTTCATTTTAGAGAGCCTTTTATAGAGAAGAAAAGGAGAAGGGGAGAAAGCATTTCCTTTGTGACTTAATAAAAAAGACACTTTTTTTCGGTGACAACACCAACAGCACTTTCCAGAGGGAGAGGTCCTGCAAAGTTAATGCTCAATTTACTCTTTTCAGCCTTTTAATTTTTACTGTTTGAGCTCCTGGTTTGTTGAATGGGATATTATAAAATCATGGTGGTTTGTTTTTTTTATGGAAACATTAGCTACATGTACACCTACACAGGAAACATGCCTGGTGAGAGGTGGGTTGCTAAAGGTCCCCTGCTTAGGCTGTGCTCGTGGTAATTCGGTGCTGATGGCACATAATGTGGTGGCACTGCCCATAATTGTGAGTTGTTCTGCCAACTACAGTCGCAAAATCCCATAAATGGGTAATAGTGACGTCTTAGCGGAATGATTAGTGGGATTGTGAGCTACTCGTGGATAATTTGAAATATTAGCTATTAGAGAGCTAGATATTTATTTAAAGTGTTATTTATTTAAAGTGTTTTGTTTTTCTTCAGTCTCTCTACTAACACACTGCTGTAGTTAGATAATCACGAGGTACGTGACAAGTGATAATATGGCAAAATACCATCTAAATTACCCCAGTTATCTAATAAAGCAACAACTGAAATGAAAGAGGAACATGCTTGGCCTAAGTGACATCATACATGCAGAAAACAAATATTCTAGCTTAGAGCCCCTCTTTCAGCAAACATTATAGCACATGGATAATTCCATCCCTTCCCACTCAGGTGACATATGGATCATGGGACTGCTAGGGATAACCCCTATCCTTACTGGGCTGTGTAGAGAGGGGCAGGTCTTCATATGGTGCAGGCTGTGTGCCTGTCCAGTTCAACACCACTGAGGATATGACACATTGAAATGTGGGCTGAAAAAATTTAGAAAGCTGAGTATGAGATTTTTTAAATTCCATTCCACCAAATAAAATAAATAAGCTCAAGACAGTTGCCCAGAGTGAAAGATAAAATGCTACTGTATTTATGAATTGCTAGGCACAATAAAGGATATTTGGTAGCAAAGTACTCTCACTAACAAGATCTTTCCTATTAGCATCCCTGAATTGCACATTCTCTTTACTAAAATCCCAATGCCACCGGTATAGCATTTATTCTGGGAAACCATAGGTACATTAAATTCAAATAAAACTTAATTCCAGAAGTCCTAAATGCTCCCTGAAATAATAAATATTTACTGAGACAATTAAAAAATATGACAGAACATTAGAGAGAAAACTTGTGAATGACCTAGTAGGAAAACTGAGATATTTTGCTCAAGGGGGTTAGAATGGGAATGTAATGTTATTGGCGTGATTAAAACAAGTAAAGGAGTGAATAGGCATAACAATTAATTGAAATATGTAAGTAAAGGCAAAGGTGGGACTCTGAACATGTAATTTTGATGATCAGAAGAACTCGGGTTAGTTAATATTAAAGAAAAGCCTGCCACTTACCTTCAAAATGTGTTTCCTTAGCTGCAGTCTACTTGGATCCCTGAAGCACAAGAGAAAGAGAGGGCTGGGAGGATTATAACCTGCTCACTCCCTGAGCTTGGGTACCTCTCTCCTCTCATGTGGAGGGGCCCAAGCTGCAGAGATGAAGGGATGTGCCAGGCTTTGGGAGAACAGGAATTGGTAGCAGAGTGGGGGGCATGGCTGGAAATGAAAGCTTGGACAAAAATACAAGATGTTCTGAGTTTAGGACTATGAAAGGGATTGTGATTTCTGTAACCATTGCCATTATAAACTCAGTCAGAGTCGGCCTGCTCTTTACCACAGGTATCTAGTGCCCTTGATAAGAACTCTGTCCTCTACTTATGTGTATAACCCAAAGTAAATAAATATGAAAAATTAAATGTAATTAAATTTCCCAAAGCATGGGACAGTGATAGTCTGGCATTTTGAGCTCAATCAATGACAGCATTCCCACTAACCTCGTTTGGAGCCCGCTGAGGCTCCTGGCTCGTAACTCACATTGTCATGTCCAAACCCGACCTAGTTTACCATTGTGCATGGGGGGCTGTGCCATGACAGGTGTGTACACCCACCAGGAGTGGTATGAGATGCTCAGGTCCTTAGAAAGCACGGTCTTCAGCTTTTATTTCAGAATTTTAGCTTTTCAAGGTTCCCATAAAGCTTAATGTTTGTTTAGGAGGACCTTTTCAGCTATTCTCCTGATGCTTTTCCTTTCTTCCAAGAAAACATCCATTTCCCTTCTAAATCAAAAGTTCCTGTGTGAAAAGCTTAGTCTTCTGAAAAAGAAACAAATTCTGTGCTATGTGTCTGGAGTAGAGTAATCCTGTTGTTTTATCAGCTCTGCAAGAAATGGGAAATGTTTGTTTTCCCAGGATTTGCAAGTCTCCCTTACACCACCAGTGACTTCACTGGCTATTTCCTAATTCACTTGTATTTAGTGCACTGCAGACTGCTGGCAAGTTCCTCACTCTACCAAATAATTATCCTGTCCATGCTCTATATAGCAAAGGTGACAAGTGTTGAATTTGTGATGTTTTCCATAATTTTGTAACTGATTTGTTCAGTAAGTTGAAAGCATATCTGTGAAGGACAACAGTGGAATTTTATTCTGTCAGGAGCGCCCAAGTGACTGGTATCCTCTGTGTCAGACCAGTCTTCATTTGTCTGTTTTACATAGCAGGGATGGTTTGGTGGTGGGGTGCTATTTTTCTTTTTTTTTTTGCTTTTAAAGGAAACTTCAATGTGTGATAGTTGTAACCTTTGGAGATAGAAATTGAATGGTTACTTTAAGAACGGATTTTATTTTAGGAAGAACGTGTAAAATTAATGAAATAGTTTAGTAATATGTGTTAAAGGCAAAGCGTAGCACCAACTTTTGCTTTCCCCTGTTATCACTGAACCCTTTAGGGTGCTCATCAGCAAGTTGATTTATCTATTTGGAAACACCAAACACCTAAATTAAGATCAGATTCCTTAATGCATTTTTTTAGGATCCAGCTGATGCCAACTTTTGCCACAAGTGGGTCTTCACCCAAACTTAACCTCCCCTAATTAAGATCTTTCCAATAACTCACAGCAAAAGAAAGGCTCTTCCAGATGGCATTGCCCATGTTTGGATCTGAGCTGCCCCTGGAAGTGTCTGCTCAATATTAGTGAGGGGGGGATTGAGTAACTGGGCTGGTGCTACTCACCATGAGCAATTCATCTGATGACCTCTTAGGACTATTTGCAGGATTGAGCCTGGTAATGAGGGAATTCAGTTGATCAGGGAGCTGTCCTAGCTTTAGGTGTCCCATGGGAAACATGTATCCCAAAGCCTTAGCTTTGGTAGTTGACAATTTTTCCAGACCTTCCTAAAATTCAGATACATCTGCTTTTATTTTATTTTATTTTATTTTTTTTGGTATATACTTCCACAGAAAATCATCAAAAAGCCTCAGATGAGGCTTTTTGGGTTTTATGGCTTTTCCTGGTCAACAACAAATAGAGTTTTTAAAATTTAATTTTGGGGGTTTTTTTAATCCAATAAACACATAAACTTCACAGAATATTGAAATTTTCCCCGAAGATCATCTTGGTTGGTCTTGGACCTGTGTGTAAATAAACATATACTTTTCAATTGTTTTATAAAATCTTCTATTACATATATGAACCTGATTGGGTGTACTTTAATCTGTCTGGTATTTTGGGAGTTCCATAAAATGCATATTTTGAGACCAATAAAGTGGAATGGCTCAATCAGAGCCATTATTGTCTATTGGACAAATATATTTATTCAGCATTTTCCCATCCATACTGTTATGCTCCAGATCCGAATGGCTGCTTTAGAGCCATTCTGCTCTCCTGGGTAATGCATACAGTTCTTGGGATGTTTGCTGTGGATAGTAAATGTATTTATGAAAATTTATACGTTAAAAAAGGGAAATCACACTAGCCAAGATTTAAATGAAAATAGTTTTCCCTTTGCAAATGCATATTATGCTATAATATACTTTGAAATGGCAGTGTTCACCAAGAGGCCTGAGGACTGTGGTCTGAGAAAGCCATGAGCTCAGCCCAGCAGTCACTGCCAGAGAACTGGAGATGCTCAAAAAATCTCTCTACCTACAAAGACGGCACATGGCCATCATTGCCTGCTGTCGGTTCTGAGGCAGCACACACTTCATCGGTCTAAAGATGATTGTACCTCGAACAGAAGCTTGTGTGGGGGGGGAAAAAAAAAAGATTTAAAGCAGCTCTTCCTGGGGAGGTCCAGGCTCACTGAAGGTTTGAATGCGGCTTGCAGGCTTTGCTCTGCAGCAGATGTGTGATTACATGGACCATTCCACCAGCAATGCTGTGGGACTGAGCATCTCAGTGCAGCAGGCAGTGGCCATCCATCCTAAGCCACTGCAGCCGGCCCTGCAGGAGTGCCTGGTCCTGGCCATTTGGGATTGCTACAGCAGCCCAGGAGGTCAAGTCTGGATCTTCAGGGTCCAACATCCCAACTAAAGAGATTTGCTTCCGAGAAATTCAAGCCTTTGAGGCTTTTCAAATATCTCTCGGCGAGGGAATAATTTATTTTAAAGAGGTAATTGCTGTTATTTTCGATTTCCACCAAAAGAATATTCTTAAACCAGGCAAAGAAATCTGAAATGAGTTTGCCGTATTGCATCTCAGTAAGTGCTATAGCCATTGGCCATCTAAGGGAAAACATTCTGTCAGATAATCATGGCCATTTTTGCATTTTAAGGGAACAAATGTCATATCTAAGAAACACATTTTATTCAGAGCTTAATTATAATTTATAGTACATTGCGCAGCATTTGTTTTCTGTTCATCATGTTATTGCTCTTCTGCCTTTTCCCTAAATTTATGCATTAAATCGTGTGTCTGTATGTGTGTATCTGTGTATATATGTACACATATGCAATATAATAAGAAGTGGTGTAGTGGGGACAACAGACGGCTTGTGTGTGATGTATTATTGGCATTTTTCTTTCAAATTACTGTTTTCTTGCTGCTTTGGGAGAAAGCCATGATTTTGCTGTGATTAGTACACTTTTAACAATCTGGAATAAATTCCTGATCTTATTCATGTGACTAGTTCAATGCCCATTTTTACGTTTTAGTGCAAACCCCTACATATGTGCCTGTAATACCAAAAAAATAAGATGTTTCTTTGTGGAAATTTTATAGAATTTGGATGCCGATCAAATATTTTTAGAAGTGGAGAATTAATGCAGCTTGACCATGTAAATGATTTTTTTAATGAAAAAGACTTTAGTATTCATCTCTCTCTCTCTCTCTCTCTCTCTCGTTTGTGTATTCCTTTGTGCTAATCTTAAATAATGGATCCATATCAAAGTTAATAAATTAGTAACTATTAGCAGTGTTTGGATTACAGTAAGTAACCCAATGACACTTCATTGACATTGACTTTTTATGTGTTCCAATAATACATTTTGAGTTTTAAAGATTAGACAAAGCAAAATAGGGTTTGGCGTGTGTTTGAATCTTTAACAAATCTCATGGCTTTGTTTAAATCCAAGGCCCTTGCTTTAGGTAAACTTTCATTTAAATGGTCCTAAACCCCAGACTGAGATCCATGTCTCTCTCAAAACCAACAGTTTCTGACTGCTCAGCTGATGCACCATGTTGGGCTGCATCAGTCATGCCATGTTATGAAACCTAACACGATGTGACTGATGCAGCCTGACATGAAGTGTCACAAAGCAACATATCAGATCACAAACTTGAAAGAAAAGAAAACAAACTTTGCTTTTTTTTCCCCCTCAAAGCCTAAATTAATGAAGCAGCATGTATTTTTAATAAGGTGGACTAGTTTCAAACTTTGAGGGGTTTTTCTTAAGTGGGCCCCACAGAAAACACCTCCATCCTGACCAGGAGGTCCCTCCTGTCCACACTCCTTGTTCTCCCCAGGGTTCAGTCAAAACTAGAGAAGATGATGAGCCTGGGTCACCACAGCACGGCTGCCCTTGCTGGGTCTGATCCTGGGAGGTTTAGATCACTTTCAGAGGAGTGGCTCCAGCAGGTGCTGGGGTTAATCACCCTTCCTGGGGAAATCCATACATTCTAAAAATGTTCTTTCAGTCCAGCCATCATTGTTGTCATTTTAGCTGCTTTTTATTATTATTTTCTGCTGTTCCCTTTCCCTTAGACTATCAGCTTCCATCCAGAGGATTACCAAGTCTCTTCATGTCTCAGTTGCAGACTTAATAGAGCACACTCCACAATAGAATTATTTCAGCTACAAACAATATATTGTCCTCTAGCCTCACTTTTGATCAGAGAAAGATGCAAACCATAGTTTCCCCCCCAGCTGGCCCACCTTTTGTCTAATTTTCCTTACTAACAAAGGAAAGGCATTGCACATCATCTCCTGAGCTATCAGGAAGATTCTTATTTTAATTTTCTTTCTTTCCTTTTTTTTTTTTAAGGGCTTTCTTATAATTTTATTGGGAGATATATAGTAGGTAAAATATATATGAACTATAGCTTGCTAAGAAAGAATCTACCAACCACTGCTAGATAAAACATTATAAATTTATTGCCAACTTATCTGGGAAGGGTTATTTTAAGAGCTTGCTGCCCACAACAAGTTTGTGA
Source organism: Pyrocephalus nanus (assembly GCA_038380795.1). Lineage (NCBI taxonomy): Eukaryota > Metazoa > Chordata > Aves > Passeriformes > Tyrannidae > Pyrocephalus > Pyrocephalus nanus. Next base: position 5,830,420 of record CM076273.1, on the reverse strand, counting down.
GCTAAAATTAATGAATGGGATACCTAAGAGAAGTGGGAATTTTCCTTTACCCCTTAGTTACAAGCAAATTGCAGATATTGTTATCTTTGCAAGCAAGAATAATCTCTACTTTTTGTACTACTTCTGCTGTAAACAATGTACCGCTTGCTTTCCTATGACCCTCACTCTGTATACATATTTATATATTATTCATATCGGATTAAAAATGAATGTGCTCTTTACCACAGTTGTACTGCATAGTGACAATACAAATTAACTTATTGTGTACTTACTTTTCACAAGGCAGTGATGTGAAATTTTGATGGCCTGAAAAAGTAAGTCGTGGGGGAAGGCAATGCAGAACTGAATCCTTGTAGGTGCACTTTATATTGTCTGATTTATTAAAGTGCGTTGAATTAATAAATGGCATTCCCTGTATGGAATTGCATGGGTTTGAACTCGGTTCAGTGCTGGGAAAAAGAGTTTGCTTTTAGTCTGGTGCATGTGAAGTGTTAGCTCCAGCCATGCCATGTGCATTCCTTGTTTAGAATCTGTTCTTTGCAGGAATGAATTAGGAAGGCTATTTATTAGGAGCCAGTTGGGGGAAAAGCAGTAAGAGCTGGTTGGTGAGATCATAGTATCAAAAAGTCATAGAATGCTTTGGGTGGGAAGTGACATTAAAAGTTTTCTAGTTCCAACCCTCCTGTGTGGACAGGTACACCTTTCTGTAGACCAGGTTGCTCAAAGCCTCATCTAACCCAGCCTGGAACACTTTTGGGGATGGGGCAGCCACAGCTTCTATGGGCAACCTGTGCCAGGGTCTCACCACCCTCAGAGGGAAGAATTTTTTCCTAATACCTAATCCAAACCTACTGTCTGTCAGTTTGAAGCCATTCCCCTTGTCCTGTCACTTCATGCGCTTTTGAAAATCTTTCTTGTAGGTACCCTTTAGATACTGGAAGGCTAACAAACAATGAGGGAGACAGAGTGGTTTTCTTACTTTTTTCCCCCCTGAATTTTCAAATATCTCCAGATTTGCCAAAACAATGAAAATTAGACTTTCTCTGGACCTAATTAACTTCCTGACAGTTTTGAGAGTGCTGCAAATTTTCAAAATTTTTCAAGCATATTTGTGCTTCTGACTCTAGGAGGCACTAGGGACACCTTCAATCTCTTCTTTTCTGTTTCCTCATGTCTTCCAGCTGAAAACTTTCTCTAAAAGCCCAATCCACTTCATTTAACTTTACCTATGTAGGTTTCTTCTATTGCTATTGCTATGAAATTTTTCACTGAAATTTGACTTTGTAAAGATTAGCATCTTACAGGCATAATTTCTTTTTCCATATGAAGCTGTTGAGGTCTTTCTTTTTCCCAGAGAGAACTAGAAGACTGACCAACAACTCCATCCCAAGATATAGGCATAAACATGTGTGTTGGAGGTTTTGCAGGGTGGTCATACTTCTGGCAGTCTTCAGCTTACAAAAGCAAAGGGTGATGGGGAGCTTTCCATCCTTGGGAAAGGGAAACAAGCCTGTAGTCCTGGGGCAAGGGTTTAGGGGAGGAAGCAAGATTTGGGGGACTCAGCCTTCAAGCAGTGGTTTTGATATTGCAGTAAAAATGGCAAGTTATTTGAGCAACCCAGAGCACTAATGCTGGCTCAGGTGAATTTACTCTGCTAGAGATGCTCATGCTGGTGTGCCAGGCTCCCATCTCTGCTGGGAGGACTGTGGTAGCATCCCCACTCCAGTGCAGGTGACACTGGACTAGTGCACAAGAGGTGTCTATTTGTTTATTTGTTAAATTCCCACCTAAAATCAAGGGGAGAGAGTCCCAGCCCCTTCCCCCATAGTGGGAAGCATAGTCCTCCTCCTCTGCTGCTCTAGCATCTGTTTTATGCCCTGCTAGGTAGTACTACAGGAGCAAGGGAAAATGTGCTCTTCAAATGTGGAGATAGGGTATTGTTTTTCACTTATCCTGGCTTTATGTAGATGGTCTGGCACATTTATTTATTCATTTATTTGAGCAAATTAAAGCAAGCTAAGCGCATTTGACCTCAGATGGTCCTGGTTTAAGTTAATTTGAGAGACAAAGCTCATAAAGTTCCAGTAAAACACATCAACAACTTCCCAGCATAGGTTGAAATGTGATTGTTGAAACATAACCTCCAAAACCAGATACAGCACGGAGATTCAAAGTCACAATAATCTGAAAAATATAGGAGAGTATATTGATAGCCTTACTGAGAAGTGATATCTTTCACTCAGGCCTTTGTTACGCAGTCGATTGCCGTTTTACCCGCAAGAAGTGCATCTATCAGATTTTGTGCATTAACATTCCTTTTCTAATCTAGCTTGGACATTTTATTTTAAAGGCAATGATAACCTTGGGCCCCGGTCCAGCAAACACTTACGTGCTTGCGTATCTTTACTCACAAGAGTAATCTCACTGGAGTAAATGTTTGCAGGTTTGAGGCCTTGGCTATCTCAATCCATTATTTCTTTCCATTAAAAAGTAATCTGTGCGATTGAAATAAAACATACAATTCTTTACTCAGAAACCCACCCAAAGACAAAGTGTGTTTATTAGACTAAGGGTCTGCACATTGTCATCCTTGAATTGCACTTGAATAAAAAAAAAAAAAAAAGATAATTAACAAATGTAAAAGAAGACAGCTTCGTACGTGCTGTATTTACAAGAGTTTAGTTTGGATCGTGGGCTGACGGATTTATGGCTGGGTCTGAGGTCTGCGGAGGGAGACGGAATAGCTACACTGCTCTGGAAAATCCAAAGCAGAGAGTTTTTAAAATGCAGTTTCTTTAACAAGGCATCATGCAAAGAGCACAGATTTCTTATTCTTGCTAAGACCACGCAGCGATGCCCCCACCCAATGGGAGGGGAACCTGCCAGGGGGCTCTGGCGTGTCCAGTCTGTCCAGGCTGCACAACATCGGGTTCACAGACAAAACCCAAAGGCTAACCGGGCTCTCGTCTGTCCCGCAGGTCACCGGCCTTTCCAGTGCAGATACTGCCCATACAGTGCCTCTCAGAAGGGAAACCTGAAGACCCACGTTCTCTGTGTCCATCGCATGCCTTTCGACAACAGCCAGTACCCCGACCGCAGGTTCAAGCGCTCCAGGGTTGACTCCGAAGCTTCTGGGAATTTGGAGGAACCCGCAGCCGTCAAGCCGGGGAGCTCGGCAGAGCCAGCGGAGGAGGGCAGCAAGGCCCAGGAGTGACGCTGCTTGGAGGGTCCCTCTCCGTCCCGCAGTAGCCTTTCACACCAGGTTTAGATTTGTGTTTGGGTGAGAGCTGGTTTAAAATACCTTCCAGGGAAGGCTTAAAATACCATCCAGGGAAGGGATGACAAGTTCCCAGAAGTGTACAGGATGCTGAAAACATTTAAGTATATGTATATGTACATGTACACAGGCACATATATATATATTTACAGACACACAGAGATTCAGTCACACACACACTGAATATATATCTACATACACACACACACACACATACAAAATACACACATTCCATATGTGTGTGTGTGTGTAAATATATATATTACACACTCAAAATAAATTTTCCGGCCCTTGAAAATGGCTGCTAAACAGTTACCTGGCAACAAGTACTTCCAAACAACGTAGGTGGGATAATAAAGTGATTTAAAATGTTAGGAGGTTGTTAGTTATTTAAAAAGCAGGGCAATATCAAACTTAAAAGTGGTCTTTGTCCAAAAATAATGCTCTTAACAGAAAAATGATACCCTCTAAATGATTTAGTGTTGCCTTGAAGATTGAGGGGCTGTGTTTTCATTGTTGAAAACACCTTTATAATATGACACCAGCTGCTGTCATTTGCCTAGCATAGTAATGAGATGTCTTGGTAGACTGCCATGGTGCCAGTCTGACTGGAGCTGTCATTGCAGAGAAAATCAATTCAAGTGGTGTTGCAACTGCAGTGTAGGAGAAACCTTAGACGGCCCATAAGCTGGGGTCAGTACTGACCTATATTGAAAAGTATTGTGATATTACATTTCCTTTTTTTATTATTTTTTTTTAAATATACAGCCAAATGAATCAATGGTTAGAAAAAATAAATCTGTGGCCCGATGTGTGACTGCAGATTTGAAATGTAATTCCATTTTTTGTAATCATTTTGCAGTATTGAGGGAAATGCTTTTATTCTTTTTTTTTTCCTTGTTGATGAAGAAGTAAGTTGCTATAAAAGTAGAAATACAATGTATAGAAATATTGTTTAGTGAAACTAGTCAGCCTTATCTATAGAAGGTGCTGGTGAGAAACAGAATTTTATTACATAGGAGGTTGGTAATTTTTTTTCTTCTTCCATTCTTTACTTTTCTTATTGGTTTTTCAAACTTCCTTTAATTTTTTTTTTTTTTTTACACTTGAATGAAGGGTTCCCTGGTCACAGTTAATTTTCATGTATTAGTTTTTATAAGTGTTACAGACATAGTGCAGAAGTTTCTTCTGGAGCAAGCCCTTATAAAGTAGCTTGACCTAAAATATGAATCCAAACTTTCTGCTCTTTGTCTCTAATGAAGAAAAGTGTTTTAGATTATATTTCTTTGGTTTTGTAAAAGAAATGTGTTCTATATTTTTGCAGATTTTAGCTTTTTTACTGATTGGATGCTCCAAATTTAGTAAGGTCTTTGCCACATAGGAAGCTTTTGAGAGACTATAACGAACCACATACTTAAAAAAAGTAAGAAAAATAACTAAAGGTTTATTCTGGAATTCTCTGAATGGCATAAAATTTTATCCTTCTAATGTACTTCCTTTGATAGAAGCAAAATTGGTGCTGTTTCTTGTGATGGTAGAGAAGTATTAACTTCTTCTAAAACAAAATCATCCAGACTTAAAAAAAAAAAAAAAAAGAAAAAAGTTTAAAAAAAAGTCAATATTTCTTTGCAGGCTGGGAGCACAGAGTAAAACCCCAGGGCCTTAAAACTTCAGCTCTGCCTAAAGCAGTTTACAAAAAATACTAAACTGCAATCAATGTAAATAAAATTCTTAGCGCTACCCTGAGACTGGAAAAAAAAATCTCAGGCTAATAAGGAATACGGTTTGCATATGCTGTCGGAAAGGATGTCATCCAACTGAAGTTTCAGTTTAAATGAGGTCACTGTGTAACTTGGACCCATCTGGCACAGAGCAAGCTGCTTTTCTTGTTTTTCTAGTATAGTTCTCACTGCCTTACTTAAATCGAGTTGATAAACTTAATGCAACTGTTTCTATGATCCTAGATAAAGGATTGAAATGTTATTGAACCTTTCTGACTGTAGTAAGCTTTAGGATTTTAACTGCACTACTGTGTTTGGTGACTGTGTCAGTCGCTTGCTTTGTGTGTTTGCGCCGCCTTCGGTATCTTAGCAAAAAAAACAAAAAAAAAACAAAAAAAAGAGAGAAAAAAAAAGCAAAACCACCCCCCACATTCCATTTCTTGCACTTTTTGAGCTCTTTCAGTATTCTTTTGTGTCTTCTGAGCATTTTCAGATACGACAGGCAATAATTCTGTTTGTGACACTGGAAACATCTCCCGCTCCTTGTGATGTGTGTGTTGATTCCATTTGGTCGGGTGCTACTGTCCCTATCCTCCCCTCTGACATAGCCCTTTTTTCCAGAACATTTGTAACTTGTAATACAAACAAGTGACAGCAGCAGTGATGCATTGTCAGTTTCTGAATATCATCATGCTTCTCATATCTAAACATGTCAAGTTTTTTCTCTGTAACTTCTGTAGTCTGTGATACTGGTCATAATACTGTCTACATTCCTACACAAAGAAAAATTTCTATCTTGGAGGAAATCTGAGATCAATAGAGTAGAGGATTTTGTTGCTATGCTTGTAACAATTAGAAAACTTTGTATTTAAAGTTTATTCTTGGTCATTATTTATTATTATAATACATCAGTTGACAGAACTTTATTCTGGTATAGAAGTATTAAAAGTTGTTTTTTCAGCAATGACTGTTTTCTTTCTGCTGTTAGAATAAAAATGTCTTTGAAGCAGTACAGTTTTATCCAGTGTTTTACGCAATAAAACCTCTACCTCTGAAAAAAAAAAGTTTTCCTACTTGCTTATGTTTATTAGGAACAGTTAAAACATTATTTTCTTCAGCTTTGTCAGAGTTAAAAAGAAAAAAAAATTAATGCCAGTAAATTCACAGTTGTTAGGCAGTTACTGGAGTGTATTATGCTGGGTGTGTGTGCTCAGTCCACTTATTAATCTGAACAAATCTATATACAGTATATACATATATATATTATATATATTGTGCTTAATTAAAAGACTGTGGAAATCTGTTTTAGCATGTAGTAATAATTGTTTTATATACTACTACTTATGTACTATAGAAAAAGTCTTGGGGTCTATCAAGCTTTGATTTGAAAGTGTTTGAAGTGTGTATCATACACTATGATGTATAAAGTCATGTTTTCACATTAAAAAGGATTGTTTGTATAGATCATATATTTGGCTTTAGAAAATTGTGAGGTTTATTGTTATGGTGCATGTTAAGAAAGCTGCCCACACTTCAAAGAATATGCAAGTGCTCCCATTCTCCTGGGTGGATCTTTCTTCTTCCCCTTTAAGGTTTTATCTGCACATTTGAAAGGAAATAAATTAAAGGATTTTTCACTTCTTAGAAAAGTAAGGATGATTAATATCAAAAAAAAGATGCACCAAATCTGAGAAACTACAGCAAGTATGGGGAGGAGAGAGGAACATGGCCTTTCTCCAAAAAAAGCTGAGAAGGCAAACATGTTTAGAAAATAGAAATTTTAACATTAAATGAAGCCAGTTGTACCCACAACCATAAAGTTATATTTTAGTTTGAATTCTCCAGTAGAAAAAGGTAAAAAAATGGTCAGAAGGGTTAAGATTTAAAGCGTATCATCAGAGAAATTCGGTTATTTGGTGACTGAAAGCTGCAGCAAGGAGTTGCTGTCACCAGTGAACTGGCAGAGGGAGTGTGTGTGGCCATGGGAATCAGGGAGCTGGTGCCAAATTCCCTGGTGTATGGGCAAATGCCACAGGTCTCTTCATCCACAGAGAATAAAATCTGCAATGCATCAAAGTTTAATCAAAATCCAAGAAGTTAATGTTGCTTTTTGTTGGTGGTCTTTGGTGGTTTTTTCTGTGTGTGTGTGTGACACACCCTCTCTGGGGGGAACCACCCTTCCTAGGCACAGAATGGTAGTGTGTAAGAATGTGGCTGGAGGATGGATGATCTCCAGGCTCAGAGCTGAACTCTGCCTCACAGCAGGATCACTGTCCTTACAGGTAATCACTGTGCCCTGGATCCAGGGAAAAACAACCATCTGGGGAGATGGGGTGGGGGGTGTCTCCCAAAGATTTTCTTTCCTGCCTTCTGGTTTCAATAGACAATAAATGAAAATGTGAAAACCTGATTAAGGAGCAATGACCGTCTCAGTGCACCTCCATGGAAGTGCTGGCAAACACACCCTCCTTTTATGGTCCTGAATTTGCGCTGGGAACTGTGCATTAAACGGTACAGTTATCCCCTAGAAAACTGTGAAAATGACCACCAGGGGCCCTGTACCTCAAAGTGAGGTGTTGCATCACCTGCCAAGGCAGTTTGTGGGGAAGGAAGTCTGAAAGAGGAAGGTGGTTGTCTCACAGAATTCTGTGGAGGTTTTTGTTTCCTGCAGCTGATGGGCAGCCTTCCTCACACAGATGGTGGGTGTCTTGACAAGAGTCTTCCAACCTAACATCACAAGGCTGCTTTCAGCTCTAAGATAATGTTTCTTGTTGAAACTTTTATAAGGACTATAAGCCCTCTGCCTATTGTAATTTGGGAATTGAATATTTCCCCCTATCTGTTTAACATCTGCATTGTAACAGTACATTATAAAACCCTCACCTTGTGTATTGTAAGCATGTTCCCAGTGAAATTATTAACTATTGTGGTTTTCATTTCTGGATATCGCTGCTTGGCATGATCCACCACAGTGGAAGTATGTTTCCGTCGGGAAGGCCGGGGAGAGGGAGGAGGGAGAGTGAAGCTGTGGTGTAATGTCATATTAAAAATGTCACCCAGATGAGTGTTACAGGGGCTGTGAGAAGTTCCACAGCTCCTCACCTGTTGGTGTTGTTCAGGGTATCATCTGGGGGCTTTTTGTTATGGTTTTGGGGTTTTTTTAACCAAAGGTTCTCAGTGAAAGGGGAAATCGCAGGAAAAGAGGAAGAAGAAAATTTAAATGATCCCAGAGTGAACTGTTTTGCTGTTAATACAGAAATACAGAGCAAGACACATTTAATGGGCTCTATTTTTTATTATACTATGCTGAATAATTAAGTTTGAGGCTAAGTGTCACATAGATTTATCTTTTAATTAAAAAAGCATGGTTCACGCGTATTTGAGTGGTAGTCCAAATAAATGCAATATAGAAATTTATGTTTGTTTATCTAGGTGTTAATTACCTAGAGATTGTTCTGGATTACTTCTTTTTATAAAGTGTCATAGGCTCATGTCACAAGTAATAAAGCTTAACAGTGGAACCTTATCAATTTGCTAACTATAACGCTAGTGTGACCTGGAGGAAAGGGGGAAGAAAAAAAAAAAAAAACAACTTTGGAAAATGTTCTCTGCGTGCACCACATTCAACACATAAAAACCACGCGGTGAACAAAGCAATCATTTTTAAAACGTTCTCATAAGTAAAAGTACAAATATATCTTCGGTGTTTTACAGCCTTTCATACATGTAATTATTTATATAACACACAGTTATTTATGCCCGTGTGCTACATGTTGTGCAAAGACAGACACAGTAAAGCCACAAAACACAGTTTACCTGGTGGGCAAGCTATTCATTTAAGGTACGAAGTAACACTTACAGAGACCGAACACCATATTTAAAGCGAGATGTAACAGATGTAATTTTCTTAATATTTTAAAGGTTTTACAGCGTTGCTAGCAACCAAGAGGACTGGAAAAGCAAACTGAAGGCTAAAGATAAAAGATCATGCATTTCAGTGGTGCAAAGAGAGGGAAAAATTTTGTACAGACACAAATTGTTCATCAAATTCTCCGTCAGTCTGGGTTTTTTTCTTTGTTTATGACCAGAATTTATGTTGCTGCTCCACCAAGCCATGTGGAAGGATGTTGAGCGCAGGTGGAGAAGCCAAACTTCACACACACACAAGCTGAGGGGCTCTCCACTGCTCCTGTAAATCAAATGCCATCCACTCTATCACCCCAGGGGAGAATCTGCCCCCAGGATTTGAAAGACTAAGAAATCTTTTTAAATTTTTTTCTTATAGGTGCAAACACTCCTCTCTTTGGGGTTTGTTATTTATGCTTTTCCTAGAATTTTGATGATTTAAAACCATGCCAGGTTTCTATGGCCCTGTGTTGTGCAATAGATATACCTGAAAATGTTAACTTACTGATATTGCAAAGAAATCCACAGAATCACCATCCTCCCAGTCATTAATTCTTACTTGATATACAGATTCTCAAAATATGAAGAAGGCTGGAAACAAGGGTTTCTTGTACTTATTACACATCAATTATTTGTACAGATATAGATACGACAAGTTTTGTCTCATGTACAGACAGGAGTACTAGTTAAGTTATATCTTAATAGATGAGGATGAAGGTAAATTTATCTTTAAAAAAAGGTGCTCACTGTGGGATTCTGTGTGAAAACTGAAATGTTTTAAAATTTAAAGGACTGAAATTGATATGTATGCTTATATATATGTAATAACTCTGTGTGTATATACAAAAACATATACACCTTTAGGTTTTTCTTTTAATAGGATTTAATCCCTTAGCTCCATAAATAGTGTCCTGATGTTTTTGATTTTCATCACCATAGAGAAGCCAGTAGTGGACATCCATAATTTCTGAACATCAAATGAGTTACTGAGGAGCCTAAATACGGACAAAGGGGCTGAAAATCTGAGCTATGGCATGTGATGAATCACTGTAGCTCCTGAAATTCCAGCTGTGTAAAGTTGCAATTATTTGCTGGTGAATTAGGACTATTACTAGTGAAGCCAGAGGTAAAATCCACCTTGTCTTTTAGAGAGAGGATTTGTGGAGAAAACATGACTTTCATGTTTTGCTGAGATATTGCAACATAGAATATGTGATTTCTCCTTAGGTTGTACCACTGTCTTCTTTATTATTTTTGAGATTTTATTCTTGGGGGATTGCTTTCTCAATTGTTTTCTGTTTGAAAGAAGTTGATGCATGAATGAGTGAAACCCGTGGAGTAATAAAGAAAAATGGAGCTATTAATCCCAACAGAGAGAAATACCTCTTTTGTTAAAACTCTCTCACAGAATGTTTGTGACTGTGGTACATCTGTCTTCACTAGGGAATCACTGCTCCTGACTTGTGCTCATCCTTACTGTGCTGCTGGTGGAAGCCAACACCCAGTGCAATGGGAGCAGCATTTGGTGAGTGGCTGCTCTTGGGAAAGACAAGTTGTGTTGTTCTATAAAGAAGTGTCTGTGAAAAATGTGGGCATCTCCAAAGCTGCTGATGTTCAATCAGTATTTGCATTGCTTTTCCAAAGCAAGCTTTATTTTCCCTGTGGAGCAATGTGCTTGTGTCTGTAGGCCAGTTGCCATGTGGGTGTCTCCTCTCAAGCCATCCTGGTGGCACTGGCATCACCAAATCCAGCTTGCCCACACACTAAGGAAAAGGTTAATTTTCAATTAACTTTGAGAAACAGGAAGGCTTGTTAATTTTTTTCCAAAGCCATTGATCCACCCCATACTTCCAGTGAGCTAAAGTCTCCAAATGCTATTGATTTATAGGAGAAACACCTTGTCTGTAGTATTATAAATGTTGATTCTTTGACACCTACTTCTTCCTGGGCGTTAATGGCAAAACATTTCTGATGTTCAGAAGGAGCAGAGCCACTATCTGAATGTCCTGTTGGTGCTCAGTGGCATTTGCTTTAGTGGAAACACTGTTACTGCAGGGAGTTCAGTTATCTCCACCTGAGCAAGAGTCTGTTAAACAGCCTCATGCATTTGCAATTAAATCATAAATGCTTAAACTAATGCAAAAAAATTACCTGATCCTGTCAATATTTCTGTTTGATAGAAGTAGTAGGAGAAGTTGGAGAACCTGCCTTGTGCTTTGTGTTTCTGTTGGAAGGGAGGACACCCCAAAGTGTGCCTTGCCCTGGTGAAACTGTGAAACTCTGACTGCTTGGGTAGGGCCTGAGAGATGCTGATTTATCGCCCGTGCTGGCCAGTCCCACCCAGCACTGTCACACAGCCCTTGGCACTCAAGATGTGACAACAAGTGCCCAAACACAGTCAGTATAAGGAAACATGATGCTGTTCACTTAACCCAAATTGGAGAACAGTGTCTCCACAGAACACCAAGCCCTCATTTCTTCTATTTCAGGCCATTGCTAATCTCCAGCTAACATCAAAAGCACTAAGGCTGGGGGGCAGTGATTCTCACTCCGGTGAGAATGGAAAAGTGAGCTAATGTGGGACAGTATTTGACTCAGAGATGAAAATCAGACCTCATTAAGTCTTTATTTACCATTCACACTGAAATACTGTTTTACTTCAATGCTTCAGAAAATTTTATTTCAAAGAAGCACTGCACTAAATGAGGGGTAACAGAGTAAATGCTACACATAGGCATATGCTTTAGTCCTGTATTGTGTGACCATGTCCTCACCCCCAGACCAGGTAGGTGTCAGCCAGCTCTTGTCTGCAGCTGAGAAGCAAAATTTCCATTTTATCAGAAAAAAACCTTGATGCACTATGCAGCACATATTGTTCTAACTACCGATTTTTCCTACTTGATCAAATAATTTCTTCCAAACCACAAGGGTGGAAATACGAGATGAAGAACTGATGAACCACTCAAAAGTGCCGAGGACCCAGCACCACTTTTGGACAAAGCTTCAGGTCAAAAGGAGAGATATTTTCCTAAGGAGATGGCAGACAGCCAGGTATGGAAAGGAGGACTCCTGATGGGGCTCCTACAGGTGAGGGGAAGGTTGTGCTGTCCCAATTGGGACTGCTCGTGTGTCCCTCCTTGTCCCCTGCCCTGGGCAGGAGTGCTGCTGAACCAAAGCACAGTGACCCAGGCAAGGTGCTGAGCTGCCCTTTCCCGTCTCATGGCCCAGAGGAAGCTTGACCCTCCAACAGCAAACCCAGCCCCATACTTGCAGGGCAGATCCCATGCTGAGTTGTGTCCCAGGAAGGGGGGCAGAAAGACAGGAGAAGAAAAAGGGAGAAAGAAGAGAAAAGGAGCCATCAAGATCATCTTTCCCTTCCTTCCCGAAGTGATGTAAATCCCTAATTTTCACAAATGTGGAAAAACAGTCTCAGCACCTGTCTAAGTATTTGAATTTACCACCATGCTTCCTCTGTGCGTTAAAAAAATAGGTAAAATATCCAACAAAGCCAACCCACAGTAAATTCAAATACTGAATTGTAATGTTTGCTTGGTTGCTATTTCTTAGTAGCAACCAACGTGTTAATCACTAGTATATAATTAGATGTCATTTTGGAGCAATTCAAAATCAAACAAAATCTCAACATGCTCTGAACATGTTGTGAAAGTTTACATTACAATTAATTTATGATTACCCAAATGTGCATCTAGTGATCTTAAGTCTTCCTTCATACATTACAAAGAAAAAAGACAACTTCTGTTTCCACACACCTTAATGCCAGAAGGCCCCCAGAGAAAAGGCTCTCCTTTAAATAAATGTATTATTTAAATTCTGTTTAAATAGCTGAGCATGAGATGAAGGAATGAGATTAATTTGATAAACTAGCCCCTGTGTATACTTTGGCCTGTCTCTCTTTTTTGTTTTTCTTTTTTGTTTGTTTGTTTCTGTAAACATTTGTTTCTTCTTTGCCATCTCTTCAGAAGATAGAAAATTAAGGAACATTGTATTATTTCATTTCACATCAACTCACTAGAGCCACGAGTTAATTTCAGCACATTTTCCTGAAGGTGAACAGAAGTGCCCTTTGTCCCAACAGTGAGCCAGTGCCATGAACTGCTGAGTGTTCCCAGCCCTGTCAAAAATCAAAGGAACAAGGATGGGTAACGAGTCATGGGAAATACTGGATACATTAGTGGATGCAGCCAATATGCTGAATTATGGTTGTGTAATAAATGTACAAGCTGTTGTATTAGGACACAGCTACAGCAATCGGAGTAAGTAAAGTTTTAAAAGCATTCATGTTCCCGTCCTTTGTTGAAAACAATGATGGTGTACACAAAAAGGTTAATAAATGGCTGCACTTTATTCCTCTGCATCTAAAGAAGAGAAAAGCTTGCTGCTTCTGTTATTACAAGCTACCATCTGATGTCTAGTCTTTCTCTTTATGTATGTATCCTATACATCCAAATGCAGAACAGGGAGAGGACTATTTTGGGTGTGAAGCGAGCAAGTTGTTTTATGCTTTAATTGCCCATAATGAGCATGGCAAATGCTGAAAGATGCAAGGAAAAGTCTTGTCCAATAATACAGTTCTTTATTACCTTCGGATCCCATCTTCCTAACTATTTCGAGGATGTTGTTAGCAGAGGAAGGCATATTTTTATTTAACATGTTTATTAATGAGCTAAAGAAAGAGAGAAGTAAACACACTAATTACATTTGCAAATGACAGTGCATTAGTAGCTATTGCAAACATCACCGAGGACAGAAATAACAGGGGGAAACATGGGCAAGAATTAAAAAAATTTAACCTGAAGAAACACAAATTCAGGTCTGAAGGCAAAAATACTCCATGTTTATACAAGAAATAGGAGAAAGAAATGCAGAAGCAGTAAAAGTGAGGGGGGCTGGGGCAGGCATGGGCACACAGCTGAGATCCCCAAGGGTGCAGTGGGGAACCCTTGGGCAGGGTGTGGGGGTTTTGGAGCACTAGCAGAGGGCACAGGAAATGATATTTTCCTTTTTTTTTTTTTTTTAAAGAGGACAACGTGAACCCGATGCCTTAAGTTCAGAAGTGTGCAAAGGGCAGCAGCTAATCTGTGGGCTCCCAAGACACTGGGCTGGGGGGCAGCTCTCCCATCCTCCCAGGTGTGGGCTATGACACAGCCCCAGGTGATAAAAGGGTGGTGCCAAGCAGAGGCTGGCTGCTGGGAGAGGTGTAAGCAGGCTGTAGGGCTGCCCTGCTGGCATGAAGGGGACAAAGTGGCTGCTCCCATATGTGGGTCCTCATTGCAGAGTGGTCACTGATGCAGTAAATAGCTTATTGGCAACACTGGTAAGTACCTAAACATTGAAAATTAAGAGGGAAGAGAGCTATGTGGAGATGGTCTGAAAGAGTCCAAGAGCAATGAGATAAAACTGAATAAAGGCAAACTTCCCAAATGCAGCTCTTCCAAACTCTTTAATAAGCTCCCAGGAGAGCTGGTAGATGTGCAGTCACTCCAGTGGCTTAAAATTAGACTGGATACAAGAGGGAGTAGCGTGCCTGTGCCTGAAGTAAGAGGGCAGAACTTTCCTGTTCCTGGGGGGCTCTGAGCTCCCTCCTGGAGGCAGCTGCTGCCTGGTATGGGATGTGCTGTGGGGCTGGGGTGCTCCTTGCTCACCTGCCTGCTTGGTTTGTGGTGAGCACAGGTTCCCTGGCCTAACTTTACATCTGCTGGTTATTGCTGCCTAATTTCACAAAAGTTACAAACTATAATTAGTGAAGAGCCAGATAATGAGTTATAATGCAGGAAGCAACCACAGATGCTTATATACTGATGAACCACAATGTTGTGTGTCATCTTTACCCCGCTCGTGATGTAAAAAGGAAAAAAAATAAACTAAGCTTCACCGCCAATCCCCTGGAGCAGGGCTAACCTGCTGCAGCTCCTTTCCCAGAAAAACTTCCACAGACTTTCAAATCTCAGCCTTCCTAGTGTAAGCTGTGGTACGTGGATGTTGTTTGAAGTTTTTTAGCAGCTGTGAGAGAGGGAGCAGGCTCGCTGTCCTGAAGTACTCCCTTCCACCTCAGACTGGGGACAGCATGTGCCTTCCTAAAGTGTGCTGCTTTGACAGGTGGTGATGGAGCCGTGCACATCAACTCTCCAGTCGCTGGGCTGCGAAGGCAACCAGGACCGCGCACCTCGATGGCACTGCGTGAGTGATGACAATAACAGTTCGAGCTAACGCCAATCACAGCGGTGACTTTTGCTGTGGTGTTACTTGTGCAGTGGCAATTGAATTGAAACTGCCACATCAGTTTGCATTAGGCCACTTAGCAGCTGATGCGGTTTCTCAGTAGCGCAGCAGAGGGGAGGGAAGTGTGGCTCTGGTGGAGCTTCTGAGAATTTAGGTTTCCAGCCGGGACGGGGGGTACAAGTGCGCTCAGCTGTGGAAGTTGTAAGCTGGATGGATGGGATACAATTTCCTTTGAAATTTCAAGTTCAAAAAGGTTATTTCCATCCCCCCCACTCCCCAAAAGTGGTAAGGTGGTAGCCTGTGAGTCTTCAGCTACAGAGCTGTGTAGCTCCCTAAAGCTGCAGCAGCTCTTCTGAGTGTCTCTGGTGTCCCCAGCACACCCAGGGCTTTGCACCCATGTCACAAAGGGCAGCAGAGGAGCTTGCTGGGGCAATGAGTTGCCATGAGATGGGCATTTGTCCTCAGTCCTGTGTACTGCCTGTGCAGGAGGGGGTGTCCCCTGCATCTCAGGGTGCCTGGTTTGTGTCTGGCCATGGCCATGGTCAGGCCTGAGCTCCCCGCCTGTGTATGCTCTCACCTCGAGATGCAAGGATCAATATCTCATTACCTATGGCCCTGCTTCTCCAGAGCCTCACATTTTGTGGGGTTTAATGTAATATCCCCACTCTTTTAAATTGCAATATCTGAAACACTGATGTGAGCAGCATAAATCCATTTTTGTTTTAGTGAGGTGAATTAGCTAAGAAGGTTTATTTTTTCCAGTTGTAGAATTGTTCTAATGCTTCTTTTGACCAGCCTTGGCTTAAAAAAGACTTCATCTTTAAAAATTCAATTTTACAAACAGTTAGTCTTTAGTGTGGACTGTTGCTTTTTAGTAATTTGGGGGGAAAAAATTAATGGCTGATATATTTAATTTTCAGACACAGCTACTGCATGTTTAAAGTGTCTTTTTTTATAATTTTATTGTCAACAATATAGGTTGAACACTGCATAGATATTGCTCTTGTAGGCTTGTAAGATTAAAATCATAGTATTTCTGAAGAGGCTGTTAAAGTGTCTGTGGAGCTGTCTGCTACTGCATAGCTCTGAACTAATTCAATGACTCTGCTTTAAATATCAGTACAACAGCTTGTTTTCCAACTAGACAGAAAGCTTCAAATCTAATGTTAGTATTCTTACTGACCTCAAAAGAGGGGCTGAGCATGCTTAGCTTTCATTTTGCTGCTTCCTTTAAATATGGCTAAAGAGCAAAGGCTCTGAATCTGTGTAGTGTAACTCAAAACTAATGGGTAATTAATGTACAGTCGGATCTGCAGTAGCTCCAGGGTATGGGTACCTAGATTCTTCCTTTCTTCCTAGGACCTACTTTCTTTGAATCCTTTCATATCTGTGTCTCTCACTTACATGGGTTAGTGTGTGTTTAGGCTGTGAATAATGGTTGAGTTTGTTTCTGCATGGGCAATACCATATTCCTTTAAAGTGGATCATTATTCTATATGCAATAAATAGTGTTATCCAGTTGATAGGCTTTCAAGCTAATGAACCAAAGTCTACCATCTAAGAAGCCAGATAACAAGACATCTTTTTTCTGATATATTAATTAATGGAAAACAAGATCCCTTTCTGAGAAGGAAATACACTTCTGCAATTCCCATCTGGTTTCAGGAGTTTTCTTCACTCCTTAACACTTGCTATTGTGCATAGGGGAATGAGCCTCTCAGCAAGCTGGGTAATGAAGTTCTTTTGCATTCTCTGGGGGGTTTATGTGTGTGTGAAATGCAGCCCCTCGGAGCCATGGTGGGGAGCAGCCAGTGGGCAGGGGCAGAAGGGAGTCCAGTGCTCCCAAACTCACCTGGCTCTGTCCTGCCTGGCTCTGTCCTGCCTGGCTCTGTCCTGCCTGGCTCTGTCCTGCCTGGCTCTGTCCTGCCTGGCTCTGTCCTGCCTGGCTCTGTCCTGCCTGGCTCTGTCCTGCCTGGCTCTCTGCACTGAAGATCCCTTTGCTGTGTATCTGTTCTGTCAGTGCTCGAGGCCCACTGGGCATGGGAATTCAGTGCTTGTCTGCACAGGGAAAGCAAAGTGTTTTCTCATCAGTATGGATGGAGATCTGGGCAAGATGAGGGAGCTGAGGACAGGAGGTGGAAGGCAGAGAGAGCTGCTCCTGGGCACATGAGCCCCTTCCTCAGAGATGTGTAATGGAACACACCCCCATGGCTGTGAGAGGGGACCTCCCAGCACCAGCCAGTCCCTCCAGCACCATGCAGCCCTGGGCTTTATGCTTCTGAATCCAGGAACCTGATTCTCTCTCATCTGTGTTTATACCATGGTGAAGAGTCCTGCCAGTTCCAAACATAAGACACTCCTAAATCTGGTTTAGGAGTGCCCCTTCAAAACAGAAGTAGGTCTCAGACGTGGGCATTAAGTAGATCAGTGCCGTGGGGACAACTGAATCCCAAAGTGTGGTGGCATTTATTAGGAGAGGGGGCAAAAAGCCCCCTGTGGCTTATAAGGAGGGAATATGCTTACAGGAGTATGCTCTGCATGGGTTCTCCAGAATAAACAGCTACCAGAATATGTCACAGCACAATTGCACAGAGGGAAAGAATTGGCAGCATCTGTTCTGTATGCTTTCCCAATCTGAGGAGTGTTCTGACCTGTGGCAGGCTGCTGCTCCCTTGAAGATCACCTCAATTCCAGGGGGTCTTCTAACCCGAGGCACATTCCAGCAGAAACACCTGAAATACTCTTTGGTGTTGGCATTGCCCTGTAGCTTTCTGCTTTGTGTTGTGAGTTATTCCCTTTGGAGTCCAAGTACTGAGAGTTATTACATCTTTAAAGGCCTGCAGAGTTTGAGAAAAAGTAATTGGTTTGTTGCTCCAAACCTCTTGGTGGAATTATTGAGAAAAAAGCTTTTCAACTTAATTTTCTATCTATATTTGGAGCCGTTGGCATGAATTCAGCCTGCACAATATACCCACAAGCTCTGTAAATGTGTGCAACTGAGTCTTACTAGAGCATATCTAGTTGGGATAGCCAGTAGGACTCTTTGCAAGGTGCAAGGCTTTTCCGCTCTGCAGAATGGCTGTTTTACAGACTACATGGCAAGTCTGTTTTTCATCTTTACTAGTAAG
This sequence comes from Pyrocephalus nanus, assembly GCA_038380795.1. Lineage (NCBI taxonomy): Eukaryota > Metazoa > Chordata > Aves > Passeriformes > Tyrannidae > Pyrocephalus > Pyrocephalus nanus. The sequence goes on along the minus strand of CM076273.1, from coordinate 5,812,148 downwards.
TTGTTCAATTACAGTTTTATGTTAATGCAAAAGATAATTAATGCTGTAAGTTAACTATGCATAGTACTTTCCAAGAACAAAAGGAAACTAAATCCCAAACCATATCTTACTCTCTTGTTCTGGCTTGGTGTATTTCCTTGTTTATTAAGACTGCTTGTTTCATGCTACAAAACTTCCAGGTTCAACAGCTGTAATTTTGGGAGCCACTGGGACATCTAGGTTTTCATTTACCTCTAAGGTCAAATCTGCTGTTTCAGTAGATGAAACCTGAGGCCCTGGAAAGGATGGCCGGGGGTTTGTTTCTGATGGTTTTGCACAGGATGTCTGCTGCAATCAAATGCCATCATCCCCTAAAGTTTTCTGGCTCGTGCACCAAGCAAAGCAGGTGCTCTGCAGTGACAGGACAGATGGGGTGAATGTCACTGTGCTGTGGCTTTTCTGATGAGTCATTGCAGAGCACTTCTTGGGGATAGCCTTGCATGGCAGCAGAATATGGAATAACTAATGAGTGAATGGCCTGTATTATATGGTCCTTTTTCCAAAGTTTTGTCACTCTATGAAGCTGTAAAGTATGATGGGGAAACCAACAGCCTTAATGGTCTCAGTCTAGTTTGTTCCAACTTCTCACCAAGCCAGATAGGCATTGACCTCTTCCCTTACCTGGACAGCCATAAGCACCTCCTTTGTTCTGTGCAGGCTTTTAAGGGGCCTCTTGTGTCTTCCTCAGTGGGCAGGAAGAAAACCTCAGCCCTGCATTGTCCATAAGCACCATCTGGGCACAGTGGGGTACAGCTGGACCACAAAATGCTCCTAAAAGCTGCTGCTTAGTCAAAACAGAGGAAAGCTAAAATCTACTTTAGGCACCTCTTGCAGTTCTGAAATAACACTTTTCTTGTTTAAGTGCTTTCCCAACCACTTCAGCCCTTTCCTTCTCATGTTTCTCTTCTCACCAACATGAATTTCACAGGGTGGTTTTATCTGATCTATGGCACAGATTCATTTTTCAAAGTTTGTGTGCTTAACGACTTGGCAACTCCAGTCTTTGAATAACTTGCTTGGAAAGGCGAAATTGTGTGGACCTCCCAAACCCATCACTCTTCCTGGAATTTAACACTGAAAAAATTCAGCTCATGGTTTTATCCAGTGAATTATGTCTGCTAAGATCTCTGCTTACAGTTGTAGGTAGGGGAGATCAAGCAAATCTGAGTTAAATATGCCCCTTGTTCTGACAGAACCTCTGTGGCCCTTTGCCAAGCTATCATCAAAGGGAAGCTTACTCCTTTGGGGTCTACCAGCCTGTTTTTCCACTGAGTCTTATTGATTGAGGGTGGAGCAGGAGTGAGCCCTACAGCTGCAGAGCTGATCTTTGCATTTGATGCCATTGACAAAGATTTTGAGTAAATCAAGGCAGCGTAGATACTTTGGTAAAATCAGGTTGGCCTCTTTTCAGACACATTCCTGGGTTTTGTGAGACCTGGGCAGGGGATTCCTCAAGAAATTATTTCAAGTTATCCTTCAATGTTCTTTAGCTGTTGAATCTAACATAACAACCGTTTTAAAAAGTGACAACTATTTAAGGAGCTGGATTCCTTACTACATAGAAATCACCAGTCCGTTATTCCAGATATTGGAACTGGAAGTAACATGCAACTTTCTGCTTCTGACTTCCATTAAATATGGCCAAATTGTATTAGATCATCATCTATAATTAGGCCAATTTTTCCTACTCTTTGTTGAAATGGGTTCAATATGGTTTACAAATGAACACTGTTCTATTTTATTTTTTTTTTCCCCTCCATAGGCTGCAAGCTTTCCACTGACCAGCAATACATGAGTCAATTCAGTAGTAAGCTAATGTATTGCACATGCTTCATATTTAGGTAGTTTTAGCCTTAAATGATTATCTCCAGGCTTTCTGTTCTTCCCTGTGCTTAGCATGTGTGTGGTGTGAGTGTTCCTGTGTGGTAATGTAGCCATTAGAACTTTCTGATGCCCTTTCTGAACCTCTGCAGTAAAGTCCTTAGGACCTGAGGACTGCTTAATGCACCCACGTTTAGTGTAATTATAAGTACTCAACAGGAGCTCCCCAGTAACTATGGCTTTTGTTACACCAAGGCAGCTGAGCAAGCCCCTGACATGCACATTATCAGATTACAAAACTCTACCTAACACCAGCACTTTTCCTGCAGTAGATATTCTTCCTCATACCTAAATATGCTCACACAGAACACTTGTCAGGTCACTCTAAATGCTGAATCCTTTCAGCAGTGACACAGATCTCTTCTGATACCACTCTTCAATCAGTCTTAATTACTACTCAGAGTCTAATTTCAAGGTCTCCTTAGGTGTTGGTATTAGCTAATATTCAGTAAGGCAAGAGATAACACTGTCAGTCTCATTCGCCTTTCAAGTTTGTATCTCTCTTTTCCCTGCAGAACACAGTAGGGCTAAAACCTTCTTGTTTAGCTTGGGGCAAAACACACCCTGCAAAAGCTGAGAAATAATCTAATTTTTTCAATGAAAGTCGGTGCCAGTCAAAGAGGCTTTTACATACTTACAGTTAGGGTACATCAAAAATGTACAAATATTGGTAACCCCAGTTTATCATGTGCAAGATTATGAAAGAGAACAAAATTAAGGGAGGATATTCACAAAGTCTTTGAAATAATGAAGGAACGGCAAATGCTGCTTCATTTTAATGTTCAGGAGTCACCGAAAACAAGGAAATTATTGTCGCTTTCACTGGATGAGTTTCTTAGTTTTTAACACATTAATATTTATTCTGTTCAATTGTCTGTGTTATAAATAGCCTCTCAGAAATCTCTGTAGGTCCCTTTTTAGTTTAGATATTTAAAACATAAGCAGCCTGAAAGTAGCTAAATATCAGTGCTACATGCAACTTCATCAAAAGACAGAAAGAAGGTGCTCAAGCACTGGATCTTCTCTTCCTCCTAGGAAAGAGTTAACACAAAGAAATAAAATCAGATATGTGTAGCCTCCAGACGTCCATTAAAGTGCAGAATGCTGTTTTCTATCACAGATTATATGCCAGATGTTCAAACTATCTCTAATCATTGCAGATGTAATGGAGTAGAATGTTGCAGTTTGTGAGTTTACTGGCATTAATTCTGTATACTGCACAAGGGAAAAGATTTTAAATATATAATTATATCTCATTAATACTCAGGTTTTATTTCCTTTCAATGGAACAGGACTTATTAAAGCAACCGTTTACCGCATGTTTTCTTTTAGTGTTTGGCCCCAGCCTAATCCTGTGTGCATTGTACGTGTAAATATGTACTAACCTGAGTATATAGAAACACACACTACTGTATATAATTCCACTGGTATAACTCCCCAGTTTTTATATGCATGAGATGTTTTTGTTATGTAAATTGACAAGGAAAAAGATCTTACTTATACAGTGCTGTTCTAACCACATGCTATCTTATGTTTTAATGAAGAACTGTAAAAAATGTATCTTTTAATGATATTTATTCAGTTATGCTGTGACAAAATTGTGCAGATAAATGTGTTGGGCTACTTTCATGCCCTCTGACTGCTCTAGCCATGCCCCAGTACCAAAGGCAGGTATTACAGTGGGGAGAATGACTTGCTGAGGATTTTCTTTGCTGTTATTCAGAATGCCAAATGCAGGAGAGTTGGTCCTGCCCTGCCTCCTCCCTTGCCCCCAAATGCACACTGCATGAAGGGACACTCCTGCTTTTTCCTACTTCCTTTCCTTTGTACTTCTTCGTATTCTTTGGACTCAGCTTCCATCAAATTCTGTCCATAGGGCACAGCATCTCCTTTGTCCTCTGTCCTCTGCTGGGGCTGCCTACCCAGTGCAGAGTTCAACCACATCTGAGACAGGCTTTTTACATCCTACATCTATCAAAAACACTGCAAAAGTGTTCTTAACTCTTAATGGGGCTGTGGACTTTGCTGTCCTCTGAAAACAGTGACACTGTGAGGGTGAGCCTTGTGGGGAAGCCCCTACATCTGCTTTCAGACACTGAGTCTCAATTATGATTTCCCTAGGAGCCAACCCTCATTTGGATGATAATTTTTGTCTTCCAGTTTTAACAAGTGCCCTCAGTCTGTGTAAAACATCCCCCTTGTACCAAATGTAAGTTCTTTCCGGGAGCTGTTTCCACTCTGCTGTCGTCATACCCAGCAGCTCCACAAACACTGACTTTCCTTTCCCAGTCCCACAGAGAGAGCAGTAGGGATCATAATCTGCCTTTCCTGCTGCAGACCGGGCAACCAGTGAGGCTAAAAGTGACTTTCCCAAGTCTCGGCTGGGTTCTGGTGGACAGGGTGGGACACCTGGGTGTCAGGGCTCAGGTGCCTGCACCCTCCCACAGCTGCTGTCTTGCTGAGGCATTAAGAATGATTAGACTACACCAAGATGGTGGCTAAATTAAGTTGCTTGAACTTTTTCTCAATCCAGAGACAATATTTACAACAATTCAGACCAAAGATTTTGTTGGGCAAACTTAAAAATAGTTGCAAAATACCTTGTGCCTTAACATGCTGGTGAGGCTCAGTGTTCTGCTGCAGCATTTGGGTAAATCTTTAAGTGTTTTGTTGTTCTCTGTATCCTGGACATAGACATAGGGTTCAGTCAACTATTCCTGTGGTTTAAGGTTGTTAAGGCAGACCCACTGAAGGACATGGGCATTTTGGCCAAGACCTGGAGGGAAAATCTTACACGTGCACATGGCGTGTGTATAATTGTGCCCCATCTCATCATTTGGGAAAGCCAACAGAAAGAAACCTGCTAATAACTTCCTTTCTCTCACAACTCATTCATCTAATTACCTAGCCTTTTCAATTATGAAATAACTTCTTAACTATTTCTTGAGAAGTAAGCAACTATCATGAAGTGTGATTTAGGCTCTGGATTTGGCTGAGCACCACATGGGTGCAGAGGTTGGCTTTTGTGGAGCTTGCTGCTGGTCTCTGTGCAGCTGTGTCATCACACTGATTGCTCTGACTGGGGAAGGAATATCCAAATCTCCAATAATGTAGTATCAGGCAATGGGTTCTTGATAAAGTCCAGGTGTATTTAGAGAAAAAGGTATGTGTGCAGGCACTACAGTTTTGCTGCTGATATTTTAAACTAATTGTGTATGATGTGCTTGATTAAGGGGAAAAACTGGCAATTTGCTCTACAGAGTTTCATATAGGTACTCATTTTAAACATAAGCGAGTGTCCAGCTGCACACAAACTGAACAGGCTTTGGAAAGCCACTGGGCTTCCCCTAGGCACACTTCATCTTGTAAGACCTTTTCAAACAATTGATAATTTAGGTACTATTAACTAAGTAGTTATATACTATATAAACCAAGGAACACTACACAAGCCTCGATGTAAAATGAAGATTCTTATCAAGATTTTTTTGTATCTGTATTTCATTTTGTGTATTTTGACACCTGTTAATGCAAAGCTTTTACACTACAGCCTGTTTTTCTGAGTTTTCATGCTATATGCATCATATCATACACTGTAGCTAATATAGTAATTAGCAGATGAAATGCCATCAGATCCTATCCACTGAATTCAATAAGGAGTTAAACAGTTAAAAGATAGAAAATGTGACAACTTGAGCCCTGTTCCATATGGCCCAGAGATGCAGAACATCAACAGAAATCTCTCTTTTTAGTGGTGCACAATAAGGATTAAGTCAACCAGGTAATTTGCTCCAAGAGTCAACAACATTCCTTGTCAAAAAAATAAGCCAAGAAAGAGCACCAACACAAAACCAACCTGGCTAGCACTCTCAAGAGCAAGGAGGTCAGGGATGTTCTCCTGGTGAAGACCTTCAATATCTGATAAGAAGAGAGCATAATTTTAAAATCAATGCAATATTTACTGGAATGCTGAAAATCATTGCTACTTTATTTAAAGGGATGTTTCATGGGTATCTACAAATAAAGGAAACCTTCCTCACATGCCAGCCTTTTAGAAACAAGGCAAAGATGCAAGACAGCAAAAAAAGGTCTCACCATATCAGCACACAGGATGATAGACTGCCCCTCCAAGTGACACTTTCATTATCAGTAAATTTATGTTCCTATTTCAGTCTGTAATAATGACCATTCACAGCAAAAGCATGGTGGCTGTTAATGGACAGGAGTGGGGATAAAAATTCATTAATTAATGTGGAATTGAAGCATTTCCTCCACACACTTTGAGCAGCCAAGTATTTCACAGCAGATCTTGGCACCCGAGTGCAGGTATAATAATTATACACAATTTTCAGTGATTAAAAGGTTGTAAAGTAATTTTAGATACATCTCAAAATTATTTATCTTATAAATGAGGATAGAGTGAATATGAGCTGAATCATAAGTACCACCGTTCAGAGCAGAGCTGAGGAGCTTGCAGGGGGGGATTCCTGCTCCTAAACAGTGATGTCTCAACTGCACCTCCATGGTGGTTATCTACTCATCATTTCTGCCTTTCATCTTCTGAAAAGGCAGGTGACTCTGAATAGCATGATTTGCAAATATCTGTAACATCTTTTATGTAACAGTAATTTAGGAAATGATATTCTGGTTCTAATAGTGTTCTGCCCAGTTTGATAACCAGTACATGAGTATCTGCTGTTGTGGTGAGGATCATAATCCTTCATGTCACTCTGTCATTCTTCTTGTCAGACTGCATTTTATTCTACCATGGACTATTTTCCAGCTCCTGTCTCTTACCTTGTCATCCAAAAAAATGTTGCCACACTGAATCAGATGGGCAGCCCAGCTGTCTGCCACTCATGGGACTACTGCCTCCAATGTAACTGAGGGTTAACCTGTCCAGAAAGCAGGTTTCCTCTTTGCTGTGTCACCATAACTTAGGCAGTGAGATGCCAGGGTAGATGCCAAGGTGTGGTATGAATCCATATTTGGAAATGGTCCTGTGGGTACAGCTGTAGAACTTTTATCTTTCTTCTGGATGATGTGGGCTACAAAATTGTTCCTTAATCTTTAGAGATAGACAACAAAAATAGGTCTGTCACCATTCCTGGGCTCTGATCTAAATTATTTCAGCATGGCACCACAGGCTATGTTAGACATCAAAGGCAGACTGGTTTCATTTCAGTGTTAAAGTTTAGGAATTTATGGAAAGACTGAATAGTCTCCAGTGGAAACCTGAAAGAAGATGGTGTTCAAAATCTATTTGGGAGTTGGAAATGCCCTGTCTGCACCTGATAATCCTAAAGTTTCAGGAGCAGACAGCATGTCTAGTCTACTTTTTTGAGGTTTTCCACTTAGCTTTCAGGTGGGAGGATAAAACCAAGTGATTCATTAATGAACACAAGAAGCAAATGTTAAGGGGGAAGGGGAAAAGCCTTTCATTTGGGATCAACTGTAAAAATAGCCAGTTCTAGAACAGAACACATTTTACAAAACAGGAATATATAAACTCCCTGAATTTTAAATGCAAACTAAGCTGTTAGTGTCAACTGTTCTACATGTGTCTGATAAAACCAGCTAACCTTGCCCTTTTTAGATTAGCATGATTATACAAATGAAATCAGCAAAATATATGATATGTATAAAAATGTAATGAGATACGAGGCGCATTACATCCCTTCTGTATGACATGTTTTCCACTGAGTGGAAATGCAATGGGTTTTTGGAATTTCTCTTGGTGTGACTGTGCTAGTAGTAGTATGAAGGTGGTGGGGGCCATAAAGCTGCTAATCACCCAGTGAACTACAGTACTTATTTCAGTCACCTCAGTAGGGTCAGCTCAATTCTGAGCCAAACCAGCTAGCAGCTGGATGTGTCCAAAATATAAAATGAGACTGAAGGAAGAAAACAGTTTTAAAATGCATTGCTTTCAGCTGAAAAGTGGTGTTTCTTCCCTAAGACCTGAAGATCACTGTCAATAGAAGAAGAGGTTAAATTTTGGGGGTGTTGTATTGATCTCTCCAACAATCCACTTATCTTAATGTAAAGCTACAGAGAGAAACCTTAGCCAGACTCTGTAGAAAGTTTCATGATGTGAAGAGGTATGGAGATCCTGGCCAGAGCTCAAGGGAACATTGTAGGGCTTACATCTAACAGTAATTTTCATCAAACATGTTTTAGGGGTTTTTTTTCTATTATTTCTAGAAATTAGAGACAGAATTACAATATGCAATGACTAATACCTGCTTATAACATTAGCTGTCTTTTCTAAAGGGCACTCACCACCCCCAACTTCTTTCTTTTTTTTTTTTTTGCTTCTTGCTTTTTCTTTTTTTTTTGTTTAAGAAAACTTAGAAGACTGAGTTCCATTTGTAATACTGTAAAAAAAAAAAAAAAACAAAAAACCGACACCAAAAAACACGAGAAGTGAGATGCAGGATTTACTCACATGAATGTGGAACGTAGCTATTCCACATTGCAAAGATACAAATTAAAAGAGCATCTGAGCTCCCCAAAATCATCTGTTCATATCAACAAAGTGAATATTAATGAAAAACAAAATTGAGTTCTTCCTGTGGTTGATTTTCATCGCAGTACCCAGGTAATAAAAATGGCCATAGAAATTGAATCCATCAGTCACTAAAATAACTTTGGCTTCTTCTCAGTAGCAGACGAGCACCACTGCTGCCTGCAAAGGCACAAGTTATGTGGACCCTATATGGACACCTTATACCATGTAATGGAAAGGGAGGCAAAAACATCCAACCTCATCTGTCCCCATAGCATAATCCAGTGCTGGTGAGGAAATGTTCTTGTTCCAGAAAGCACATTAGCACAGATCAGTCAACCCTCCTACCCTGGCTGTCTCTGCTTCACATGTCTACACAGTGGGGTTGTGCCCTAGAAGTAAATTGGATCACTTAATTCCTGAGACAAGACCAATAACCAAACAAGGACCTAGGCATTGGAAAGAGGATGTAGGCATGTAAGTCGAAATGGAACTTTATGTTCTATAAAACACTGAAGTTCTTCAGTGGCAAGAAGTTACAGGGACACTTGTTCTCTTAAAAGCCCATTTTGTCCCAGCTGTGTTTGTAGGTCTCATCTGCAGTTTCTATAACTGATGACACACAGCTAAAGCCATTGTTTCCCTTTTTTTGGCTTATTTACATGTAACAGCATTCTGCTTATATGCAGTGTCACTGCTTTTCCCCTAGTTGTCTTGATCATATGACTGCTTAATTAAGCATGTGCTTAATTTTGTATAACTTACTTATTCAGGAAAGTTTCTCACTTGATTAAAATTAAGCATATGAATGTTGCATATCTGGGGTTCTAATTAGTTTTCTTGGCTGCTTGTTTGTTTTTTTTATAAACCACGAAGGAAGCAAATATAGACAAAGGAAAACTATATCTGTGAAAGTAGTTTGGGGCTTAGCAATGGCACCTGGCAAGGTTTTTACTTCACTGTGAATAGCAACTCAAGTCAAAGCTTCCTTTAACACTGCTTAAGGATTTAAAAGCTTCAGGGCAGAATGAGGTAACTGCTTCAAGCTTTACTTTAAGGATTTAGAGCCTGATGCAAATCCTATTGGAGTCAATGGAAATCATTTAGCAGATTTTGCTGGGCTTTGGATCAGGCCCTCATAGCAAATGAGAGCCTTAACCACGTAAAGGAGTTAATGTTCTTAGAGTTGTTCTGCATCTGAAGTGTTTTAAGACCTTACGGTGCGTTTTCAGGTATGTTGGTGTAACTCAGAGGAGCTAAACTCTGGCATTAAATGTTCCATGCTGGTAGCCCTGGCAGTACAAAGCCTTGAGGACATCTGTCAGGACAGCTCTAACTCATTTATTTTCCTGGAGTGAGGTCTGTGTGCAGCAAAGCTTCTCCCCCACGTGTCTAAGCCCCAGACACATCGCCCGCAGCTGGGACTGGGCACAGAAGGGGCCATGATTTTAAGAAGCTTCCATGGCCCCTGCTCGGGCAGGTAGTGCAGGAGGATACGTTCATGTGTGTGTGAAGATGCATACCCACATGCCCTGAGGGGGGAAAAGCATCAAAAGACTCACAAATAAAAGCCCATTCAGTTTTTACCTTCACTGATGGTGATGAGCAGCTCCTCCTTTGGGGACAGGAAGGCTGAGGCTTTACTGACTGGACATTGTCACTGATTTCTGTGGTGGCCTTTTCCTTCAGCTGCCCTCACACCTGAACCCTGTATTTTGCCAGCAGGTCCTTGGTGGGAGGGCTGACCTTTCCTTTCCTTTGGTACAGACCAACACAGACAAATTTCATCTCAGTGACTTTGCCATCCCATCACTGAAAATCTACCATATTCTTCTGATTTAATCTGATATCCTTGAAGTCTGCTTCTAGTCACAAACTTAATGATGTTTTGTGTTCTCAATGATCGGCACAGAATATAAGAGGACCCTTTTACAGCCTTTGATTACATGCTGTTTCTCTCTGCTTGGGTAATTGTTGAGGAGTGAGTCAGAAAGATGTTCTGATTAATTAGATATGGTATTTTAGGATGCTTCAGCCTGGTAAAGTATGGACTAGAATCCAGATTTCCCACTTATCTGCCTTAAATACTCTGACCCTATCCTGAACTTCGCACTTGCAGTGTGAGTGTTTGTTTATGCTGGAATTTGCTATAGGAGGCCTTATTAACTGGTGGTCAAGATTTTATTTTTAAATGGATCGTTAACTTGTTACATACTCAAGGAGAGTGTTGATGCATCTCTGTGTAGGAACCCTTTCCTCCCATCCCAGCAGCCCCCCTGTGTGCCCATAATGTGAACCTGTTTAGAGACCTTATAGATTTTCTTTCATTCACAAGAAAATAATAAAAAAATGAAGCAGAGAAAAAACCCCCACAGAACAGGGAAGTAGCTGCAGTAGAAGTGGAAGTACATGCTTTAATCATGGTAATGGAGCAGATGCTTCAATAGCAACAGCAGCAGGTCCAGTAAGTGCTGCATCTTCCTTTCATCCCCCTCTAACCAGAGCTGCTAGCAACATGCCATCTTTCCTTCTCAGGATTTTGCTTCCAGTAGCATCTGCTGTGCCTCTTTCTCCTACATGCTGCAACATATGTAGCTGCATCACAAGAAGCAGCCAAGTCATACACTAAGGTAATTTCTATTAATGATTTGTACTTGCTTAGTGGATAAAATCCCTATTTGTAGCCCTGATTCATCACAGCTGCTTTGTGCTGCGAGTGTGCACAGAGGAAGGGATAGGAGAACAGACGGATGGTTGCTGGATAGCCCAGGACTGACAGCAGAGCAGGAGTGCTTGGGCTGAGGGAAATCACTTCAGGGAGGGCAATAATAAGATCACAACTTTATGTTTGTGGTAAGAGATGGTGGCTGCTGGATTTCCATGTGAAATTCCTCTCTGTTCTCAATGGCTTTGTTGGCAGAATCAATTATCAGAAATTTCCAAGCCGATTTTCAGAAGCGCACATTTTCATATTTTAGATTAGAACCAAGAAATTGCTGGGGAGGGAGAAACTCGCATCTGTGGCAGTGTATGCAAAACTAAACTGACTCTCAGAACAGTACTCCTGCATCCATCACAACTTTGCCTCCAGAACAACCCAAACCTTGGCTGTGGTGGAGCCTGTGTTTTGTCATCTCTTGAGCTGATGTATTTTAGTCTGAAGGCTGAAGTCTCAACATTCGCTCTTGTGCTGCTAGAAACGAGTGTGTTTACCCACCTTCTGTTCGATGGATGACAAATGTGGGAACATGATGCAGCACTCGGCAACTCCTGAGAACCCCATGTTGGTATCCCTCAGTTTCAGGGCAGCTGGAGCCTCCCTGGGAGCTCACAGGATCAGGCCCACCAAGAACACAGTGTTTGAGCTAATATGCAAATTCTAGGTAGTGCAAACACCAACACAGGCAATTACACACAGCAAAAACATACACAACAGCCAGGAAGCCATATGATAGATATCATGTTGTGACTATGTTGTGGGACTTTCATCTTTATTGGCAAACATTTCAGGCAGCAGTTCAGATTTACATAGAATCACATATGTGCTTAAGGAAGCATTTTATCTCCCCCTTCCTTTACTGAGCTGCAGTTACTAATACCCTGCTACCAGTAAGTAATTAAGATATTTCAGTGCTCTTCAGATAATCACTCAAAATGTCAGTATCTTTTCCAACCCTCATCTAAATTTCTTCAAGTTGTAAAACTGGAGTGGAAATTTTAGGCAAAGTGGCAATCCTGCTTCGTTCTAAGCTGATCTGTCTTTTTTATTTATGGTGCTTTGTTGTTCTTGAAAGAGCCGAAAGGAAAGTGTGCATAAGGAAACCTTATTGCATTTGGAGAGGTTACTCAGAAATAACATTTTTATTTGTAAAGTTATGAGAAGAAAAAGACTTATTGTCAGTGTGTTTTACTAAAAAGAATTCTGGTTGGATTTTTGTAATGTAACAGGCTTGTAACTTAGAGCACATTTCTCCAGCTTTTTTTACTTGCTTACTAATAATCCCTTAAAAGGTTATTCCTGTAAACTTCCACATAACTCTTCTGACTTGGGATCCAAGGGGGGTTTGGTGGTTATTAAAAATCAGATTCTGAATGATAGTCTTAAATACAATGAATATTATGCACTCTTGTAATAATTTATTTTTAGTAGCAAAACGAATAGTATATTTTAAAATATTGATTACATCTCTATTCAGGATAGAACATCTATTACGAGCATCAGCTGATTTTTCATTTTTCCCTCCATTGTTCAGTTGAGTCATTTCAAACAAAAATATTTATGAGCACTCTTCCTGTTGAGATACTCAGCATCCAATGAACTTGGAGAATCAACAATCCCATGTTGTACAGAGATTTTATCAGGAAAGTTTTCCCAAATAACACATATATCACTTAGAAAATTTCCATAAGATTCTTTCCAGATGAACGGTATTTAAGTATTTTTACAAAGAGCAATCAAAGCATGCAGCACTTGAATTTGTTACATTAAAGCTCCCTGATTGTGCAATAATAAAAGATGAATGTGGATTTATATTGTATGCAAATTGATTAATCTTTTCATAGCATTGCTCAATAAAATCATGGGGTAGAATCACAATGGTTATCTTCTAGTACTGAAAGGCAAACAACAGAAGAGTTGGTATAACATCCATGAGCAGGCATAATGTATACAGCAATTTTTCATCTCAATTTAATATAAAATATGTGCAGTATCTGGAGTAGTTGCAAAAATTACTCAATAACTTTAGTGGCAAGTCATGGGTTGGGACTGTCACTGAAGTACTTCTGAAGGACATGCTCTGAAATGCCTTTTTCCAGAGCCCTTGCAGCAGCAGGTGTTGGGGAATACAGCAGTGTAAGCTTCTGTTTTGTGATGGTATGTCTTGGAGGATGATGAGACCATTGCTAGCGTGACATTTGGGGCAAATATGTAAGAGATCTTGTCGTAAAGGTTCAAGAGAATATGATCTCTACCTTGTAACATCTGGAATTGTGGTGAAAACACACTGTGAATAAAGAAGACAGCCAGGTGGAAGTGTAAGCCTCTTAGGCACAGAAAGAGCAACCATGCCAAAATGTGCATATTTTAATAGCAAGGATCATTAACAGCAAATGTTCTTAGCAAAATGGTTTGTTGCAAATAGAGGGCGCTGGGGCTCCTCAGGTGTCCTTAAATGTGAATTAGATTGTGTTTGCAAACTTTTTTTCTGGTTCATTGTACTGATCAGAGAGCGGTGGATCCAGAGAGGAAGGTAGAATTTCTGTATATGATTAAGATGTAGTAGCTGAGAGAGTTAAATGAAGGTTAAAACAGAGGCATTCACATTTACACAATTAAGTGATTTTGGTCAGCCAACTCTCAGTTCAGTAAGTCAGTTAACAATGTGTTTGAACATTTGCCTGAATAAGATGCAAGTGTTTATACCCATCAGCTGTTGTGTCAGTTCAGCCTGTCTCAGACTCAACTACAAGTATGCTGAGATGGCCTCCAACAGGAGCTATCCCTTTCTAGTGTGCTCCCACCTTGCACAGAGGTGACTTCTCTGTGTCTGGGCCTCCTGGGTGCTGCTGCAACACGAAGCTGTAGAATAATCCTCTACCAAAACCTGCCTCTAACTGTGCAAAATATACAGGGATAAATATGGCAAAAGCAACTGTCTGACATAAGTCTGTGAGATCAGCACCATGGGACTTTTTTTTTCTCTAACCCCTCTTTTTCAAGGCCTTTCTTTCAAGGGTCTTCCTGCTATCCTCTTCTGCCCTGGCAAAAAAGTATGTGTAGATGCAGATAACTGGTTAAAAGGTGAGGTGCAATCAGCCCTGGTGCCCATTTGGGTCTCAGAAACATCCCCTGCTCCTCTAGTTCTCCATTCAGAAAAAAAAAAAAAATTATTGAAGTTCAGACATCTCCAAAGCCTTACAGATTTTTCTTTCTTAATTGATTCTATTTTGTTTCACATTAACGATATAAAAATTGAAGTTGTGAATAATGTCTATTTCTGAGACTCTTTGGAGCTGTTGACTCGGAGCTTTGAATCCCAGGGCATTGCTGTATTTTGGCACTGGCCTGCCTGATCCCCACTCACCCTCTAATAACAGAGAAAGAGGGGTTGGGTGTGTTTATACCAGAGCTGGCTCGTGTCTGACTAGTGCAGGAAACGAATGGCATATATGGGATTGTCTGCTCTCAGCAGTGAACACCTGGCCATGGAGTTCAGGTGATATCCTAACAGGTCAGGGAAAAATAATAGAATAAGCCAGATTTTTCCCCAGTTAATTGCTTATGGTGATAATTTATTGGAAGCATTAAAGGAAGTTTTTTATATAGTGATCCGCTTCTGTTTTCTTATTTGCTTATTTAAAAGTGGTAAATTCATATTTGTTCACACAGCACAATGCTTTTTTGTCATAAAATAAATAACTCAGCAAAATATCAGCATTACAAAGTGATATTATTTTTCCTTTGAAGGCTCACTTTACAGAGTGTGTCATACTGGAGACAGTGCTGCTTTCAGATGATATTACGAGTGTTTTTTTCCTTTCTCCCACACTTTTCATTCCATTTTGGCTAAAGTTAATGGAACTGCATATTAATACCCCTATTACAGGTCATTCTGTCTGCCAATCTGTTTACTCTTCCAGTGAGCAACACCAGAGGACATCATAGAGGTATTTACAGTAACAAATGGTCTGGAGGAGGTACCTGCACAGTGCCCTTCACCAAAACATATAAGATTACAGACTTGTAAGCCTGGGCAAGGATTAAATGTGCTGGTCCTTTGCCCTTCCATTGGGCACTGTTTGATCTTTGGGTCTTGCTAGGAAAAGGCTCAACCTGGGCATCTCTCCTACCTGTAAAATGGTGCAAAGCAGACCCCTCCAAGGCACAGCACCAGTGACAAGATCTGGTGTGGCTTGCTGTAGTCTCTTTTAGAGCAGGGAGCACAAGAGCCCACAGGACATCAGGGCAGCTCCAGCCCATTTAAATTAATCACTTCACAGGAAAATACAGCTTACTGCTACAAGACAAATTCACTTGCTGCAAACCTGCATGTTTGACAGGAAAAGTGTGCTTCTCTTTAGGACTCTAAACAATGAGTTGAGAAGCCTTTATAATTAACACTTTATTAAAAGATCCTAGATAAGGAGGGAAGGCATTGTCAGAGTGCTCACTGTGTCCTCAGCAGGCGCCTGGCTACATGTACATCATTTCCTCATACAAATCCTAAAGCTGAAAGAGAGATCTATTTAACCCATCGATTCCTCATTGTGACATCCCGTGTGCATAGTACATCTGCATTGCTTTAATAGCATTACAAGCAGATCTTTTGTATTTTTAGTCCTAACAAACGGTTCCCCAGTGGGAGAAGTGGGAGACTGGCCTGTGTCCTGAGTGGGAAGTAATACTAGGGATGTTTGGGTAGTATTGATTTTTGCTAACAGCAATCAATTAAAAATAAACTTGGTCTCATGAATGACCTCTAAAACACTATTTATAGGGAATATTTTAAAAATTAAGTGCTTTTAAAATAATTTTTCACATTATTTAAAAAAAAACTTATTCCAGGTCACTTTGGTAGAGAACTTGATAGAAGGAGCTTATCCAAGTTTCTGAACTTGAGAAAACCGTGTATATAAGGAAGCAGACAGAAAACAACACTGACATGTGAAGCTCAGTAGTGTTTTGGACAGTTTTCCTCATCTAAGATGCACAAAATATGAGTGGTCATGGAGAGTTCTGCTTGTGGAAAGTTCCCTGATGCTCTTGTATCCATCTTAAAAAACTGGTTTCTGTAGCAAATAAACATATTTACATAGTGAGAGCTGAAGCCACTACATCAAAGACGCAGCTGAGGTCAGGTGCCTGTTCATTTCAGAAAGGTATAGTGGATGCTGTCACTGAGGATGTGAACACTTTACATCTATAAAACATCAGTTATAAAAGCACAGAGTATAAAGCTTTCAATTTAAAGGCTAGTAGCAGATCCCTCACTTGCTGATAATCTCCCCCCACCACCTCCCCGCCCCTCAGGCACCTTCACACTCATCCTTCTGCAAGTCAATCAACACTCAGCCAAACAAGCAGGGCTTCTGCTCTCCTCTCCAGCTTGGGACACCTCTGAAGTCCAAAGCTGGATACCTTAGGGTTGAGGCTCCAGATTTTCCCCTCATCAAAAAAAACTAACCAAGCCACCCCCCTGGCTCCAAAGTCCCAGCCAGCAGGATTGCAGTCACCTCCTGAAATGACGCCAAGTCGATAATACTGATATACTGTCAATTTTGGAGAAAGATCAAGAAAAAGCAAATTTTGTGGTTGATTGGTCTAAAGCAATATTAAATCTAGAAATATCAAAAGGCTGGTGACCTCACAGGGATGGGGCAATGCCTAAAAGATATGACATTCTCTATGCATTATTGAATGCTATGCATGTTTGCTCATCCCTTTAAAAGAGTAAGAGCCATGCAACACATAACATCTGCCACTAGTTGTGAAATTCCTGGAAATGCAAAGAAAAAAGAGAAGTTTCTCTCTGAATAAAACAAAACATAGGAAGTTGCTTCTTTCTGCTAAGTCACTGCTTTCTGTGGCTTTTTGATCCATTTCTGAAAGGATTGGCAGCTCAGTTGGTAATTAAACAGTCTCTGGAAGAACACAGGCCTTTTGGAGTGTTTCGAACAGTCTCTCCGTTTTCACCTCTTCTCAGGATTTCTTTGAAGAACCAAAGTCAAAGATGCATTTTCAAAACATGTCTCAACTCTGTGAGCTGCAGACAGAAAGATCTAGATGAGTTCCATTGCACAGTGGGTACTTCATGCTATATAGTGCTCAAACATGTACAAATGTAGCTGAATGTCCTTTAGGTTTTGAATTATTTTGACTGTTCAGGAGCTCAAGACATCTTGAATACTTCTTAGATAATACTTTCTGGGTCAGTGTTTTTTTTCCAATTCTTAATGAAAAAGAGGATAAATTATACAGTAGTTCTTGCTGTCTAAGCATGTGAAATCTGAACTCTAATTTTAGGACATTGAATTGCTGATTACAATATATTTCAGAAAAGAAAATTCCTATTTTGCAACATTATTTTCAGTTTAACAAGAACAGTATATAACCTTATCTGTTTAAACAAAATTAATTCTTTTTTTTTGCCTTGAGATGCTGAAGTCATTTAAGACTGAATTCTCCAAAGGTCTAGGCATTGGTCTGTCACTGTTTCCTGTAAGCTCTGGGATGAACTCATTGACTTCAGTGGTGGCAGAGTTGTAACACTGCAGCTTTTCAGGGTCTCTCCAGATTTGTGTACTGTTAGATTTGGAATATGAGTGACCTGGTAGACATCCAGGGTCCACAAAAAGCAATTCTTCAAGCAGATCAGAAATCACTGCAGGTACCACCCAGAGCCAGGGCAATTCCCTTTGGCTCTTTTTGCTCTGCTGGGCTGCACAAATCTCCACAAACTCTGCATGAGCTCTTTAGGGAAGACCCATGGGGAAGCAAAGGTGGGAAGCTGCTGTGATAGTCCTTGGCATGAGAAGAATTTTATTGGTAGCTAAGTGAAAGCTGTTGTCTCCAAGTTTTTGGAATATAGCCACAGCTGCGTTCAGTCATATATTCAGCAAGTGGATATAAACAACCTGGAAACATATCTGTATTTTGCAAAGAATTTTGAGTGTTCTGAAAAGACTCATTAGAAACATTCCCACTTATAACCCCCCATTTACTGCACTCTGATTTAATTGTACTTGCAGATTTAATTGTACTTGCAAATAATTAAACAAATCCACAAAATGTTTGCATTACATTAATTTACTTCACTTGGCCCTGCAATACTAGAACCATAATTACTTACATATTTCCCTTTACAATTTTCTAACCTCTCTTTGTAAATTGTCAATCAGTGTTCTAGAGACAGTTGGATTAAAAAAATACCAAGCATGTGTCTGATTAATATTTTAAGACCATGAGGATCAAATTTAAATTTTTTTTACAAAGTTCAAATTAACTGATAAATCTGTAAAGTGTTTAGAAGCCCTTTTTTAATTGTTGAGTGATGAGTTTTTATACTTTAAAGTGCAGCCATCTATACAGGAATTATACATAAGGAAAAGACAAGCTTTCGTTTGCGCTGGTGGAGTGGCCATGGAGCAAGAGGAAGGTGTGCTTGACACCTCAGCTGTACAGTGAGAGGTCACCTGGGGCAGATGTCCATCTCCTGCTGTCATGGACACTGGCCTGGGGGCACATGGCAGCCTCAGAGTGGTTTCCTCCTCAGCCAGGCTGGCTTTGAGGGCTCTAGGGTCCTTCTTCTTTAGCTGGCACAAACCCCTCCATGCTAGTAACAGGAAATTCCCCATGGTAAGAGAGCCCTTTTCCCTGAATGTCTAGACAAGATTGGTGGCATATGGAAACTCTTTAACTCCTCTGACATTTTTGGTCAGGATTGTGATCCATCCCTCTGCACAGATACGAGGTGAATTCAGTGTTTTGTGTCGTGCTTTTTTACATTCTCTTTCTAAAAACAGACTGAGGACCCACTTTTCAGAGAAGCCTTTACCCCTGTGTCTCTGCTGATGTTAATTGGTGGTACTAAAGTCTCTTACTTGAGGAGTATCAGCCAAACTTCCTCCACTTTTCTCCATTCCAGCTGTGCAATATATTCCTGCAGCCATAGTGGCCCATCAGAGGCTTGGGAAGAACATACCCACTCAGTGACCAACTCCTGAGAACATCAGCTTCATTGCTGTAGGACCAATTCACAGTAACTGGTGGGTTCTTGATTCCCCAAGGCCCCATTCCTCCATGTTATACACTGTTAAGTAGATGTCATGTTCCACCCCAGACAAGAGTGCGTTTCAGTGATGGGGGAGTTAATTCTTATGCTTTCTGCTTCATTGAGGTAATGGGGTGTCATTAATCTTTGTAAAGTCTTTGGAGATTGTCATATGGGAGATGGTGTCCAAGTGACAAATATTAAATTAATTAGGACTAGTAGCATTCTGTAAGAAAAAAAAAAAAAAACAAGAAAAAACAACCTGAGTTGCTTCTGTAGTGGGTATTTATTGGTTTTGTGAGGAGCACTGAAGGATCTGTAGAGAGTAAGATCATGTCAGAGGACACAGTGATGATCTGAAAGGTAAAACTATCCTTTGCTGATAAACTTTTACTGCCATCAGTTGAGGAACAGTTCAGTCTCTGCACTAAATTCAAGCCCATAATCCCCTAGGGAAAATGCTAGTGCATTAAGGACAGTGCATCCATCAAATGTACCACCCAGTCCCCTCCAGCTTTTTCTTTTTGAAATGGCAAGATTTATGAGATTTCTGCCACTTAGTACCTTACAAGAAAAGAAACAGTGTTAAAAAAAGAGACAAAGCTGCCAAGTTTGGCATAAGCCCTACCAGCTGTCCTGGCCTCTGACACAAGCATGAACCAAAGCATCCAGAAAGAGAACTCCTAACTTTCTCCTGGTTAGGCCCATCCTGGAGTCTTTCCCCTGGAAATATCAACACTAGAAATCAGAGAGGATTTACCTGGGTAAGGTAACACCAACATTTCCTCAGGGATTTTTAGGAATATTTGTGAGTATCTTGGTCATATTGTGATGGAGGGATAGTAAGAAAGGACAGTGGTACTAGAAAATCTCTGCACATCATTTGGGTAGTTGGGCTGCTGCAAACACTGTGAGATCTGGGGGACTGATGGGCAGCATCAGCTCCAGAGACCAAAGGAGCCTTCAAAACAGATTTAGATGCCACCCACAGCAACCCTTCTCATTGCGGTGTTACAGGACTTAAGGGAAAGCTACAATTATAGAAAGTATAGAGCTGCATTTCTTTTCACAAAAATATCTTTGGATATTTCTCTTGACATTTTTTTTGTGCATCTCTGAAATTTCATTTCATATATCTTAAAGGGAAATCTTTGATTGTCCAATCAGAATAGAAAAATAAAAGCATGCCTTGGATTTAACTGTATTAGCCAGCACAGTATTAGGCAGTAACGCCTTCATTATAGCAATCTGAGTACTTCCTGAATAATTCAGAAGTGCCAAACAGAAGACTTGTTGCTTGGATGTGCTAATGAAAATATCAAGGGAATTAATTAACAGTCAATTATATCAATTTTAGTTTTGGACATTGATTATGACGCTAAAAGCAAAATCTACTTTCTTTATTATACATAATTCCTTACTTCTGAGTGCTATAGCTCAGCTTAATAATTCCACTTAAAAGTGTAAAAGAAATAGAAATTCAGATTATTTTCCAGTATTTCTCCCTCCTTTTCAATATGCTATACATAAATAAGATAAAAGGCATAGTAGAAACATATATGTACATCTTATAACTGTTGAGGCAGATTTTGCTAGGATGTACTTCACAGTACAATATGTTTTGGGAAAAGGTTTGAATTCAGAGGAGAATAAAAATGCAATATGGATGTGTATATTTATATTTGAAGTTTATTTTTAAACTGAAAAAAGAATTATTTGGTATTATTTGATATTTAAATGTATCTCTTTTTTTAAAGGGGTGCTTAGACTTTTTTTTTTAGCACTCCACAAACAGAAAAGTTTATCTAAAAGTGTTTTGTTCAACTCCACATGTGCTTAAAAAAGAAAAGATCAGAAAGAGAACATTTTCTGGTCTTTGGTGCTAGAGGAAAGCATTTCATTGAGATCAGTTTTTGCATGATTTGGCATGAGTTGTCTAGACTGGTTTATGAAAAATGACAGCTAGTAGGAAAGTAATTAAAAATGTATTTTGCTGAAAGCAAAAATATTTTTGGAATCTATAACAACCATCTTTAATTTGCCAACAATTTCCGCAATTATTTTATATTAACTGGAGGATTTTGTGTTCTAGAAAATATGTATATTGATAGCTGAGCATTGATAGCTTTCTTCTCACAAACTCTGCTCTTGTAACAAACTGGCAGGAGCTGAAAAAGTGATCAAATAGTATATTCAAATCTCTGTGGCATCCCTTATGAGTTATTATGATTGGCAGTAAATGGTGATAGGACTCTCTTCCATGGATGAGATGTTTCAGTATTTTGTCTGGAGCTGAAGGGAGCTTTGCTTTACTTGGAGCTAATACACTTTCTCAGGTTTGACCGCAGTAAAGCAGTGTTCTCATCTAAACAACAAAATACAAACAAACAAGCAAACACCCCCCCCCAAAAAAAAAAAAAAAAAAAACACAAAAAAACCAACCCAACAATGCCAAAGTCTAATAAGTAGAAAAAAACAATAATCTGAAATCAAAGCCAAGTATTATGATATAGGTTGTTCCTGAATGATGAAGGAGTTGAATTCTTATTGCCAGTGCTGTAGAGGCCTTGGTATAACAGTCAGGGAATTATTAGCAATATCAGAATAATTAGGTACCCCTCTGCATTTCACTGAATTGCTGTCCTTGGGCAACCTAGAGCAGCCAAAATCTTGATATAAGTAATTTTAGAGAATTTTGAGGTGTGAGCAAGTCCAGGGTATGCCTTTGCACTGGGAGGTCAATGAGTTAGAAACCAGTATGGAAATTTCTGAGCATCACCCAGTTTTGGGCCTGCTCCTTAATGTTGTTTTTAGCTGAATGGTCACTAATTGCATAGTAAGCCTTAGACTCAAGGGGCCACTGTTTACTTTTTCAGGTGACAGTGGGAGAGCGTGGGGCCTTGAGATGGGCAGGTGAAGTGGCTGCATTCAGCCAAGCTCAGTCCCTTCTCAAGAATGGCATAAGTAATTAATTTCAATACTTTTATTTCATTGGTGTAAATTTATCATTCTCAGGTTACATTTCTGATTCAATGTTTTAGAGATGAGAAATCAAATCTGAAAGACAGCAACGAGTGTGTTATCATTTATTTCAAAGCTGGAGATTAAGTTAAAGTATTGATAACAATAAACTGATGGGTGAAAACATGCTTGATAGTCCATTGATCAGTACCTGTCATTCACTGCTCCCTGGTATTCTCGGTGAGCACTTTATTTATCACACTGTCACTCTCCTATCGAGAACCCATTCCTTTCTGGATCTGTGGTTAGCAGTCCAGAACTAGTTCTTCTGTGAAGAAACTGGAGTATCATTTCACCATGATAGGTACCCCTAACAACTAGGGCATAACCCTGTACATGGTATCTTCCAAGCTGCATCCCAGTTTTGAGAAATACTGAAAACTCCATAAACTTCTATGTTTAGATATAGGGAATTGCAGTGAGTGTATGGCCCTCGGTGCAGCAAGTGCATTAATGTGCTCTCCTTCAAGCACATGAAATCGTGGTTAGGATACCTGCAATAAACTCCTACGAAGTGCTTTGAAATTCCCCAGTGAAAAACGTCTCACTGATGGATTGGCCAAGTGCATGATAACTGCCCAGCTGTGCAGGAAAGCTTTTCCTGGTTGCACATTCCTCAGAGATGTTGATGTGTGCCACCCTCTCCTGCAAGAAGCTGCAGGGAGCTGGCTCTCCATTTATGTCAGTAAAGAAAGTTGCTATGTGAATTAGTAATAAAAAAAATAGTTAAAAGTTTAAAGTGGTATGTCTACCTCTGACATTTCATACTGAATATCACAGCTGTGTCTTTCCTTGCCCCTCCTCAGTTAGGCAGACACCTCTTCCGTGTCGTGCTGTGGCCCATGATGTGCCAATGTCACAGACCTTCAGCTTCCTCTCTTCTGTGATTCTGCCTCTCCTGCCCTGTGGGTTTTCACCGCTGCCTTATCTCAGAGCAGAGTTTTCTCCTCGATTGATATGCATAGTCAGACATAGTTAATCCATGCTTATCTTATCCATACACCTAAATATCCCCAAGATTTAAGGAACACCGGTAATCAGTTTTATAAGGGACAGCAAACAACTCCCAAACTTTTTGCAAGGGTTTGGAACTCACGAAAACTAGTAAATGCAGCTCACAATTTATTCCTGTGAGAGGACCCCAGGTTCTGATGTCAGTGGCCTTGTGTCTACACAGATTTAGGCAGAAAGTCCTGAAATCAGTAAAATGATTGAAGGTATTTATGTGTTTAACTGACAGATTGTGTCCTTGATAATCATGATCTTTCCTGTGGAGGTAGCTAAATGTGTATAATAATTTATGTTGCCATTTAAATTTAAGAGGGACTTTCTGGGCAGTATTTTACCTGTTAATTATTATGGAGCACACCTTGAACAGAATTTTAATATGAATAGGTAAGTAATGCAGATCACAGTAAAACAGGCGGTGTATGACGTGTAAAGAATCAACCAAAAAAAGTCCTGGATTTTACATGAGTTTGTGAATGATTTTCCAGTGCAAAGCATATTGTACTAATCCAGTTTTGTGTGAAATGTTCTTAGGATAAGCTCCTATCAACTGACCCACCGGTTGTGTATGATATATACAGACAGGATATTAGTTATGGATTACAGACGTCTTTGTACAAAGCATTTTGTTAAATCCTGACAATTGCCAGAGAATGGCTATTGTTCTATACTGCCCTCTTTGGCTAATCCTGCCTCTGGATTAGGCAATGCCCCTCTTGGAGTGTCAGCTGTGCAGTCCAGTGCAGAAATGCAGATGACCGGGCAGGTGTCCTCAGCAGCAGTGGGACAGCAGCTCTCATCAGGGGCAGCAGACATCACCCCTGTGCACCCAGACCTCTCAGTGTGGGGACCACAGGCATTTGTTACAGCTGGGATTTCTAGCTATTGCTGGAGGCAGTTGAAGCACAGTCACTCAGGAGTGTTTGGGTTGATGTTAATTTTCCCCGTGGGGATGAATCCACAGGGTACCAACCTGTTACAGGTCCAGCCAGAGAGCCACCCTGCCTTTCACTCCCACTGCTGTGTGGTCTGGTTTGGAAACCTGGCCATTGTGTGGGAGGAGAGGCACAGGGAAGTGCTACTGTTTCCTCACACCTCACCCACAGCAGGGAAGGGATGGGCTCAGAGGGACAGCGTGCCAGTGGCTTTGAGGCTTTTCCAGAGACTGCTGGGGCTCTGGCCACTGCACAGGCAAGTAACACATGTTGACAACTGGAGTGCCTTCACCACCCCCAACCTTTGCGTTTCTTATTTCCCCATTCCAGCTCCTCCCCGCCTCCCTCTCCTGCCTTATTGGAGTCATTAATGAGGGTGTAAGCCATCCCCTTACTAGACAGGCGTACATTTTGGGCTTGATGACCCTGATCCTCCTCATGCTCAGCCTATCTCCTTCCAATTGTTTCATCAGCGGCGTGACTGCCGGCTCACACCTGACAAGTGACAAGTCTCAGGCTCCTGCTGACTAGATAATCAAAGTCTTGTCAGAGCTGTCAATACCCTGCAGATAGGAGAGGACAAAGAGAGGAAAGGTTTCTACAGAAACCACTGCCTTCAAAAAATACTGTCGATTCTTCTTACAGAAATCACCTGTTTGTTTCAAAACATTATTTATTACTGAAAATACGGTCTCTGCAGAACAAGCATGTAAGCGGAATAATGACAACGGCTGTTAATGACACAGCCCTCCAAATCTGCCGGCCCCGATGTTTTGCTGGGAATTGTTTTGAATCCCCGACTAAAGGGAAAATATTAATATTCAGCAGTCATTTAACCTTCCTGAAGAATTTAAGGGGGATCATTTCAAGCACAACCATAATTATCGTTTGATAAAAACCACATTTTTTTTTTAAAGCAAAGAAGGCACAAGTATGTTCTAGTCTAATATTGCAGACCAAGGTTATTTATGATCGCTTCCAATTTTGGCACATTTTCAAATGCAGATTTGATTTAAAATGTTAATTAAAGCACAGGGCCAATTTTTTCCCCTTATTTACAGAACTCTAAATCTGCAATCTACTGAAGTTGATGAATTTCATCTGGGTTTCACTAGCACAAGAAAGTGTCATATTTGACACACAGTTATTTGGATATTCTACCGTATTTACAGTTGAAGTATGTGTTAATGTTTTGAGACTTTGGGGATGGAGAGATGTTCTGAATGTAAAGGATTCAAGAGGGTTTTTTTTAACTTTATGTATTAAAAAAATAGAACCTTTGATTTGAAAGATAGCTATGTCTGGAGAATCAAACGACATTGCTTTTTGCAGCTGAAACACCTTTAAAATAATATTGGAGGTGAAGTTTCTGAAGACCTAGTGACTATTTAATGTATACCATTTACTGTAGCACCAGAAATAAAGTAGTAGGTCTGGCCTGCTGCTGAGAGAAAGACATATGGCATTTCTTGCCTCAGAAAAAGAAGTCTTTAAGAAGAGTTTTCATCAGCACTTTTCATGTGCTCGCCTTCAGTGCCACTTCCAGATAACTCATGGTATGAAAGAAGCACCACCGTTCAGTCACTCCCCAAACCCTGTGTGCTGCACAGTCCTTTTCTCTGCTTTTATGCCTATTTCTTTTATTAGGAATGGCTTTGTTAGACACAAGGCGTTATCCGTCTGAGCTGTGTTCAGCTGTCAAGCGCCGGCTGCCTTTCGCTGCTCGTGTCGGCAGTCAGCAGACAGCAGAAGGTGGCAGGAAGGGCTGGGAGTTAAAGCTCGTCAGGTTGCTGGTGCGCTGGGTTTGCTGGGTGCCTGGGGCACAGCCTGAGGCAGGCAGGGACACCCCACCAGCAGCTCCCTGGTGGGCTCCTGTGCCACCACCTCCGAATTGCTGCACTGGGGGACAGGGAGGAAGGTGGGTGTGATGCTGATACCAGAGGATTGCCAGCCTGCTGATGGTCCCCACTGGGGCTGTTTCATGGGCAGAGGGCTTCTGAGAGACCCTGAAGATATTGCAGTGTTTGCTGCTACTCTGCTTCGAGTGGAGCCAGTGCTTGTGTCTGAACACCAGTGCTGGATGTAAGAGAGCACAGGGAAGGCTGTCTATGGCCCAGCTCCCACTGCCTGGCACTTGGCAGTGGAGAACAGCAGGGCCCGTCCTGGAACCTCAGCTGTAGTGGTGAAGAAGTCGGGTGTGAGGGAGGGGACCAGGAGCTGGGAGGCCCTGGGACACTGTCCCTAGCCTTGCCATGCTGCTGTTGGCTCCCCTTGCCAGCAGTGGCTGCCGGCAGAGCTCAGAGGAAGTTTTTGGGGAGAAAGTTGGTTTTTTTTTTCCATCAGAAAATGCCGATTCGTCAAAAGCAAAACATTTCACAAAAACATCTGGCTTTCAATGAATCTTCCCAGAGAACCTAGCCTGCTAAGCAGATTTTCATTGTAAATCTGTCTGGTTCCCTGCCAGGTCACCTGCGTGGCTCCGTGGCTGCCTGCCAGCACTGGCAGCTCGAAGGTAGCCACACCAGAGAGCCCGCCCCGCATCCCAGACATCGGTGTGCTGGATTTACATCTGCACTGGAAGATCCTGTCCCCAAACACAAGGAGAATTCCCAGGCAGACCTGCAGGCTTCCAGCAGGAATAGCCCTGGGCAGCTCTGATGGATTTCCATTCTGTAAAAAGTTCAGGGAAGAGAAAAGGGGGAGGAAAAAAAAAAAGGGGGGGGGGATGGGTAAGGAAAAAATATTGATCTGAATTTGAATGGAAACTGATTTCAAAATGCTCACGTTTCCTGCAGACCATAAATTCCCAAATTCCAGCTAGTGAGGCTCAGAGGTAAGATGTGGAATAGAGGAAGCCAGCTTGATGTTTTCAGGTTAAATGCATTTAGGTATATGATGTGAAAGTGACCCTACTTTTGTGACATACGTATATTTATCCACAAAACATTTGTAAGTGATATCACTGGACTTAAGCATTTATTTCATTAGTGTTATTTAAAGTAAATAAAAGTTATCGTATGTGCCAGCTTGTAGCAAATGCTTCTTTTCTACATAATTCTTAAATCTCAATAAATATGTTTTAAGTAATCTAATTTTTGTGTTTAGTTAGCATACAATGCATGTCCTGTTAATCCTGATTAAATAAATACATAATTAGGTGTATTTAAAGTACTTAATTTAAGGTATTAGTGCTTATTTAGACAATAGCTTTCTTATTAAGGGTTAGTTTATTTGTTAATCAAATGTCACTTAAAATGTAGAGTGGGTGGGAAAGACTAATTGTACTATTTACTTGAAAGAAAACTGTAGACAAAGTAGGTGGCAGAGGGTAAACAAGGAGCTGTTTGAATGAAGATCATGTGCATGTTTCTAATTTTATCCATCTGCCTTGAGCAAAGATACTGAAGGGAAGGGAGAAGGCCGAAGGCTGGAGCCCATGCTGGGTTGGACAGCTCAGCAGAGCTCGGCTGTGTGGCGGGAATTTTTAATTTCCCTAATTTTTCTGAAAAAAGGATTTTGCTGTTTTGGAACATTTTAAAGTTGTTGTATCTAGAGATAAGGTGATGCCTTCCCTGTTGGTGAGATGTATCCCTTTCCACTGTGTTTGCCACTGTGCCCTCCCCAAATCTGGCTGGAGGGAACGTGGGCAAGAGAGCTGGCGTTTAACACTGTGCAGGTTTGGGCTCTGTGGCTCTGTGACAGGTTAGTCACACTGCCTGCTCTTGGACAGGCAGTGCTAGGGATGCTTACTAGACAGAACACCTTGAAAAAATCTTTTTCCAGAACGTTTGTGGTTTTGAGGCTGGTCTTTTTTTCAGCTTTTGCAAATACTCTCATTTGTGTTGTGCTGGTTTTCAGGTGTGACTGTAAGGTACAATACCAGATGCATTAAAATTTTTCTCAGAATGTTTGCTGAAATTTTGTGTTAAATTGTCTGCAACTTTCCTCAGTGAAGAAGAATTTCTGTCTAACACGGCCTGTCTTTGATGCCTTTGTTTATGGTAGCCTGACAAGCAGCCTTTCCCTTTCTTTTCTGCACTTCAGACGCTGGGAAAAGCCTCAGCTGACTCTGGCAGAAGTAAAAGCTGGTGAAGTCTCATCTTCTCTGAAAGGTGGGAGCTGCACAGCAGTGGAGCTGCAGCCTCATTCCCCAGCCCCAGGGGCTGCCTCTATGCTCTGGGGGATGCTCAGCGCTCCTCTCATTTCCTGGTGGGATGGTGAAGGGAAGAGATGGGTATGTCTCATGTCACTTGTTAATTAATGGATTCTCTGCATCACCTGAGAGTTAAACAGCCCATTTCCAAATCCAGAATTTTCAAAATGCATTTGCAACATGCTGAGACATCTCTCTGGCAGCACATGAGGTCCTGACATCCAGGAGGGTTTGGGACTTCTGAAGCTTCCCCTATCTTTAATTTGTCCTGCGTGGAAAAGGCATGGGGTAATGACAGATGTGAATATTATACAGCACTGATGTACAGAATTATTCAGAGGTAAAGGTAGTAATTTATATTGTATTTAGGAATTCTCTTTGTGGACTGCTTGGTGATTGTGGAACTCAGGAAATCAGAAATACTTAGCTATGTTTATGTTTCCTTTTGGAAAAGGTTATAACCATATTGGAATTTGATCTACAGCATATATAGTTACTGCTTGTAAATCTAGTAGTTAGTGTGTCAGAGATCTTTTATCAGTTATTTCAAGGTTATACCTAGAATTAAGTGGGCCTCCAATAACATTCTGAGGAGACTTGTGTTGAAATCTCTTTCCAAGAAGTATCTGGGCTATCTGCAGGTTGTGTGAAGAATGCCAGGCATTGCACTGTGCCAAGACATGATAATGGACACGCTCCCATGGAGGCTGCTGTGGCAGAGGCTTACTATTTCTTCCTCCAAGGAGAGATAAGCAAGCTTAAAACTGTGTGTTTTGACATGCAGGAGATACACATTTTTGAGGAAAAATCACGACAGTCACAAAATATTCATGGTGTGTTAAGGCAGACATGGTAATGGTGAGGTTGTGCATCAGTGCTGTCTTGTGCTGAGT
Organism: Pyrocephalus nanus; assembly: GCA_038380795.1. NCBI lineage: Eukaryota > Metazoa > Chordata > Aves > Passeriformes > Tyrannidae > Pyrocephalus > Pyrocephalus nanus. The sequence goes on along the minus strand of CM076273.1, from coordinate 5,782,941 downwards.
AGGCTGCTGCCTTCTCTGGGTTGAGAAAAGTCTGTATCCACTGAATGATAGATACTGCTGATGTTGTCTGTGACTGCTTCAGCTCATCTGTGGGGGTACAGCCCCCAGATGAATAATTCACAGTGAACTGTGCATCCAGTTGATTTAGACTCTTTTTTGTTAACCACGTTCAAAGCTGGTTTTATTGAAGAGGTAAGCAATTATTGAATAAGTATTTATTTCCTTTTCACATGTCAAGTTTCCTGTCCTGATGCAGAACCACTGGTGATGGTACGGCATGTTCTGCATCCTTATGTTTTTATTCTGGACTCCTGGTGGTCTCTAACTCCTCCATGTCTTGGGATGCTCTAGGCCCCAAGGGAAGCACCCTGAGGGTGCTCTCCCCTCCCATTGCAAAAATTTCTCCTGCTGCTTTCAGGTGTTTGCCAGGTACTATGCCGAGATGAAACTTGGTTCAATACTCACAAAGCTTTTTGGCATTGATTGTCTGGTGGGCATTTGAACTGGTGGTGAGTGTTTTCTGGAGTCACTCAAAAGTTTATTAATTCTATAAACATCATGCCCCAGGACTGCTTGACATGATACACTCTAGCAGAGTTCAGCTTTCTTTAACTCTTTGCTTCTTTAGACTATTTTTATAGGTTAGTGGGACTGATGTAGCCATGAAAAATGAGGATGACTGAGAAATACTATGGCTTCAAGGTCTTGAAGGCTTTTTTTAATATTCAAAAATAAAAACTGATATTCTCATTTTTTCTTCTTGCTCCTTTTATTATTAGTAATAGTATTAGTATTGCATTAAAAAGGAGGAATATGGAGTGAGGAAAGTCCAAAACAAGACTGTCTGGCAAGTAGGAAAACTAACTTCAGGTTCTCATCCTGCTGGATTTAGGACCTTCTATTTTTTGCACTTGTTGTTATCAGCAGGCTATAATCTCTCCTTCTCCCTTCTATCTCCAGGAGATGGGACACTGTCCCTAACAATACTGACATGTGTGCATGAAATGTTTCTCTTGTATTACCCTGCATTTTTCAATGGAGAAATTTCACTGAAAAGTTCTTACAGCTTTCAATTTACACCTTTTTTTTCTGTCATTCCTTTCGCCATCCCAACTTTTTATTTAGGCAGGACTTTGGGTCATGACTCCTTGCAGAATTCGAATTTAATATTTCCTTAATATAGAATCTAAATTATTTTTGATAATCTATGTAAAGATTATGTATAATACAATTAATTGATATAAGTGGTTTCAATTCTCCTTAATATGACAAATCTCTAGTGTGAAATATTCTTAGTTAATGATCAACATAAAATAGATAGAGTTCATTTTTAATGCAAGTACAAGATTTGAATTAATTTGTAGTTACAGCAGAGTTATTAAACTGTATAATATATATACACACATACATTCTCTTCTTTTGTTTTTAAAGCTTTTCACATCAAGAAGATATGATGATATGGTTGGGAACTTCCTATCCAAATTCTTTTTCTTTTCCATACCATATTACCAACAGACATTTATTTGGGGTTCCTCTACAATACACTGATACTTCTTTGTGCTAATACTCTTATAATGGACATGCATTTTGGTTTGCAGTGACTTATGTTTCCAGTTTGTCATAGTTTAGGCCCACAGCATCTAAGACCCACAAAGGTGCTCACTCACTGCCCCCTTGGTGGGATAGGTGAGAGAATCAGAAGGGTAAAAGTAAGAAAATGTGCATTGAGATGAAAACAGCTCAATAATTGAAATAAAATAATATTAATAATTATGATGATGACAATAATAATAAAAAATTACAAGTGAAAGGAAAATAAAAAAAGAAAAAGAAATAAAACCCAAGAAAAACAAGTGATGCAAATGAAAAGCAGTTGCTCATCACCCACCAAGGGATGCTCAGCCTGTTCCTGAGCAGTGGACCCTGGCTAGCTTTCCTCCAAGTTTACATAGTGAGTGTGAAGCCATGTGTATGGGGTAATCTTTTGGCCAGCTGGGGTTTGTGTCCCCTCCCAACTTCCTGTGCCCCCAGCCCACTTGCTGGCAGGGCAGCATGAGCTGCTCGGCAACAACTGAGACATCACTGTGTTACTATCACTATTTTCATCCCAAGGCCAAACCACGGAACTGTGAGAGATACTAGGAAGAAAATTAACTCCTCTCCAGCCAAAACCAAGACAGAGTTAATACAATGTGTGGGTATGAGCCACTGGCCCAGTTTCCACCTGCCACAGAAGTACCTTTTGTCTCTTTAGACTCCAACCTGCCCAGGGCAGTGTGGTGCTGCTGTAGCCTGTGCTGGTCCACGTGCAGGGGTGAAATCTCTAGCAGAATTCAGCAGGCATGGGAGGTTTGCACAGACTAATCTAATTTGAGCAGAGTATTAATGCAAGCAAAAGAGAGCACACAAGAGTACTGGTAAAGGATTAGCATAAAACTGTGTACATTATCACGGTCTCACTTTCTTAGATTTAACGTGAGTGATGTTCTTTAATATTGCTATTAAATTTATAGCAGTGAGATAAGCGTCAAATTTTCTTACAATTGCATTAAAGATGGGGAAAAAATATTGGGAGAAGTGCCAAATGGAATCTGAATGTTGCTTAAAAGACACGTGGGATGGAAGAAGCAACTTGCAGGGAACATCTGTTTCTGCTGGACCTTGTCACTTTTCTGTCAGTTGTAACACTGAGTTAATCAGATTCCTTTAAAAACTGTTGTGTTTAAAATGCAGCACAGATCAAAAATAACTATCCAATGTGCTGGAGTCTGTGCATGTTATGGAATCACTTAAAAATGAGGACAGAACTTGGTTTAAACACATCCCCTTGCCTTTCCTCCCAGTACAGTGTATTAGTTAAAGTTCAAGGGATTTAAAGTGGTTTAATCCTCACTGTTCTTCATATTCCCACTGTTTCACAGGTCAATGAGCTGCAACATTTGTGTTGTGTTTAAAAATACGTATTTTAATGTACTGGCTAGATGCCAAAACTTGTCCAAAGAATACAACTGAAAGAATTCTTTAGTTGTAACTGCCTTGTTTGGTTTATTTAACCCCCAAAAGTATATCAAAATAAGAGTGTAATGCCAGCCTGTGTTACTGCAGGAGCTCTTTGTGTTGGGTGAGCTGTGCCAGGCCCAGAGCCAAAGCAGCCTGAGGGTTTGGGCCAGCCTTTCCTACCCTGGTTGCCTTGTTGCTTTCTGATGGGACAACTTACTCTAGGATGTCCTGGGGGGACCAAGAACCTCTGTCTTCTTTTGAGAGACCAACATATATGGTCTCCTAGTGGTTTCCTAGAGATTTTCTGAGAGAAGTGGGTTTTTCTGTCATGGTGTATTTCAATTCTTCAATTTCCCAACTGTAGTTTTTTGGTATGTTTTTGTTTTTGTTTGTTTGTTTGTTTTGTTTTGTTCCTTAAGAACAGCAAATATTTCCTTGAAACATTTTCAACAGAACAGATGTGAATTTTTCTGAAAACATTATGATGGCTAATGTTAGACCTGTGGTACCATAAAATCCTTTTTAATATGAAGGGAATCACGGCAGTAAGTTAAGATTTAAATTTCTTTTTCTAGGGCACAAATTTCAATGTAGATGTAATAAAGAATTAAATAGTTTGCTGCATCACTCTTCATATTCTCTCTAAAAGTTATTATCTTTGTTTATTATTGTAATGTTCAACAGTACAATAAAAATATATGGGATTGTTGATTAAAATCTGAAGTTAAAATAGTATCTTAAAAAACATTTTGGAAGGTACAGAGTCTTCATGCTGCAGCTGCAGTTATGCCAATTAATGCTGTGATGTTGTTAAATCTCACAAGCTGTGAGGCATCATTATTTGAGAAAGGGACCTCTAAAGAGACCCGTCGCATTTCGTGTCTGGTGCTGGTAAATCAGTGGGCAATATTCTCCTCTTTGAGTCAACACAGAACAAATGTCCCAGTGTGGTGCTGGGAGAAGACAGTATTGCTGGAAACACCATGCTAAGATGCCTGTAAGTCATAAATTTGAGGTCACGATTATTTGCGGTTCACACACCTCATTGCATTATTTTTGCAAGACAGGGGTGTGAATCCTGGTGTGTTGGCCAAACTCCAGTTTGAGCAATTACGTTTTATGCCTGAAATTCCCCTGTAGTTCCAGCTCGATATGTTTCACATCTTGGTTTGTACTGTTGCTGTGTAGTGTTAAGCAGCTGACATTTTTAACTCTATGAAAAGCTGCATTTTAGATGTGAGTCTTGCCTGTGATCGTAGTCCAGCACTTTTGAAAAGACTCAGAGCGAAACCTGTTGTGCAAGAAAAAGTCGATACAGACATTATGGGAAAACTCCAGAAGTTTTGTGGAAGTGTCCAATACATAAGCTGTTCAGTATTTTGTCCTTGCACTCCTCCCTGGTGTCCCATTTGGTTCTGTAACCTTTGTGGGGTGTTCCCAGCCCCACAGGAGACACGGACGTGGTGGAGAAGAAAGCATGGGCTATGGGAATTTTGGTGGTGGTTCCTGTGGGAAACTCCAGTAGCACAGGAGCAAGCTGGCAGTGGCAAGCACTGCTGAGATCCCTCTCCATCGTGCTTGGCCATTTCCCCATGGATATGTTTTGTGTGGGATCTCACATGCCTTCCCAAGCCCCAGGCTCTGGGTTGGGTGCTGAGTCCTCAGGAGTGACCCTGGTGGCAGTGCCAGCCCTGTGTCCTTCCCCCCCAGCTGCAGGGAATCACTGATTCCCAACTGCCATGGCCCCACTGCTGGGTCTGTGTCATGCCATGCAAACCCCGTGTGCTCAGAGCTGCATGGCCAGGCACAGACCTCTCATCGGGGGTGAGACTGTTCCCGGGGAGCAGCAACAGTGGCAAACATGGTGCTGTAAATAGGATTGTCCAGGACTGATCTCTGTTTTCGTGCCTTTTCTTTCAAAGGAAGAGGCCAAGATCAAAAGCCTTACCCGATCAGTCAGGCTTTAATCAAATGACGCACTGGATCACATGCCTTACATGGAGCACATAAGGATTATTGCTGATTTCAAGGAGATAAGCACAGGATAAAACAGGGACTCGTATTTGGTCTGTGGCAACCTTGTATCCTCATGTCTGTCCCACAGGCTGCCTCACCCTTTCACTTGCTTTAGGGTGAGGTGAACATGCTGTCTAATCAAAAAGAAGCAGAAGAAGGTATCAAAACACAAAAGACTCGTTGCCTTGAGATCAGCTTTAAGTAAAACATGGGTAGAATTTAAGCCAACAGAAAGGCTCTGTGTGACTTCAATGGGCTTTGCAACATGCATTGTATCATGGCATCTAAACAGACTTTTGTCTTCTCAGACTCCTGTGACGAGTCAGAATTTGGTTTTCCACTCTTTCCATTTCAAATTGGGAGGCACATGCAAGGACCATATGCATAGAGGCCCACAGAGGGCTAACACTGTGCACACAAAGAGTAATTACACCTACAGCAATGATTAGTTTACAAATTAAATGTTTTTGACATCTTTCACTTAGCTGGAAGTTAGTGTATATCAGAATATACAGTGTTTGCCTAATATTTATATAGTATTCTGTGATCAAAGGTTATTGTTACGTGCAAGACAGATTCAGCAAACTATTTTCAGGTGAACCCTTGTTTCCACTTCTAAGTTTATGCCATATTTTTATGGTTGTTTCTCTGTTAATGGCACAACCATACAGTGGATACCAGCTCATAAAAACTAAAATAGTGGGTCTGGGAGAAGTCACAGGGTTAACATCCTAACTTAGAGTCTTGGTCTACCTTTACTTGAAGTGGGTGTCCTCAGCAAGTGGCTTCTCCCATTGGAAATTATTTTCTGCCAGAAATCTATATTCTGTCATACCCAATTATGCACCCTACTAATCAACAGAGAACTTGGTAGCACCCCAACATGGAGAAGTCTGCATCTGTTCTAAATCCTGCCCTTCTAAGCAGGATTATTGCCAAGCACTGTGAAGATTGCTTAGCTGGGTACAAAAGATGCTGTACCCTAGCCAAAAGAGGGAAGTAATTCTGATTTTATTTGAATGAGCTTATTTTATTGGATAGAAGGAAGTAATTGAATTATTTAAAATAAAATAAGATTCTGTGATTTTAAGAAAAACATCAGTAAATACTACCTCATAAAAATCCCATGAAATAATAGAAGAATGCAAGGGTCCTCAGCAGTTCAAATATCTCAGATGCTTTTATACTTCTTTGAAAGTAAGTACTACTAGGTGTGGTTTTGACTACGGTTGTAGGCTCCTATCAGCTCATTTATCAAACCTGTCAGGTGTTAAAATGGTTAAGCATATGCTTACTGTTAAGCACTTGAGCATTATAACCAGGCTCAGCGAGGCTGCTAAAGTGTTCTGTGGGACAATTCTTGCCAGGTCCCCATCCCAGCAGCACAGCCCTACACATTGTGGTTGTGACATCCTCAGTATTTCCATGTTTGTGGGCTACCAGAGTCCCTCTGTTGCTGAACCAGAGAAGGTGCTGAGGAATTCTACAAGACACCAAACAGTTTCCTGGGTGAAGACAGATTGAATAGATCAGCACTTTTTTGGCTCAGAAAAGAGGTGGCCATGAGATGTAACAGAGGAGATGTGCAAAGTAGAGGAGGTGTGAGAAGGGTTGCTCAAGAGGTGGGAGGTATTGCATGAACCTGTGAGGCAGCAGATTTAAAATTTAACTTTCTGGTAGAAAAGAAGGGTTTTGGGTTTTTTTTCCCTACCCATCACAGAATCTCAGCACATAGAACATTGTGGAGGCCAGAAGTATAAGTAATTTGAACAGGAATTCAATAATATGAAGTAAGTATAGTCCACTGAGTGCAACCAGGTATGCTGCTGCAGGTATGACTACCACAAACCCCGGCCTGTGGCAACCACAAGGACGTGGCTGGGCTGTAGGTCTTCTTCACATGGAGTGTATCCTTAGCCATGCCTTGTTGCTGCTCTGTAAATTATAAGCTGTCATTTTTTAATAACTGCAGTGTAGTTTGTTGGGGCTTCTGCTGTGGGTTTTTTATTTACTTATTTGTTTGTTTTTTCCTTTGAGAACCGCATGATCCACCCGTGCCATTGTATGGTTCAATGATTCTATGGGTATTATTCCAAATGATAGGATGGAGGATTTTTCCATTAATATAGCAAGTATGACTCAATCATCCATTGCTCTTTTCCCACGTGTCACAGGAGAGTGTTGGAAGGGCTGTTACAAAAAGGGGTTGATGGAAACAACTTTTAACAGTTCAGGTGAGCTGTTACTGTGCAGGTCAAACTATGGCACTTTTGGTGAAGGTGCCACACGTCTCTCCACCTTGCACTGCTCCCTACAGGTTTGCTTTGTTTACAGGAGGATGGGAAGCTCTTGTGTATTTTTTGTAAATTAGATGGGGTTTTTTCCCCAAACAGAGACTCTATAAATGTTGCATCTACCTAATACACTGTTCCTATCCCTGAAGATGCCACGCTGGTGTTTTAGCACTCCCTCTGTTCAAACGCCTTTAGTGTGGAAGGTGGATAATGCAGCTCAGTACAGTTTTGGTTAAGTGCTGAGGCTACTTATAATTCCATTGTGGTTTTTCACTACTATTAACAAGTAAGTGGCTCTCTAGGCTGGAATGCCTGCGCAGGCACAGGGGAATCACTCTCCAGACAGAGTTCAGCAGGGGGATGCCACATGTGCAGCTGAGCAGCAGACCTTACCTGTGCTACAGCTATTTCTAGGCTCTGCTCTACTTCTCCCTTTACCATCTTGAAAGGATTAAATCCAATGGAGATATTTCACATCTGAGGTGCACTTTCTTATTACTGGAATAATGTGCAAAAAAAGAAAAAAAAAAAATCTCATTCCTGAGGAATAAAAGGATCCAAGTGAGAAAAAGTAGAAGTATGCCTCTGCTCGCAACAAAGTCCTTTCAATCTGCATTTAAATAAAGGTATTGACTATGTAAAACACAAGGCTGCCCAAGGCAGAACATAAATAGTGTTTGCCAGGCACAGTGTTTGATGTGGGTTTCCACATAAGGTATTGAAGGCACACATCGGTAAATCCTGAACCTGCCAACTCTTTCCTCTGCAGTGTCACTCCAGTCTAGTTAGAGTGTATTTAGAAAGTAGCTAAACACACTTTTGTGGAAATCATTAAATAACACAGCAATTCATACATTTGCTGCAGACAGCCTCTAATGCACGTTATTAACTGAAAATAAAATCTCAGCATTTATCTTATATGTTATTTTACCTTTAAAAAAAATCAGATGCCCAGTATGACTGAGAATATAATGCCCTAAAGTTTAAGACTGGTTTGTAAACACAGTCCCTAGTGTCTACTATTGATCTTTTGCTATTTTAATGCATTTTTACTGACCGACATGTCCTGTGGTAAAGAATATTGCCTAAATTAGTTATCTGATTGGTTCTTTTGATTAATGATGGGACTGTGCTTCATTACACATGACAACATGATCAGAATAATCACTGCAGCCATAGAAGTTGGGACTGGCATTTTTTATTCCTTCATTTTTAAAGTTCATTTATAAAATTATTTAATGTATATGTCCTAAGTTGTAATTTATTTACATGACACTTTTTTCGATGGGAACTGTTGTACTGTGTCACAAATGGCTAAGAAAACAAGGTAAACTAGATGTACAAATCAATGTCTTCTGGCTCAAGGGGAAAAAAACATAATCAAGATTCAAGAGCTGACCTTGTCCAAAGTCCAAGTTGTCACACAACAAACAGTGAGGTGCCCGACAAATCACTGGGATCAGCAGGATGTATTCAAAGGAATGTTTAAATGATGTTATTCCTTGCTGAAGTTCTTACCAAAACTTCAGAGACTGTGTATGCTGGGGTGAAATCAGCATTTTGGGTCCCCAGGGTAGAGCACAAGGTGGGTGCACTGAAGTGGGAGAAGTGCCTCCCCAGGACCCACTGCTGGGATGCCAACAGATGCTTCACAGCATTCCTGACACCCCTCTTGGATGGGGCCATTCCAGAGCAACTGCCCTGCAAAACCACTCAAGGCTAAAAACGGGTCCCCAGAGTGAAAAGGTTTCCTCATTAAACCCCAGAGCCCGTCTGAGCAAATACCAACAACCTGCAACTGAATACACTTAAATTCTGCAAAACTAAACCACACTTTGTGTAGAGGACCAAGACCAGATGTGCTGCTCAGCGTCATCTTATCCCTGTGCTATCTGCCATGGTTTATAGCACCTTTACATGCTTTGAGGTTCTTGATTGCTTTTTAGTAGGTCATTCTGGGATTGATCTGTTTGAATTTATAAGGACATGCATGCCACCTTATGTCATGTTGATGAATGATTCAAAATTTTAAATGGCAATTCAACATTTAATGTTTTGAAAAATGTTTAAATGGTGTCATGCACAGAATAAATGGCAGCTTTCATTTTCTTTCTTCAAAATTCCCTGCCAGCCTGTTTACACGATGTTGACAGACATTTTAGCGTTTGCCAGAGAAATAATGTGAAGGGTTGGATACTTGCCATAAAATGGTTTCCTCTCTATGGCAAGTGTGGAAACAAATGTGTGCATGCACTGTACATACACACACACATACATTTTAAACATATTTCCAAACAAAAAAATGTTTGTTTGCTGTTACAACTGCAGAAATGTATCTAAAAACAGGACTAACTCCCAAAGGGGTGGAAACTCAGAGCTCACAGGAGTCAGAGTATGACTGACCCCCGACTGAGTCCAGCTCACTGTGTACAAGGTGACACATTCACTGCAAAGCTCAGGAATGGCCTTGCTGATCAGCAGCTCAAAAACTTCAAAATCAGCCCCAAATTTTGTCAAATTCTGATGCAATGAAATATCTCACATGCCAATATACTCCCATTCTTATTGTACCATCTTTATTGTGCTTTGTGTCACTTTAAGACTTTATTGTACTGGCTTCAAATAACACATTTTCTGCATATAAAAGTAAATGTCTATACAGATTTAGGGCCCAATCCTTTACTTCTATATGCACTTTAAATGGACCTCAGCATTAGTGCGACAGATTTTCCTGCTGGGATTGCAAGAGGAAGGCTGATCTTTGTTGTGTGTAGTAAATCTGAAAGTTTAATATGCCAATAATTCCATTTCCATGGAATAACTATGGATTTAGGATGTTGCACTGAGTTAATTTTAGCTTATGTTTAAACATTCATTTTGTGACTAACAACATTTGATAATTATGGTGGCATACCAAGCTTTTGTTTCCTGGGAAGAGATTGCAATTGTATGAAATATGTTTAATCATGGTTAAACACTCTTTGGCTTCTCATGCTGTTTCCAGCTACATTAAGGCTGTTTGGTGTTACCTTCGCATGTAGGTGACTGAAGCATTAATATTTCTCTTTTGAAATCAATTCTGAATGATGTATCGATACACTGAGGTTATGATTCTTATATTCCAGGATTGGTTTCTAATTAGCACATTAGAAATTGTGACTAGTCAATGAAATGTCAGCACTTCAGGGTTCTCTGAATCAGGACCTGCCTTAAAAGCAGTTGCACACTACTGAATGGGTCAGTGAGTTTTAGTATTAGAGGTAAATGAAATATTAAAGGACATTGAAGATTTCAAACTTTACTTAAAAAGTAAATTTTTAATTAGCAGATGTAATAGAATTTTTTTTTCTTCTGGAATTGATGAATATGTTATATGTAGAGCATGCATCTTTACTTCCAAATGAGGAATTGATGCATTTCTCTATTCAAGGGTTGTTTTCTATCAACACAAGCAGATAATTGGTTATGCTAGTTGAATCTCTGTGTGTGTATGCATGTGTTACTTAAAAGCTTACCAACAGATACAGTAGTTTTTGGAGCTTGTTGTATGGCAATGCAACCTTTTATGCATTATAGGATTAGAGCATGTAAAATTGATGTTGAATATGCAAGGTATATGTTAATCTGATTAAATGAATGGAGAATTGCCCAATGCAATCAATTGAAATATTCAACAACTTTGTGTTCAACTTGAAGAAAATTATCACCTTGAGGCTGCCAAACCCATGACACAACTTTGAATTTGCAATAATATTTGCCTATGTAGCATTAAAACCCATATATATATACACATATATATATAGTGTTTTTGTAATGAAGTAAGATTAGTCCATGAAGGAGAGGCTTGTTAGAACTGGAAATGCAACAGTCTCTACTATCTGGGAATGTTAAATGTTGGTTGAAGGATTTTAGTGGTTTTACTCATATTGCATGGTTTTTTACAAAAAGAAATGTAAAGGCATCTATATTATTTTATCACTTTATTATTTGTTTATTTTCCCTAAAAATAAAATGACTTGATTTAAGTGCGTGATGCTATTTACTTGTATTTTAAAGCCTCGCATAAGATTATACAGCAGATTGAAATGCATACTTATGTTTGTTTCTTTCATTGGACAGCTATGCTAAAGCAAATAAAATCAAACACATACATTCCCTTTCAGTGGTTTACAAACTGTAAGTGATGGGAGGAAAAACCCGCAGCCATTCCACTGAATTCTATTATTGACAACAGCAGAAGTAAAAAAATTAGAAAACAAATCCCTTTTAAAATAAAATGAAGTAAAAGACCTACATTGCTTGGAGGAAATGCTAATTGAAAATACCTTGCTAATGCTAGCTAGTCACAGGAAGGAAACATTAAGTTATTATTTTTAATAATGTTTACAAGTATATCCAGCCATTTCCAGCCAGTGAAAAATGTTAGCCTTGGTAAAATGTGGCAGTGCTACTTTTCACTGGTGATGCTGCTCATCTTCTCTCTGATAGCAATCATTAATTTTATTTTTTAACCCAGTCTTCAAATGAAGACAGATGAGCAGGAGAGTTTTAAATGCAAGCTGCTTATGTTCAGAAAAATGGCTGCGAGATTACAGATCACTGTGCCTGAGCTGAGTCCAGTGACTCAGTTTGGAAAGGGGGAGAAAAAAAACAAACAAGCATTAGGTGAGCAACAAACAGGCAGGGCTGTGAGGGACTGCTGCAGGCAGAGCCCAGTGTGTGTGTGTGTACAGGGGTGTGTGCCCCTGCCTGTGTTTTGGGATGTGAGGGGAGCAAAAGGAGGGCGAGGTAAAAGACAGAGTCCCGCACAATGGTACAACAATCAGATTCATTTCCTAATTGCTATTGGAGATCCTCAGATACTATTATTGTTAATTGCTCTTGATAACTTTAATGTTATGTTTTAACATTTTTTTCTCATTAGCACTATCAGGATTGTTAGAGACCAGAATGTGTAATAGATCACATCACTGGTAGCATCATCCTGCAGCCTTTTATTTGTCCTTTTAACGTCATCAAGAGTTCTCTTTTTAGTCAAGTGTCAATGAGCACGATGCAGTGTCTACATCTTTTAAGGTGTGATTTTTAGTATCTGACAGCTTTACCTCACTTGTTTCTTACCACAGACAGGCTGGATTCATCCTCACGCTCCCAACGCTCACAAGGCTGAAATTTCCAAACTTGGTCCTGCCCACAGTGACCTCATGACTGATTATTTGGATTCACCCTTCCCTGGGTACTATTTCTGTATTGTTGAAAAGGAAGAGGTGAGTTGGGCAGTGCATGGCTGACCTGCAGAGCTGGTCCCACACTGTCAATGCATTGCCTTGGACAGGTCTGCCTTGGACAGGTCTGCCTTGGACAGACCTCCCAAACACTGTCTTTTCTGAACCCCATGGGTGAACAAACTCCACCAGGTGGGAACTGGGTGTCCCTGTGTGCTCCTGTGCTGCTCATGACAGAATTCCTCTGTCTCGTTGAAGGTTGTTTTTTTTTTTTTTTAATAAAAGTTGAGAACGGATTAGATCAAGTCTGAACTTTCCCATGAAAATATTGAAGGGCAGACCTAGGACTTTAACTCGACTCAGGTACAGGAGTCTGGTGTCTGCAGTCAGGGAGAGCAGTCCCTGTAGCTCCTTTAACATGCAATTTTTGATCAGTTCTTGTAAGGAGCTTTGCTGGCTCAGAGTTTGAGTAAAGACAGCATTGAACATGCCTCCCCTACACTTCAGGATTTTCTGCCAGCCCAACTGCTCCTGGGGAGTGACCTTGTCTCTAGGAATTAGGCCTTTCGTTACAGTCCCTTGTAAGGAGTTGAGAGAGGATTAATTGGTTTGCTCACTGCAGTTTCTGGAAGTATCTCACATTTTTCAGTGGAAGATGACTCTGGAAGTACTTTCCTACGGTGAAACAAATCCCTGCCAAAATAAAATGATGAATCCTGAATATTACTGGCAGCATTTCATGCCAATTTTTGAACAGTTCGTTTCTATCTGCACCTCCGCTGCACACGTTCGGTGAGTTTAATGCCCAGCTGTCAGTGTTTTCCTCCTTAGCTGACCATTGGTATGGGAAGCACAGGTGTAAGTGAGCTCCTCCAGGTCTCCCATGGGAGACAGGAACTGGACTCAGCAGAAACCCACTACACCATCAGGGCAGATGTGTGTTTGGCATTTGAGATCCTGAGAAAAATATAGGCTTGTAGGGAATGTACAGCAAAGGTGAAATGTTACTTGAGCCTTTTTTTCCTCCACAGTCACAGCACCTGTAACTCGTAGATCACTAAAAAATTCATCAAGAAAAAAAGATTTTTTTCAAGGTTTACCAGGATAGCTCATCCCTGTGGTGGGATAATGTCCCCACCCGTGCCTGGCAGAGGGTGAGCAGACACCCTGTGATCCAGGTGAGGTTTGGTTGTCCCAGTACTCAAGGTGGTACCCTTGGCAGTGAGGAGGAAAGGGCTGGAGAGAGAGGTTACTGCCCTTCCTGAGGCCAACAGGAGTTAGAGGAAATTTTTTGGTGCCTGCCCTTGAAAGGCTGCAACACCTGAGAGATGCCTGGCAGCTCTCAGCATCTTCATGTGTTAGCTATAGGAGTGAATTAAATAACCCATAGATATTTAACTTCTGTTCTCTTTCTACACCTGGCTGAAAGGGGGTTGTTTAGTGCAAAACCAGCCCTTGAAAGGTGAAACCATCTCCTGGATGAAGGCAGGTCCTGGGTGGCAGCAGTGGCTCTCTTGTATTTCTCAGAAGGTGAGTGCCGAGGTAGAGAGAAAGTTGGAGAGTGGTGGGAGGTGTGCTGGGAGCTAGCTGGGAGCTAACAAAGGCCTTCAAAGTAAGAGTGATGTTAGAGGGTGTCAGGAGGCAGAAGGTGCCAGCTGCCTGACAAAAGAAATATCATTACTCACTATTAAAGAACACTCCAGATGCTTGATATAGTCATGGGTGTTCTCCTGAATTTTTTTTTTAGCAAAGCTCCTAGCCTGCCTGCAATATTGTTTTCTGGAGTCTGGGCCAAAATCTGTGAGCTTTTGTTCAAGCAAATAGACCATGAATCTCATGAGTAAGAACTAGTCTTACCATGTAATGCTGCAGAGTGGTGGTTGCCTCTTCCAAAATACTAAAATCCTCTTCACATTGTCTTATTCCTCCAGGACATCATTACTAACGGGGACAGATTGTGCAGATACTCTCTCAGCAGTCCAGGGTGGGATGAACATTTGCTCTAGGCACTCTCCAGTGTTTCTGCATCATAGATCTCTCTCCATCTCCACTCTCTTCCTTGCCTTTATAACGAGCTAATGGACAACTGTTACTCATGCCTAGAGATGTGTCTGTATCAAGAAAAATGGAGGCACGAAAAAATGAAAAAAGTTCATCTGTTAACTTTCATTGGCAGAAATGTTATAGCGGATTGTGCTCAGACTGCAGGACTCTCCCTAGATTTTACAAGCACAGGCGTGATTGAAACAGAATACAGAAAAAAACGGTGTAAAAACAGGACTGCTGAAATTAAACAGGTTGAAAGTTGTCTGGCAGCTCCAAATACAGCAGAGAAGTATAGCCCTAGAGTGCAGCAAATTTAATCTTTGAACAGGTTTATTGTTTTATCAGGTTTTTGTTTAAGAAGGGTTTCATTATATATAGCATTGAGATAAATTTTTACATAGCAGATTTATTCAACAGGTTTATCCCTTTAACAGCCCTCATTGTATTTCAGCAGTTGGCGTGTGGGGTCTTATACATCAAGCAAGTTTATTACTTTATCAAGTATGAATTTTAAGAAGTTTTCCTAATAATAGAAGATGTGTGGAGATTTATAGGCGGTACATTGTTCTATTCAGTGTTTGAGCTGTTTTACCTAATGTAAGCTACATCGTAACTACATGACAATGCTGCTCGAAATGGTGGTAATTGTGCTGTAACTCATACTATCTTCCCACCACTGTAATAGATCTCACTTTGCTGTCCCAGTGTTTTAAAAACCCTTAAAAGTCCAAGTACAACCACCCTGACTAAATTGTCTCTGTAAATTAGAAGAACAAAGTGAGGTAAAAAGCAGTATTGACATTAGTAAGTAAAAGGATTGTGCTGAGTTGTTTTGATAAAAATTCAGTACTTCTGAACTAGAGGAAACACAAAATCTCCTAGATGAGATGGAGAATTTCCTTTGGCATCTGCCACAGGGAACTAGCACTGTTTTAGGTGTTGTCATAAATTTTTGATCCAAGGGTTTTCTTCCAAAAATATCAATTACTGATTATTCAATCCGGAAATCAGTTTTGGAAGTAATATCTTCCAGAGGGAATGGCATGAAAATTCAGGTAGCTGTCCCTAATTTCTGGCTCTTACTAAGGAAAGTAATTAAAGAATACTTGGGGTTTATGTGGTTTTTTTAGGATTGTTTTAATCTTTCTGCTTCTGCTTGGAAGAAGAAAAGTAATATTAAAAAACCCTTTGAGATGTAAAGTCAGTTCCTATGAATGTTATTATTATTTGTAGTTTTACAGCAGGCAATTCAAATCATGCTGGATCTCACTGATTTGTTCTAATGACAAAAGAAAGATCTGTCACAAATTTCTTCATGTTGTGAAGTAGCAATTAATTTGTAGAGCTGGTTCAGTGTTTGCTGATGAAATGTTTTTCATCAGAAAATGCTGATTCATCAAAACTAATCTGTTTATAGATAAAAGTTAATTTAACTTTTTTTTCCTCAGAAATATTGGGGGAAATCTTCTGAATTTTGGTTGAGTAGCAACCTGTAAGTCTGTAGTTTAGGTTAAAAGGATTTTTTTAGAAACCTAAACTAATTAAAAAAGAAATAAGCACTTAAAAATTAACAGGTGACTTGTTTTGTACTGGGTTATTTGTCTTTATATTTCACACTGCTTCGTCAATGCCTTTGAGAGTTCATGTTTCCATCATGGCTTAGGACATGACATTTCCTGTGCCTCACATTTTTACAGGTGAGAGTAAGCCATGCAAAGTTGAAGCCTTCAATGGCACATTTACTGCAGAAAATATTGTCTTGCTGCTTGTATTGCAAAACTTTTCTGAGTGGAGGGATGCTGCCATCTTGAATGTGAAAATTACTGGATTTATTTATCTGGGAAGGGAACATTAGCCATGTCCTAGTTTACAGCTGATATTTGTACTTATAAAACCCTTATTGTGAACATATGATTTAATACAATGTAACAGCTCTAACAAAATAGGTGAATGTCTATGCATTAATCACATAGCTCTTTTCAGGGGTTCCAGTATAGAAGTTCTTACTTTTAAAGACTAATTTGATTGGCATCTACTTGATATTCTGTGATGACTTTGACATATAGTATATGTGGTTGACAGGTGCGTTGGGTGTACTCTACAGATATAGATAGACTTAAAAAATATATTTTCTAAAGGTAATTGTATGGTTTAGATAAAATCTGCAGTTCTTCCTAACATCACTGTTATAACTGGCAGCTCTCAACTGATGAGATATTCTAGTTTAAAACCACTTAAAAAAAAAAAAAAAAAAAGAGACTGACACTTTAAACGAAAATTCAGGGAGAGTTTTGTCACTGTCTTTAGTGTGACCAGGAGCTAAGGCAGATCTCCCACTTTGAAAGGAATGATGTAGAAAAGGAACTGGCATTTTACCTTGTTGCTGCTCCCCAAACATAGCCAGGCTATGCCCTCCACTTTCCTCCTTCCTCTCCCAGCTGTGTAATGTTTGTCTTTATACCAGACCCAGCGGGACAAAACCACCTTTTGTTTATGTTTACTTAATTCCATTGGCATCAGTAGAGTTATTTTTGGCTTCAAACACATAAGTTGGCACAATAATTAGGTCAAATTTCTGTAGCATCTTTAGTCTGGGGGTGGAAAAGAGATGTTAAAGGGAGATATTAAGTATTTATATGTGATTTAAAAAGGTGATGCTCTTGGAGACTGGACTTTGATATTTGTTGTGAACATTTGTTCCACACTTCAAGAAAGGCCTTGGTAAGTTCATGCTAAACTGTGGGGATGTTACACTTTTAATTTAACAGGCAGGTTTGAGAATGGCCACCACTGTTCTTCAGTTTATAAGACTGCTGACCATCCAACTCTGTTGAGTGCCAGTGTGGTGGTGACGATGCCTTTCTGCTTGCATTGTTGTTTCTTACTAATTGGTGTTCTTCATCTTCCTGAATCACAACAACTCTGGGTGCCTTCCTTGAAAGTACTGATGTGCCGGAGTTATGTGTGAGTCTGGCACAGCGGCTCTGGAATGGGAGGTGCAGTGGTGCTACCACACAGTGTTACAGCAGCATTGTCACAAACCTGGCTCTGTCACTTTTCCGTGGCTGCATAACCTCCCTCTCCCACAATTCTAAATTGCTCTATGGAGATGATCCATTAAGAATCACAATAAAGCTTGAAAGTTTGAATAACCTTTGAAATTATTGACAGACCGGCCCCAATGGGCTGCGTCTGAGCCTAATGTAGAACAAGGGATCGATGACAAAGCTGCAGAGACAGGATCCAGGCTGCAGAAGCAATATGATTTTTGCATGCTGCCACTGGAGCACAAACGTAGCAGGAAAGTTGCACTGTTTGAGTGGACCCTGCTTTTCTCCTTATGTTCTTTTGGCAGATTGACTTCACCAGCTGCCCTCTCACAGTGGAGCGTGGGCCCGTCATGAAGTTTGGAAGAAGTGACAAGCTGAAGCCACCAAGAGCTGGAAACTCCAAAGGCACCTTCTCATCTCTGCAACTTCACTCACCACGTAAGGAATTCACTACAAGTCCTTGTGTGATCCCTGCTGCCACCACCCAGAAATATCTGTAGTCTAAAACCTCCATTCAGCCATGAACTGGCATCACATTATTTCCATTTTGCAACTGGGGAAGAAACAGTTTGTTCAGAATCTCAAAAGAATTTTGTTTTAAAACCCAAGTCGCCAGTGTTTGTGTCAAGTTCATTTGTTACTTTTCTTCCTTCCATTTTTATGAGAACTGAGGTCCTTGAGTTTAACCATTTCCACAGGAGTCCTGGCCATTGGAAAGGGTAGGCACAGGGACCACGTTTACTTTTTTCAGCCTGATTTTTCTGGACCATTCAGAAAATGTGAAGCCAATGTACACACACTTAAAAGCTACTCCCCATTCTACAGGAAAAGGGTTATTTAGCAGATTTTATTAATAAAGCTTAGACATTTGGTGAACTAATGCTCCGTTAGCACTACTCTTTTCTTTTACCAGATAAATGTGTCCCACCCAAGTCTGTTTGGCACAACAGTGACCTCTAAAGGTTCGTTAGATTAATGGTATCTCCAGAGGTATCAGGCTTTAATTCTTATTTTAAGGTAGATGTGTGGCTCTGTATCAGGTATTACCCCCTTCATGCTGAGCACATCTTTAGAAAGGTCAGCTCTTGGAAAGATCTGAAAGCCTGCTCCTTTTCCCTTGTGCTGTATAAAGGCACCTGACCTTTTAGTGATCCTAATTTCTCTTCCCTTCCTCCTCTCTCCACCTTCCCTCCAACCTATTATTTATTGAAGTGGAATAGACTTTTTTCCCTCTTTTTTTTTTTTTTTGATAGTTTGTTTGGTTTTTTGTTTTTCAAAATAGTTTCTAAAATAAGTGACCAAAACCAGTGGCACTTTGATATTTTACCAGGAGCCTTCTCTTTTCAGAGCAATCCCATTGTGTAAAATTTGGAGCTGTGTATATTGTCTTGCACAGGGAGAAGTCAGGTGACACAGTTCACTGGGGTCCCTCCCCAGAGCCCAGCAGCAGCACACCAGCCACCTCAGCTCATACCTACCACAGCACTGGGGTGCAAGGAGGCCCAAGAGCATACACAGAAACTCTGCTTTCCTGTAAGAATTGAGATTCACACCTAATCCTCATGCGTTTGAAGTAAATCTTGATGCAGCCCAACTCTGGAGCCTCCTGCAGCACAGGCTCTGAACTCACCCTGCTGCTGGTGGGGCTGCTGGGATGATGGTGGACCTGGGTTTTCTCCTGCTCAGCAGAGGCTGAGGGTGTGGTCCTGGGCTCCCAGTTTCCCTCAGCAGGTGGGCAATGCCTTCATTACCACAGGAAGGGAGTTGAGAGATGCAGCCCACACCCAATCAAGGATTTGTGAAGGGGCTGAGGAGCTGTGGGTGGGGTTGGAGAGAGTGTGTGTGAAGTTGTTTGATCTCCTCCTGGCTCTACTCCCAGGACCAAGTTGTGGTTGAGCAGCAGTGCTTTGAGCACTCCCAATGACCCAGAAACTGATGGGGCTGAGGACTCCAAACAGGTCAGTCTGGTGGCAGCACGTGGGAACCTGAGGTAGTCTGACAGAAATGATGGTGTGTTCCTTATGTTATTTTTAGGAGATTATAGTGCATTTAAATGCAAGACATGTTAGGAGGTGTTTTTCACTTTAAAACATATTGTTCACTACTAATACCAAGAAACCGGAGTTTCACTGAGCTGATTACAGACAGCAGGAAGAAGAAGAAGGAATAAAGCCCAGGGGAAGAGGTAAGGGAGGATGATGGGTCAGCGAGGGTCGAAATAAAGCAGAGGAAGCAGAGTGTAAATATGAGCAAAGGGGCAAAGTGAGAGAGGGGACAGTGAAGACCTGGAGGAAATAGGAAAGCCTCAAGTAATTGCAGGATTTTAAAGACAGCTGCAATGGGCAGGAGGCAAAAGTTGAAGCAAAACCCGTGATCCTACCTAGACACCTCAATTATCACTGCGGCTTTCCAGCTGCGAATTGTACATGTCTCCTGTTCAATTGACTTGCTGTCCCTTTCCCCAAACCACTTTACCTCTGTTTCTAAAGGGGAAGTTTTCTAGTTTATCAGTTGTATTTTTTTTTAATTGAAAAGTGACATGGTTTTGGCAAACTCGTTTTCTGTCAGCAAGAAGCCAGTTAGCTCTTTGGTTGGTTCTACTTCCCTGGGAGTTATCACTAATTGATTTTTTTTTTTTTTTTTGTTCAAATCACTGCCCTCCAGGGGCTTGTCTTTCTTGCTAAAATAAGACTAAACCAAACTGCAGTAGGAGGTGGTATCCCTGCCTGGGCTGTTCAGTTCTTACACTTTTATCGTGAACATCTTTGCCCTTTTTGTATGGTCCTGATGGCATTTTTTGCTTGAGAGTTTTTCTCCCAAAGGGTTGCTCACTCCCACTCATCTTAACAGGGGATTTGCTGCTTGCTTTTCTGTGGAGCTGGGTTCATCTGGGATTAATAAAAAGGCCTTTTAATTCAGTTTGGCCAACTCAGCCGTAGCTGATTGAGAAGCACATTATAGACAAAATTATTTTGTTTTGGACCTCACAAGAGCACCCTTTTGCCCAGGTTTGGGAGAAAGATTTAGAACAATGAGATTCTGCTGGAGATTTATCATGTGCCTCATGACAAGGAGCTGGAGAATTATCTAATATTACTCAAAAAGAGAACACGATGCATGCAAAGCTGTTCAGAAACAATATTAGCCAGACTCATTATTAAAAACCTTCTAGAATTCAAAGTGTGACTGTAGACAAAAAGCCTAGCTTGAGAGGATGGGAAGGAAATGAAACACCCTGTGCTTTAAAGTACTCATACGAAAACGTTGTGAGAGAGAACTAGCTCAGAAATACAGCCAATGGCTGAGCGACCTGAGGAAGAAGATGCTGATCAAATTGCTGAGCAAAGAACATCTGGGGCTGGGGAGCAGGTTCACCTCCCAGGCCATCCTGCCCAGAGGGGGACGTGAGCCCCCCGAGAGCACTGAGGGTGCCCCACTCTGGTGACAGCCGTGTGTGCAGTATCACAGCCTGGCAGAGGGCTGCTGTGCCAGAAGCTGGCAGGGGACAGCCTGGGATGGAGGTGGTGGGGGTTTTGCCTGCGTTAGGGACTCGGGAGGCTTAGGGTTTGCCTCTGTGTGATTAGCACTCCCTGTGACCAGGGGCACTTTGGATGTATCTCACTCTGTTTATGTTTTTGGTTCTTATAATGAAAATGAGATCCCTCGTGTAGCCCTCTGCCATTTTGCACGTCAAGCTGAAAGTATATATGCTCGTTGTGGGTATTAGTGTCTCAGCTTAATGACAGAAGCCTCGGACAAATAAATCCATGTGCCATGGAGGATTTTCCTAATGAAACTGAAGTACAATACTGTTTACATAATGTCCTTTAGACTCTATTCAAAACAGCAAATGCTGGACGTTGCCGTTATCCACCGACACCAGCTAATACAGGCAGAAATGAAAATGTAATGCAAAGTGGCAGCTCCTTTTAACTTTTCTCAAAGTCTCTGTGTAGTGGCTCTGAGCATCCCCTCTGAACTTTTCCCCTCCTGGGTGCTGGGTTTTTTTATATGTTGGGTTTTGCTGGGGTTTTTTGGTTTGGTTTGTTTTTTCTTTTTTTTTTTTTTTTTTTTTAATATATTGACATTCCAGCCCTTGGAACAAGGTCTTCACTCCTTTTCTCATTTCGAGATCTTGTTTTGGGAGAGCTCTAACACCTGTCCACTGATCGCCTGCCAGTCTGCATCTGTGCCCAGCTGACAGAGCTGTCTGCTTTGACTAATGATGTGATTGATGGACAAAATAAGGAAGAACACACAAAAAAACATTTCTGTCTGGTCTGGTGTGTCAGCAAGCCTTCATCAAGTGGCTGCTGAAGGTATATTTTGCTGCATGCCTCATTACACAGTAATGGCATTCCCAGGCAAAGCTGTTTCTTTTCATGACACAAGACAGCAGGCAGCTTTATGGACTCTGGGCCTATCGAGCCTGGAGGAGAGAAGCACTAAAGAGTGGTCATTTCCAAAAGTGCCTCAAGTTGCTTTTTTGTTGTCATGAATTTAATATGAATCAACACAATATGAAATGAGCATGAGGAATTTTAGTGACTAGTCATTTTTTAAGACTGCTGTCTAAACAGCCATCAAGAAAAAAAAAAAACAAACAAACCCAACATTTTCTTCTACCAAACCTGTTGCGAAAAGAAGTCATCTGTCAATTTTACTGCATTAAAAAAGTACATAGAGGTGTATAGTCCAAACAAATGTGTGCTTCACTGCTAAACATGTGGAAAACACCACATATGTAAAGGAAGAAAAAGGCAAGTAACTGGCAGCCTGAATGCAGTGTTTAACAACTACGGTTTAAATGGCTCTTTCTGTAAATTTGCATGAAGAACACTCTTGTGCAGTTCACATATTGCATTAGGGGACTGCCTGCTTCAGGAATGAAGTGATAACCATTAGGCAATGTGACTTAGGGCTGTGGAAGGGTGGCCATGAAACCCCCAGCACACTTTTTGCTCACAGTGGGCAGTGAGGGACAAGCAGGACTGATCCAAGGAAAGAGGGAGGCAGGTGGAAGGCAAGTTCCTCCCCTACACGCAGCATCCCACCTCCATCTTCCTCCTTTGCCCAAAGGTGTGCCAGTCACATCCATCCTCCATCCTTCCCACAGCTTCTTTTCACTTGGTTTCTCCCTTCCTCCCAATGCTTGTTACTTCCCGTGTAGCTTTTGCATCTTGAAAACCTTAATTTCATTCAGGAAAAGCACCAGAAAATCATTAATATTTGTTCACCAAAAAAAAAAAAAAAAAATCTTTGGATTGCTTTCCTGTTCCTAATACAGGAGGTCTTTTACAGTGGGTTATTGGGAATAATTTGAGAATTTAATGAGTTGTGATTAGTTAAGAAACTGTTCTTCATGTAATAAATACTCCACAATAAATTAGAAAATGTATATGAGTTCTTTATACCCACTTAAAGAGAGAAAAACATCGATGTAAATTCTTGTTATGACAAATGTAAAAGATAATCTTTTAAAGTGCATTTAATTTACTGTAATAGTAAGAACCACTTTATCGATGCCTAAGAGTACAGAAAAAAAATGAATACAGGATAATTCAAAGCAAATAAATAGCATGATTAAATTCAGTATGGCACTTACTTACAGACACAATCGTGTTACCCTTACGTATGAGTTGAAAGAATAATAATAGAAATACCATTTTTGATTCAAGAATAAAGGACTTTTTTGTAGATGTGAATAACTACAGGCTGTTAACCTGCTTTCTCTAGTCTTGATACTAAATAAGGCAATACCAGGCTCAAGGGAAGAAGAAATTCTGTTGATTGAAAAGTTTAAACAAAGTAATTATTCTATCAAGTGCAGTAGGGGAGCTAAGTACCACGAAATATCAAACACCTGCAGCTTTCCAAGAAGTTCTCTGCTGAAAACCAGAAGCAGCTGGGTGGAGGAGAAGCCATTTTATCAGTAACCAATGGGTTTCTGTGCTCCACTGACCTTGAAGTCAATACCAGTGCCAAGAGCTCACTGTCTGCTGTTTCTTCTTGCAGTATTGGTTTGAGGACCATAAAAATGTCAGAGATTTACTATAAATCACAATTCAGTAGGGTTTTGTTGTCTTGGTTCATTTTTTTTGCTTTAGCTGAGCCTGACCATATTCATTTGTGAATTGAGGGCAAGTAGTTAGCAGGATGTGTCTCATTGCCTTTTCCAGGGAGCTTTGCTGTTTCTCTAACGAGGAGTTTTGTGTTTCTCTGCTAATTTGGTAACATTGGTGGGTGGGGGCAGCTCACAAGAGCTGTGGTGCTCCCACAGTGGGCTGCAGTGTGAGCCCAGAGAGGATGGATGGCTATTTTCTTATCTCCCTTGCTGCCTTTTTTTTTTTTTTTTAATCACTCGGATTCAGTTTCTGCTTTGGTAAGGTAGACATTCCATTTTTTTGGTCTCTTTTCCCTGAAGTTGTTGTGTATGTCAAATTTGTCATGGTTTAATGGCTTACTGTATTTCCTTCCACTGGAACCACTAAACACATTTTCATTTAAGTTGGGATCTTTAAAGAATGATCATCTTATCCATCTGTTCAGAAAGCACAAAGACACAAATCTGGGGCAGAAAAGAGACTTGGAAAAATCCCCTGTACTCAATCAGTTTCTGGCAAGTGAATTTGTCTCATGACTTCAGGAGCTGGTGGAAAAAGAGAGAATTTAGCTGCAAAAATATTCTGTTATCAGCTCTTTGCTTGGAGCCATGGCAAACAGGTTTCCAGTGTTGTATATGGTAGCAGAGGAACTCAAAAGGATATTTAACCTTAGGTTATTTTCTTTAATCTTAGAAGAACCAGCCACCCGTTAACATGACGATATATATATATTTATATATAGGAGCATACAATCTTTTCTTTCCTAATCAGGTTTGTGTATCTCCCTTGATTGATTTTTCTTTTTCCTAAATCTTTAATAATTTTTCTTCATGGTTTCTGCATCTTGTCCAGGCTTTTCTTTCTGTTTTCTGTACGTGATACAGTAGTTAAAGCCTATGGCTCTAGAAGAAATCTGCTCATTTCTTCATTGTTTCTGACAGGGGGGAAAAAGGCCTCTGAAGATCAGATGGCTTAATTAAGTGTCATTTGAATTGGAGGGCGATGGGGGATGCATCCGAGGTATTGGGAGTATTTTATGAGAATGTCTTTTTATAGAGATTAAGTGTATAGAGAGAAAAGCAGGATTTTTCCTTGACTGTTTTTTTGAACCCAGGTCTGGGGAGTGGAATCCATAGTTCCCTGAACCTTTGAACTACAGATTCAAGTTTTTCAAGGATGAGCACCTTTTATTCCATTTAAGTTCCTATTGGTTGAAATGGGGACTTGGCACGTACAAGACTTTTGAACTGTGCATTGCTGAACTTTGCTGCTGAGGTTGATTTGTGCTCTTTGTTCCTACTGGAATCACCAGGAACCTGTGAACATGCCCCAGAACACCTGCCCACCCTGGCAAAAGCAGGTTGTTGGTTCTGCAAAGTTAGTGTTCATGTTTTCAGTATTTGTTTCTGTTGAAGGCATTGTGAGGTCCTTGTAATTGCTATTTATCCATATTGATTGTTATTAATATAATTTGTTCGTATTAATTAGCTGAAAGGAACAGAATTGAAAGAACAAACGCTGTATGCAGTTCCCAGAAGGGAAGGGAGTGGGATGCTCCTGCACAACCAGGATGGGGTTGTTCTTTGCTGATAGTGAGGAACTCTGTTCCCTTTGAAGAGATAACACCCAAAGTTCTTGGAAAGCATTTAGTTTAGGTCATGCCTTCCCTGCTCCTTTCTCCCTATTGACTGGATGTGATCCTGCAGTAACTTCTCTGGAATACAGACCAAAGTCTTCTCTTGAAACAACCAGCCCTGCCTTTGCATGGCAAGTGATGGTGGCAGCAAGGTTGAGTTACACAGCAATGATGAGAATCCTGTTCTACGAAAAAGCTACAAAAAATATTCAATAATCCATGGGTTGGAGGATTGTCAGATGTAGGCATGTCAGATTCTGGGAGGTTTAATGGAAAATCCTGCGTACTTGTTGATTATTAACATGAGGACTTTTTCCGCTTAAAAAGAAGAAAAACTAATTATTAGTTCTTGAGTGCTCTGTGACCACTGATCTTTATAGAGTGCTATGATGACTAGAGCTGAGTGAATAACTGATGTTTCTGTTCCTTGGCAATACTAAATGTGGATAAATAGTTCAGTCAAATGAATTTTTTTCTTCCACTTCGTTGACTGTTGACTCTTATTTCTTTTTGTAGCTTTCAAAACAGAATGGAAGAAAATGTCAAAGAAAACTTTAGTTTAAAATGTTTCAATATTCTCAGATTTTTATTTTTTAGTGTTGCTGTGCTCTTTGCAATGTGGATGGTGCAGTGAAGTGGAAGTCAATTTCTAGCTGTTTCCCTGTTTTCATATTTGGTTTTGGTTTTGTTTTGTTTTAACTTGAGAGAAGGCTTTTGGTAGAATGATTTTGCTTGTGTTTAGTGACAGTACCATGCATATGGGAGTCATTAAGATGTGAGATTAAGAACCTATCAGCTGAAGGCAATAAAATCAGTTTTAAACTTCTGGTGTCCACAAGAGGGGAAGGATCCTGCTCTTTGTTAGCATGTCCCTCAAGTTGTAACAGTGGAGTGCTTAAGGCTGATAGGGAGCTTAAATCCATATGGTGACCTCTCAGACCAAGCCACTGAAGGGAGCTGGATGTATCTGTGAATGGGGATTGATCCTCAGCCACTGGAGAAGTTTCCTCTCTATTTATGTTGCTTTATCCCCCCACACACACTGCAGTGTTTTGGATAGGGGTCTGTACCACCATCCAAAGCAGAGAGCTCTAGTGCATTTTTGACCAAACCTTTTCTCCTTAAGAATGTCCAGCAATGAGCACAGTGGAGGAGCTACTTTGTCTATCTGTTCAAAATCTGTTAATATGAAATCTTTGGTGAATATACACACTATTGTATTAAACCTTATATGCATATGCAATACATTAGGAGAATGCCGTGTATAATGCAGCCACCATATGTCATATAAAATAAAAATGAAGAGGGTATATGAGCAAATACTGCAGAGCATATGGCAATATGAATATTAACCTCAATCTATAAATAGCTTCTGAAGTATCTGTGTTAAAATAGGGAAAGAAACGTAACATAATAGCAATTCAGTGGAAATTGTGCGTCCTTTAAAGTTCTTGATGTCAAGGAGGCAAAATACCATTTCAATACTTAGATTTAATATGTACTTCACACAAAAATAAATCATGTAATATTTTCATGGCAGGCATAGAATTTTATGATTTTTATGACGATCATGGAATTGGGATTCATATTTTATAGACAGCACTAATAACATAAAGAAAATGCACCAGGAAAAAGGTCTTAAGGAGAGAGGAATGGCAGTCGCAGGAAGGAATGGAAAGCTTGGTGTAATTGGGCTTTTTTATTGGTTTTGGGTTCGTATTCAGAATGGTTTTTGGTATCTCCACAAGGCAAGCATGTTGATTTTAAATGTTTAAAAGGGAGAACAATAATTTGCCCACTTTCTTATTGCAATTACAGTAACATCGAACTAATTGCTTTTGGAGGTGATTTAATACGTGTTTGATCTTCGGGCTGGTTTTGTTCCTATGTGGGGTTTATACATGCTGACCATTAATTGGTGTCTAATTCTCTTACCACCAAACCTCCAGTTCAGATCTTCTGAAAGGCAGGGATAGTGTAACATGCTATGTAGTGTAACTACAGTTTGTTCACTGCATTCTCTATCAGGGAATGTACCAAACCCTAATCTCATATGGAGAGACTCTTGCTAACGAGGACTTGTCAGCCAGCATTACCCCAGAGAAAACAGTATTCCCTCCTATGTGGGATGCTTTGAAGAGGGGGCAGAGCGCAGTATGAATTTATGCCCTAAGCAAAATTAAAAGATGAACCTTGGTTATCTTGAGCTTCCCTGGCATATGGGCAGTGCTAGAACGGAGTCAACACGACAACAGACGATGGTTTTACCGAGCAGCTTAATGGAGATGTTCTGCCAGGACAATGTGGGGACTTGGATTCGATGCCCACCTTTGTTTTTCAGAGGACTTTTAACTTGGGTTCCCTGCTCCCCAAGTTATGCATTACAGATTAGGTTACACTGGGGAACCACAAGGGAAATATTCCACACCTTTCATATGGCAACTGCTTCAGTTTTCACACCGGCTTAGGTTCCAGGCTTTTTACCGTATTTTGCTTTCTTTGAGAGGAATGCTGCCATGTGAGTTTGAGTGGCTGATCCATGCTCTGGTTGTGCAAAGGGTGATTCCAGTCCTCATAAATTATTTTCAACTTAATTCCTTTTCATTTGAGAGGATCCCAGCTAGATGGAGGAAAAGCAAGCTATAAGGCGAAGGAAAACTGATTGAGGAAGAAAAGGGATCAGTGTAGCACAAAGAAAGGGAAAACAAGGTGCACAGGAAGGAAAGTCCTGCCTCTGGGAGTTTTGAGCTTCTGCCTTGAAGCAGCCAAGCTGAAGTGCCTGCCAAGGAAATGAAAAAGGATATTTTTTTTACTGAGAATTAGCCCAGTCCGTGTTTTCATTGCTAAGGGGGCACAGAATAATGCTGCTATCAGCTTTGTTATTTACTTCATCTCTGGCTTGCTCAGCAGCTGCTTCCTTGAATCAACATGTCCCTACCAAATTACACTACTGATTTTTTTACCTAATTTCTGAAACAAGCCAAAAGTCTTTTAAGGCAAGGAATGGATTGCTAGGGCAGTCTGACTTGGGGGCTGCTTTAACAGTATTTTATATAGTAGAAACTTTGAGGAGGTGACCCTTTGACCTGGCATGGATTTTCTGAAGACCAGGCTGTATGTGAAGGGCTCAGTCCATGCCCCAGCCCTGGAATGCAGCAATGAAAAATACAGTAGTGCTATCAGTGTGGTACTTTCTCCCAGAATTCATAAGTTATCCTAAAGACTTCCCAGGTGTCACCTAACAGGAAAAATGTCAAAAGCCTATGCTTAGCAGCAGCAGGAGGCAGAGCCTTGCTGACAACAGCTCTTTCCTTTCATCCTGATGGCAGACCATTCCTGGGAACACTGGCAGCAATGGGGAACCTTTCTGCTGGATTTCAATTTCTGGTGCCTTATCCCAGATATTTAGACTGGTGTTTTGGCATTAAGCACATAAAATGGGCTCTGTGAGGGTGAATTACAGCATCACCTGTACACACACCGTGGTGCAAATTCACGTTTAGGAGCCGGTCCCAAAGTGCAGCTTATGCTTTTACCACATAGTGCCATGAAGTGTATGGATGTGCTTTAAAGGTCCCTGTCAGCACCTGGGGTTTGTTACCTGTACACTGAGGAGCTGTGGGTTGGGAAGCAGGTTGACACAAGTCTAGGTATTACTGGAAATTTGTAGAACACATGAGGCCAAAGGTGGGTGCACGCTGTTTTTGTTAGAGATTAGTAGCAGCTTCATGCTAATTTGAGCCACCCGCTGCCAAGGGACAAGCCTTTGGAGGAGAAACTCTGTTGCTGTAGTCCATGGCAGGGTGACACTGCAGGTGACTGCTCCCCTGGCAGGAGTTACCCTTAAATACCTTGTGATATTCTAGTATTGCCAATTTTCCATATTTAACATATAATATGGTCCCCAAAAGCCATTACAGTCAATATTGCTTATAGCTATGTGTAAGTTGTAATTCCCTCAGTGCATATTTATCTGATTGAGCTCTGACAGTGTGTCTGTTGCATTTCCACTCAGCTATTCTGTTCACTGGGGACCTTCTGGTGGGGCATTTCATGTGGTGTTCTGTAATACCAGCCAAGAAGGTAAAGAAATAAAGACTCAACAAAACATCTGAGTTTTAGCTTTACCTTCTGAATTGTCATGCTTTTTTAGTTCTAAGTGGGGTACTTTGGTCCAGCTATGTTTTACTTTCCACCAGGTTAATAACAGTTAGTAGAAATAATACTGCAGACCACGCTTCTCATAGCAGTTGTCATTACTAGCGAGCATAGTAAAGAAAAATAATTGACTAGCAAAAGGTTTGATAACTCAGGGTTTTATGTTTCTCAGAAATGACTCATTCCCATATGCATCCTACAAACTGCATTCTGCACGCTGAACTCGCCATAACCTGCTCTTAGAGAGGCTCTTCTCTCACATTCCCATTTTGGCATTAGAAGCAATAAAAGTAACAGCAGCTTTGAAGAGTATGTAAATGTATAATGGCTTTCCAAAGCGGATTGATAATTACTTATTGCACTAAATAATCCTAGAAGTGTGTTAGAGGAGGAATAGGAGAAGAACGAATGAACTTACATAAGCAGAGAAATCTATGAATCCCTTCTGCTGTCTGATTCATTTAAACAGTCTTATTACAGTATCAGTGTGGAGGGGCGATAATGAAAGTTGTCTTATGTTGTTATATCTTTTTTCCAGCTTGTTTTATTTTAAGAAATGCAATGGTAGCAATGGGTGGAGGTAGCAATCACCAGTGCCACTGGTATGCTGCATTTACCTCACTCTGCATAGCATGGGGCGTACAGCAAACATGTTAAATGTAAAAAGTTAAATTCTTGTGCAGTAAATATTTAATATTTTGACTGCTCTAAATTGGAATGTTGTTGTTTTGAAAAACATTTCCTTTTGTAGAATTTTTTTTAAAAATAAACCTTCAGCAGGCACCAACTAGATTAATTTGACCTTTTAACAGCTAATTTCCAAGAATTACCTCCTCTTTTATACTAAATTATTTTGTAAATAAAAAGGTGTGACACAGGAGCATAGGAAGCAATTGGACTATATTCATCAATGCCTGTCTCTTGAAATCAGTCAGCACAGTGGAGCTCAATATTTCTGCTAGAGTTCAGGTAGTAACATGTTGCTGGGTACTTTTTCCTTTCTTTTTTATTTTTTAAATAACTTCTGAAGGATGACTTTACAATAGGTAGCTTTTAATTTAGTGGGTTAGAAACAACACTTATGCTTTATCCACTCACAGTAAATATGAGATTCATTTTTATGGTATGAAGGACTTGTTTTGGTATCTGCTGCAGGGATACTGGGAAGGTGGAATTTTCAGAGGTGCTGAATGACACGTGCAAAGAGGTTGCTCAGGTTGCATCCAGCTGAAATGCAAGTCTTTAAACTGATGCAGCTGCAAACATCCTTTTGAACCTTTAACTGAGTTGTGTGTAATTTAAAACTAATTGTTATTTGAGATGTACACAGAGTGGGAATAGGAATGTGTGTGTGTCCTTCCCTCCCTTTCTGGCGGTTGGATTTGAGCTGAATTTCTGTGGACTCTGCCCTGTTCGTGGCCACCAGCAGTGGGGGCACCGAGGGCTTGAGCAGCAGCTATTTTTGCAGCAGTGCCAGGCGGAGAACAAGGCCTGGGTATTGCAAAGGGGGCAAGTGCATGTCTCTTTTTCAGTGTAATTTATTTCTACTTCTATCTGTGATCACCATTTTTGCCCTCGGTGAAGTCTAGGGACTGGGAACATTATCCCCTGCGTAGGTGAAAGATGATGCAATGCTGACACGGTTTCTGCCTCCTCGTGTTGCCTGTGTCCCACCTTCAGCTCTGATGGAGAGGTTACTGTGCTGGGCATGTGTGGGGCACTCGCTTCCTTTAACCAGTTAAGGGAGCAGTTATTTTTTAGCTGATTTTTTTTAAATCACTAAATGTGTTGAATTGGAGGGGACCCTCAAAGATCATCGAGTCCAATGTGCCTGGGAGCATTGTCCGGCAGGTTAAAATCTTATATACCCAGCTGTTCTCTCTGAGGAGGGTTAAAAGAACTACTTACTTATCACAGAATCCATGACAAATTCATTGATATTGAATATATTTCAATTAGCAAAATTAACTGAAAACATTTAACTTGAATTAGTGTGAGGTTTTTTTTGAATGCCTGCCTCTCTTTTCTGGGAAAGAATGTTTGTTTGCTTGTTTTCTAAATAAAAACCCCATGGAAAATATTTGGAAATATCTTATTTTAGGGCTAACATCCTTGGAAGAAATCAGCTAGAATTACACCTTCTCTGTGAAATAGCAGCAATTAGGACAGACGCCCTCCTCTAACTCTGAGCCAGGCAGCTTGGGTGACAAATATGTCAAATTAATACATCACCAGGTATGAAAGCGCAGTTAGAATTTGACTGAGGTACTTCCAGCCTGAAAAAGAGAACGATTTATCAATGCAAACTTAATAACATCTATTTGAATCTAACTAAAAATCAATATTTCATTACCAAATTGTTAGTGAGAATGAAGAAAAATTGCGGAAGTCGGGCAGTTTGGTGGAAGAGAAGCATCAGGAGTTCAATGTGAAGACGGGATGATTCATGAGGCCAGGCCGGTGGAAGGGTGAAGGAGGACGAATGCAGAAAACTTGGAGGGCCCTTTCTCTGGTGACCTTGGCAGCGAAAGGAAAAAAAAAAAAAATACCAGAAAATGAAAGTGACTGTCAACTCCCAACAGGGATGGATCACACCATAAATCAAGCACAGCCCTGAGAGAGAAGAGAGGGGCTTAGGGTGGGGGGTGAGCACAGCGGGGGAGACCGTTGGGTAATTTAACTCTTTGAACCTTGGATGCCTTTTATTCGTACTTTAGTGGAGTTGGTAAAACATATGTGAACCCCTTCCCTTTGCAATGGTTTACATAAAAACGTGTCAGGGGCAGATAGATGGTGAGACATTGCTTTCCATTGGCTGGGGTTTAGAGTACAGTACCAATAAGCATTTCCTTCAGCCCAGGAAAAGAGAAAAATGAGAGACTGAGGCTCCTGTGACACATAACTAAATCAGTTGGTTGGGAGGCCTAATCCGGGAGAGACTTTTTGGTGATTTGCAGGGGAAAAAAATATAGATTTAAGGACATTAGTATTTCTATTACTGAAATAATCTATTGATCCAAACAGCAAGCAAAAAATCACTCCTTTAAAGCTAAAATACAAGGGAAACTGAAGGGCTCTTGGATTTTTTTTAAACTTTTAATATTTGTTTAGTTCTTGAAACCTGTTCTCTGACAGAAGTGAAGGAGGTGGCTGCCACAGAGGGGCTTGTAACTGTCCTCTGACAGGGGTGGAAGGGGATTTGTAGGAAATGTGAATATTAGCTCTCTCAATCAGAATTAAAACAGTGTCTTAGCACTTTGTTTGCTAAAGACTGGCACAGAGCATTCCCTGCTTTTTTTTTTTTTTTTTTTTACAGAGACTAGGTTTTGCCCTTTGCCCTCATAGATCTTCTATTTCAAGACTTTTTTTTTTTCTTATCTATCACAAGAAGGGACCTGAATACTGAGAGGTGGCAGAAATGCTGGAGGTATTAGAAATGCACCTTGGGATTGCCCTGTTGGAATGCCCCAGTGCTGGGGCTCCCTCTGAGATCCCCCTGGCTGTGACACATCTTGGGAACCAGTGTCAGGAGGTCGTTGTTGTGTTTCCACACCCCTCATAATGGCCTTGACCGTGTGTGTGCTGGGTACAGCATAGTGTTCCATCCCCTGGGGAGAAGGAGAGAGCTGGCTCCCAAGCTCTTGAGGCTCATATAAATACCTTTGGCTTGAAGGTGGTGAGAAGATGCAGTGAAATGTGAACTGGTGGGTTGAAGGAGAGGGACTGGTGCACTGTGCTAAAAATCTCCCACTTCAAAAGAGGAGGAAAGCCCAGAAAAGTACAGTGGTACTTTTGGGAGTGGGTCTCTGCCACTCCAAGGATGTGGGTGGCAGAGACTGCCCAGAGCGGCTCAGAGGGCTCCAGGGATTTGGATTTGCAGGTTGTGCCTGAGAGACAATATGGTAAATCATCTACCAGCAGGAGAGCAAATAAGGGGCAATGGTGTATTTCAGAAAATGTGGCAAAGTATGTACGAATCCCTGCCTGCTTGGCAGTTCACTTCTGGTACTGCTTTTTTTTAATCTAAATATAGGACTCATCTCAAAGCCTCACATGAGAAGTTGCAGATCTAATCAAGGTCAGAAGAACATTAAAAAAAATTGGAACAGGAAAAGGCCATCAGGACCAATGTTTCTGTTCCTTTTTTCCTCCTGTCTTTGCTCTGGATCTTGGCTCTAATTGCCATTTATTTTTTATTGCTCTCACTATACTTCTCATATAATGTTTATATTAATGGGCGGGGGGAGGGGGGAAGTGAAGAAACACCAGGAAATGGAGTGCAATTGGAGTATGTGAGATGTGGCTTTTGTCTTCTTTATCACTGTTTTCTTGTAGTACTTCCAGCTCAGATATTAATTTATCATTGAGAGTGCTGCAGAAGTGTGGTCCCTTGTATTTTATTGAAGGCTTGATCTAAATTCCAGATGGTCACCATGTGATCAAACCAGCCGTGGGCAAATAGGATATTTCTTTGTGTCTATATTTGATTTCTTTGCCAAATTCATACCTATCTAATCTTCTGCCCATGAGCCTGCATGCATTCATTCTTTAAAGAAGTGTGCAACAACTTCACCTCCTCATGGGCTAGAGACAATGAGGGTAATTGCAAACATTCACCATCTAAATGTTGATAAAATGTGATGCTGTCGCATACAAATAAATGTAAAAAACATCTAGATAAAGTTTATGACAAATAATTTCTCTCCTCAAAGAATGAAGGGTCCTCAGAAAATATGCAATGGGGGCCATGCATGTAGGAACATGATGCTGCTTCCAGTAAGTGTTCTGAATTTGGGGATGTTAGGGGCTCTGAAATATTACTCATGAAAATCAGCAGAGCCCTTCTGCTTGTGGAGTCCCTGCTTTAGGGGGATGTGAATGAGACTGTCTATACCAAGCAGGTTCTTATTTCTTAAGAAAAAAAAAAAAAAGGCAAATTTCAGATTACAACAAAATTCTATATGCTTCAGAACATAGAAGTAACAATATAAAAATCTTCTTAATCATGGTATGATTAAAGGATTTTTAAAAGCTGCCTCGTAGTCACATTTCCATTTCCTGATAAATTCCTACTTTCTTTCAAATCACTTCTCATCATAATAATATGAACTGTAAAAAATCCTTCCATTTCTGCAGCGTGCTATGAAAAAAATGGGGGTGGAAAGGAGAGAATTAAGAAGGCTCCAAGTTTTATCATTCTGTTCATAAAGCAGCACAGCAACCATAACTGCAGCGCAGAAAAGAAACAGATACTGTAATGTCTGAGGTATTCTGTGCCATAAACTCCCATAATAGAAACAGATGGCAAAAACGCCTTGGAAGTAAGGGAAGTACTGTACATGCAGCTCTACCCTAACATATGAAGAGATTCAGGCCTGACACGTAAAGGAATACGTCTGGAGCTCTGCCAGCGCTACTGTGTAGTGCAGCAGTTGGTGCTGGAGATGAGAGAACCCGTGATTTTTGGGTTTGGGGCTCTGTAGCTGCTCAGCAGCAGGACCTTTTCCTGCCCTTTAGTGGGTGTGTCGTTCTGTCAGGGGTAGCAGAGATGGATGACACCCCACCTTGTGGGGTGTCAGCAGGAGCTTTCCTCAAAGCCCCTTGGTGCTGTGGCAGCTCGGGCGTGCTGCAAAGCGTTGTGCGTCGTGTGCCAGGGAGGGCTCTGCTGCCTCTCTCTCTTTCTCTCTCTGCCTCATCTTTCTCTCCCTGCCTCTGCTAAGCAGAGATCTTAATAGCTAATGTGAGCCAAGCAAAGTTGTGTGGCGAGTATGGTACGTGCAGTGAAAATGGCAAAACTATTTTATTCATCCCTGGCATCTCGCTAAGGAAACGTCACTTATTTCATCCGGCGTTGTTTCATTGGTCCTGCAGTGAGTGAAAGGAAATATAATGTGTGCATTGCACTAGAGGGGGAGCTGAAGGTCAGGAGTGAAATATGGCTTTCTGCTGCACTTGGTCTCAGTCTGAATGTTACCTACATTATCATCAGAGCTCACTGTCATAATGGGGAGACCTTGTCACAGGAGGGAGGTCACCTAGAAACAGGAAGAAAAATTGGGGGGAAAACACCAAATAAGATAAACTAAAAAGAAGCCTGTTAGGGTACCCAAACTTCCTTTGTGTATGTTAGAGGAGTAAATTACCTGCAAAAGACATGCTTGTCCTCTAGCACCTGAAATTCTACTGTCGCCTTGGGCCTGAGGTGCCATTCTCCTAACTTTCTGGAATTTTGTTATCAGCATCTTTCCACTAGTATGTCCATCTTTGACCTCTGTATTTTTGCAGTGGCTTGAATTTTTAAACTCTGATTACCTTTTGGGGCAGTAACCTTCAAATATTCTTGCAAGAGGGGGATATATCAGCTCGTCTTCACAAGAAAACAGAACATGACAAAGAAGCCCCACTATGCTCTGTGCCCCCAAGACTCCACATCAGAGCCCTGGAATGGGGCCGTGCTGGAGGATGGCCTGGCAGTGTGGCTGGCGTGTGTGGAATGTGAGCTCTTCCTCACCGCCATGGGTGAATTTTGCTGCAAAGCTTTTGGAGGTCAGGCCTGTCCTCCCACTGCGTGGCTGAAATGTCTGCCTAATTGCAGGGCAGAGGAGACTTTAAACATCAGTGTGAGGAGCTAAGTGTTGCGCTGGGCCCGTGCTGTTTGCATACCCTCCGGCCACCCAATTAACGGCCTAATATTTGCGCGTATCCTCTTTCATCTGAAGATGGCAAAGAGCTTTGCAAATATTAATTCATATTAATACGTTGCTGAAAACAAACAAACAAACAAGTGTTGCCTCAGTGCTTCCAGGCCTCTCCTCCCCCTGACATGAATTCAAACCAGCAGTCTCCAAGTTGGTGCTGGTCACTCATTTTGGCAAGGGGGCCACCCACTGCCTTGGCATGTAGGTGGTGAAGGTTGGCTCTCCCAAGACCGTAAGCAGCCATCCTGACTGCAGTTCAGCAAGGCACAGAGGTCACCTTCCCCTTCCTGTGCCACAGTAAATGCTGATGTGTTTTCTCCTTGGTACTGTTAAAATAATCTAGGTTGGCAGCTGCTCTTACTGACAGTGTAGGAGTTATTCTAGACTGCTATGCCGGTGCAAGGGTAGAACCCTCTGGGGCTGCAGGAAGCAGCCAAGCCACTGGGCTGCCATGTTTGGGGCTCAGCAGTGACACAGGGGGATGCTGAGCTCTGGACACATCTGCCTCGAGGTGCCTTAGCCAAACAGACAGCTGTCTGTCTGTCTGCAGATGCAATTAGATAGTGCTCAAAGGTATTGCAGTTAATATCCAAAATTCGAATCACTGATCGTGTGTTTCTCCTTTCTGGTTTGCAATAACTCCTTTGGGTATTCACCTAAAGGTTTAACAGCTAATGCTTAGACATAAAGATTTTACTTTCCAGTCCCTTGGAAGGAAGTCCAGTAAAAGAATCTTAATTTTACCTTTGTCTAAAAAAACCTTCCACCAAACCCACAACCAGGACAAACTGAGTCTCAGTATTTAGAGTGATAGCTTCTACAACTCTAAACCATGGTTTTTATTCTCATGTCAGATGTTGTGGGATCACTAACAGGTATATGGAGATGGGAGAGCAGCTGCCTTAGCACAGTTACCAGGAGCTGGTTGAAGGGGATTTTTGTGGATATTTCCTTTGGAATGCATTTAGCCAATGAAATACAAAGCCAGGTACCAATATGAGCATTAGGTCACATAAAATGCAATCTTTCATCTCAGTTTAGTTGTTACTCTGACAGTTTAAGCTTTTCAAATACCGTATCTCTTTTTAATGAAGAAATTGCACACTCACATGCAGAAATCATGTATTTACAGTGTAGAACACCTATTGATATATTTTGGTCATTTTAACTGAATTTGGAAGTCTTCATAAAGTGAGAAATACAACGTTTCATTACACAATTACAGCTAATTATTTTAGAAATACAGTTTAAATGCAAGTTATCTTAAATTTATTGCTTATCTGACTGGAAAGATCCAAGCAAAACCTGAAAATCATAAACCCTTCCAGAACATTATATTTTATGCAGTCCAAAATGTGACACATGGGGTCTTTAATAATTCACTGCTTGTTAACATTAAACAACTGTTAACATGCTCAAATAATTAGTTATGCTTGCTTGACATGTTTGCATCTTTAATAATTGATGCATTTATCTTAATTACTAACAGTATTATGGTCGTAATATGCATCTTTTTTCTATCTTAAAATTTTAACAAAAACTGACTTTTTGCCAAAAATGATTATCCTCTAAGTTTTAATTACTCATTGTAATTAAATTGCAAGCTGCAGTATTTTATTAAAAATATCTTTCACAAAAAATATTTAATGGAAAAGAGGTGATTTGTTGTTTATGCATCACACTTAGTAAATATTTCATAAGTTTCATATTACCCTTTCAGAGTGGATATAAAAAACATAACATTCTTAATATAAGAGTCCATTTAAAAGCTGCTATAGTAGTCTTCATTTCTCCTCCCAAAGGTTTGCAGAAGTCAGTGAATAAAGGAAGACAAAAAAAAAAAAGCTAAACAAAAAATGTGGTGGTGATTTTAAATAGGGTGCCCACAGTGACAGGAACCAAGGCTGAAGATGCTGTGCTGGTGAGTATATCATGCATTCTCCAGTGGAATTAGTCTGACTTGAAACAGATATGAGCATTAGAAGTTTTTTCATTCTTCAGTGTTCTTCTGATTCAACTTTTGTTTGCAGGCTGCTAATAACAATAGTGGTAGTACTTTGACTTGTAATCATTTATTTATTGCAATGCTGATAGAGATAGGGGTGAGCTTTGTGTCAGCCAATTTAAAAAGACCATGTTTTCAAGGCCTCCCCACTGGTAAAACAGGCTGGTTTAGATTAAGATGGCTGTTTCTGGTCCTGAAATGCTGTAGAGGCCATTACCACTCCTGTGGAATGACAAAACTTGTTAATGATCAGTGTTCTGATCATCTGTGTTCTGGTGTGCGGTTGTGTTCCTTCCCAAGTGACCCATGAAGAGGCCTGAAAAGGCATCAGTATATTGGCAAGCAAAAATTCCATTTGAGAGACAAAAATGTTGTCCAAAGTTCTGGAATTAAAACCCAAAAGCTGTGTGACACTGTCTCACAGGGCTACAGGCTGAATGTCAGGGCTTTGCTTAGCAAGTGACTAATGAGAGCCCAGCTTGTCTCTGAGGTAGGTGGCTGCAGAGGAGCTGATACTTGAGCTCTGAGCCAAAATCAGCCAAAGCACTGCATTTTTAATGACAAAATGTGCCTGGGAATAGATCTAGTATAACATTTTTTTTAAGGCATGTCAGTAGACCTAAGAGGCAGAAATGTCCCATGTGTCAGATGGATTGGACAGGGAGATTATGGCCAGATCCAGAAGTGTCTCCTCTGAGCCATCAGCTTAGAAGTCTTCAGCAGGATTTACTCCAGATATGACCCTTTGCCAGAGAAACAGCGTGAGATCAGGGGGAGAAAAAAGCTAACCTGTGACGTTTAGCTCTGTGCAGAGGACCCTTCCTGCTCTCTCACATCACTGGGGGTTTTTCTGCCTGCAGTGAATAAAACTCACATGTATGCTCAACTGCCAGCAGAGCCTCTGCTCCTTCATCTTCTGCAACAGCCACGATGCTGCGGTGAAGATTTGAACCGATTGAGAGAACTGGATATAGGGCAAAAGCAATAGGATGTTTAGACCCCAGGAATCACTTAAGTCAAAGTGCTGGAGTGTCTCTCAGGCTGGGCTGTGGTACTGCCTGCCAGGGTGTCTGTCACCAGGTGGCACATGCACTGTGTGCAGGTAGGAATGGCATAACCATGGCCACGGCTGCCCTTCTGACTGCTGCTTCCAGATTCACTGTGTGCTTTTAATCTATCCTCTCTCTTCTGACAGATTTAGAAGATTCTCACTATTACAAAGTACTCATGTCCTTGACATGGTGTTCTTCAAAAAAGCGATTTCTAGTCTGATTTTAGAGTTAAATAAAAATTTACACATCACAGATCTATTAATCATTTTTTCCCTTCTGTGGGTGTATCTTCAGATTTCAGTGATTGATTTATGTGGCCAGATGGGTGCATTTGTTTCCTGCTGTCTTTCAGTCCAGCAGAATCCATGCATGCTGTGCAGTACAGTGGGCTTGAACTTTCACTTAAAATGCACTACTGTACCTAAATTCTGGATATTATTCCTGCCTTGGAACAAATGGGATTCAGATGTGACTCCTTTGGATGTGGCACAAGTTGAGTTTTTTACTTCTCAGTTAGTAAAGAAGCCATTCCTTGCAGCTTTAATAGGAAAACTTCAGTATCACAGAAGGAGGTCCTCTTCATGTCCTCCAGGTTTTTGCTCCAAATGCCTTTGTGTTTCCTGTCACCACATAATGTGTCGAAGCTCATTAGCTGTTGCCAGAAATAAAGAGTTGTGAGAGAAGCTTATTGTGTAATCTGTAGTCTACGTGAGCATTTATGTTGACATGCTCACGTTGTTTGCATATCGTAGGGTCAGTGTTCCCAAATCCTGAACTGTGAGTAAAACTGGCCATGAATACCTGGGAGGGGTTCTGTGGGAAGAGCTAGAACTGGAATAGACTGCATGGAGTCGTTTGATTCTCAGCTATACTGTGTTTAAGGTATACATGGGCATAGGATGTTGTCCTGGTCTCCAGTAGCTGAATGTAAATCTTTATGCAGATGATGCCAACACTTGTGATGACAAGTCCATTTCTGACAAGGGAGTGGAAGTCTCAGAAGCAGCAGGTTCCCGAAGGCCATGTGAAGGCAAGCAGGTGGTAGGAGAGGGAAATCCAAATGAACGCTCCTACTAAGGGATCAACTTCAGAGAATCTGCATGGCAGAGAGGTCTCCCAGCAGCAAAGGCAGGAGCTCACACTTCATTAGGCCAGGAAGTCTCATCATGACATGCAAAGTCACAAGAAATTAGCTTCAGAAGTTTTTCAACTCAGGGAGTGAGTTATTTTGCATGTAAGGTGTGTGTATTTCTGTATGAAACAGATTTTTTTTTCTTTTCTCTGCAATTAAAAGATAACCTCTTCTGGTTTATAATTCATGCCCACTTTTCCAGCCCTGGTGGTGCATTAGGGAGAGACTGATTGGGTTTCACTGGTGAAAGGGCTCTGGCCGAGCAACAGCACATGTTTGGGTGAGAATGTTGCTGTGACATGATGGTGTTTTACATTTCTGATGAAATAAAATGCAGTGCAAAATCAGTGTTTAAAGCGATCTGGATTGCTTCTGCCATCCATTTCTCTTGGGCTTCTCTCTCCATGGGATGGTAATTTCTAATGTTCTCAATTGTTAGATTTTGATGTTGACTGAAACTCTAACCCAGATTAGCTAAAACACAAGGAAGGCTGTCCTGTGTGCTGCTGCCAAAGCAGGAGTCATGTTTAGAGGGTGCTGTACTCTGACACCCACGTTGGAGCATAAGCTTCCATTGGAAACCAGCAAGCAGGGCTAGGAGGTCTCTCTGCTGCTGGGACTCCTCAGGCCTGCTGAGCTGGCACATTTGGCACTCCATTTCCTCTTTTTCTGAAAATCTGAATATTAGCAAAGGAGTTTGTCTGCAGCTGTAACAAACCCGTTCATTTGCTTCATTCAGGACCCTCAGGACTGCCTTGCCGTGACCCTGCAAGAGCTGGCAGGGGACATTCTGCATCCCCCAAAGCACATGTCCCCCTGGAGCAGCCACCCGCACTGCTCACTGATGGAAACAGTTTGGCCAAAATTCCTGCTGATTCCTGTGTTCACTGATGCTGGTGAGGAGGGGAAGGAGCTCCTTTATGAATTTCATGTAGCCATCCCAAAAGCGTGAGTGAAGAGAACAGGAGGCAGAGTGGCTGGCAATGATGGCAAGCACTGATGTCATAGGGGTGAATTTCCAGGAGAGGGCTTTCAGAAAATATTGCCCACAGAAATATAGATACTTCCCTGTGAACTCTATGATCTGCAAAATATACATGAGTTTTACAGTATTTTCAGTATGAACATGTTCATGTTTATGACTCAGAATATTTGAGCTAAATTGTTTCTAGCTTGCTCAGGGTTTTGACATTTGTAAGTCTTTGCTCAATCTAGGAGTTTTTTTAATGGCTTGGATTAATTCTAGGTGTCCCTTTATGAACTTAAAATTTAAAAAACCCCTACCTTTTAATGGCATTTCCATTTATTCAGAATTATTATTTAAAATCTTAAATTAGCATTCTGCTCTTTGATTCTGACAGAGCCATTACATGTTATACTACAGGAATTTAGTTAATTTTAAATTATTAAACTCCATTGGCTGCATGGAGTGAGCATCTTCAAGCAAGTTTCTGTAGTTGAGGTGCATTCCAGTCAACTGTGATTACAAACTTAATTCAACATTTTTCGCCTACATTGCTTTTTATCCTTATATATGAGAGTTATATTTCTGGGTTTCACTCTCTGGCCTGAGAAGCTAAATAGCAGCAGAACACTCTAACAGCAGTATGGGGAACAACCTGGGCAGCACAGCTCTTCAAACTGAAGGCAGAGAATATCACAGAAATAATAGTAAGTCCTTTCTTCTAAAGAAAAAAATATAAAAGTTTATGACATAGAATTTGCCTATATAGGAAACTAATTTCTTCTATCAACAATATGTATTTACTTTGCATTTTAAAAAGTTTTATCTTAATACTTTCCATGATGTAAAATAGTTTTATTTTGATTTTCAAAGACATTCCCGTCCTTTCAGTTGTTACCTGGCATGACTTAGGTAACATTCTGACTTTGTCATGAGTTGGGGATGATAATTTCTTCAGACATTTAAGTGGGGAAACAATTGCAAAACCTTACAGGCTGGCATCTAGTAGGTGGGAAAGGCTTTGCATAGGTGGGGTCTAACAGTCCTAATTGATTGCAAAGGAGCCCAGTGGAGATTAAAATAATGTATGTAGAATGGGACAGAATATAATGGGAAGTATAGTTAATTTTCTCTTAAAATTGAAGCTACACTTCATGGGCATTATGGATATCTAGCAATAAGCAGCATCTTAAAGCCCTTCAACTGCTGTGACTTCAGGTGAAACTTGCTGCAAGCTATAGATCTGCTTTAATTATTTTTTGAATCTGCAAACTGATCATTTGCATGCATTGCTAATACACTTGTCTGCTAAAACCTGAGCTGCACAGTTTGGGCTTTACAGATTTATCAAGTGAAACAATTCAGCTAATATCACATTAATATAATTAACTTTAATTTTAAATGACTTGCTGGAGCACCTAACAAATGCAACCATCTCCAAGACGTTTTAGCAGATAGCTGTGGCTTTGTTGTACACTCTTGTCTACACAGTGAGAAAACATCTTGTTAGCATGAAAGGCCTCTCACTACTTTAGAAGAGAATATCTTGTTTACACACTAACATTTGCCTTGATTGCCTGGCTGTCGTTTCAGGGGTGAAAGAAAACAGCAGAAGTGTGGATTGGTGGGGGGCTGATGTAATTTTAACATCTGCAGTGTTCAGCAAAGTTCTCTTTCAAATCCAAGTGATAGTTTATTGTATTTTTGGGATATCCACAGAGCATTGCCTGTAGCCTGGGACTGTGACTGTATGCCCAGATCCTGGAATTCAGTGGCTTCAGGAGAGCTGGTGCAGGACTTGAACCTGCATTCCTGCTATGTGCAGAAAGGAGGGCAAATGTGGCACTTATTCTTCCATCATGGTTTGTTTTTTTTTTTTTTTTCAAAGATAAAAATAGTTGAAGGAAAATTCAGACTTAAAATCAGTCAGCAGTTCTTCAGCCATCCCATTGTTGATTCAAAGTTTAATGTCAACTGCTAAATATAGAGCAAAATGTTCTTGTATTTATGTGAACATATATATCTAATATAGATGTAATGTCTCAGGAGGCATGTTGTCCTGTCTGACAGCAAGGTAGTTGTGCTAAGTATTTTCAGAAATATAAGTATGGTCTGTTCCAGACATCACTGAGTTTACAGTGGTAAGCTGGAAAAAATACCAGAGATAAGGCCTTAAACCATGTGTGGACACAGTCAGGAAGATAAAGGCAGGAAGGTTGTATAGGAACAGCAGTTTATTCGCATTCACTTTACATCATACGTATATATTAAATATTAATAACACAGTATGAATATTCATCTCTGTTTAATATTCATTTATACACGGAAGTTTACAGCCGATCCCTTTAACTTTTGTTGCCAAATCCAGTGTTCAAAGGGTTGTGCTGCCATTGTTTCTACAAAACGTTTACATTTATCTGCTTTAAAAGAGGCTGAATGGCACCGAAGAGTGTCGTGTTTAGTTTTAAAATGCCACAAATAACAGGTTTATAGATTTTTCTAAATACATTATTTTACCTTGACAGCATTAATCATTCATGCTTCCTTCTTTCATTTTTCTACCTGCAATGGATTATTGAAACAGAAAATAACAACGGGAAAGGCTACAAGCAGTATCAAAATGTCAAGTTTGTACTTACAGTTGTATGTGCGTAGACAGGGTCAAGAGCCTCAATTATTTGTATATGTACACAGTGGTACTACATGAAAGGTTATGTCACCTGCAGCTATTTTCTTGCAGATTTAAATAGGACTGATATTCAACTCCACAGTCAGCCACTGACATGGAACATAGAATTGTAAAATACTATGAACTCTTATGTCAGGACCTAAAATATGAACTGGGTGATTGCAAGGTGTAGCTGTGGGCAATCCTATGTATTGCAGTGTAAGTCCTTTAAATTACTTTGTGTTATCCCTGACCTGTTCTTTTCATTTAAGCATAAGCCAGAAACAACATGGAAATACTTCCTAGGGAGAAGAAAAGCCCTTGATATTGCCCATTTTTGCAGTAGCATTTGCTTGGATTTTTAGGGGGTTTGTGGGTTTTTGTGGGTTTGGGGTTTTATTTATTTATTTATTTATGCTTTATATTTCCATAAATCCAGTCATGATAATTTTATGTTAAAAAGCTTATTTTCCATATTATTTAAAAATTTTTTTTTCATAACCCAGGTATGATAATTTAAAAAAATTCAAGAGCGTGGCTTGCATGTTAATGAAGTACAAGTCTTAAATCAAAACTGACAGCAGCATTATTTGGAGTAGGATGTGTGGTGGAGCTAATCAGTATATTTTCACAGTGGAGGGAGGAGGAAAGGAGCTAATCAGTAGATTTGTGCGGTGATTTGCTTATTTAATATATAGTTTACCAAAAAAAAAAAAAAAAAAAAAAAAAAAAAAAAAAAAAGAAAAAAGAGAGAGAGAACAATAGTATTGAGTTTTCTTGACCAAGCTCCTTTTGGGTAATAGTCACTCTTTTGAAAGGTCAGCACAAGACCTCCAGCTCAGAAAGTCTTATTTTTG
The DNA here is from genome assembly GCA_038380795.1 of Pyrocephalus nanus. Classification (NCBI taxonomy): domain Eukaryota; kingdom Metazoa; phylum Chordata; class Aves; order Passeriformes; family Tyrannidae; genus Pyrocephalus; species Pyrocephalus nanus. Next base: position 5,738,036 of record CM076273.1, on the reverse strand, counting down.
AAGAAATGATTGATATAAAATTACTCTATATCTTTAAAGCAACCTACTAAACCAACAGTAATAATCATATATATCAATAGACTTGTACATCACTGCTGTGTGACAGCATGAGGGACACAGTTCAGATTGTAAATTCAACTTCGGCATTTACATTTATGAATTCTTGAGAGTAACTTACTCCTTCCATATCTGTAGCCTTAATGACAGAAAAATAATGCTTTACTGAAGACCTAAGAGTACAACATTTATGTACTGCTGGGCTTGCTTTGATTTAAATTATTTATAGGTATTGATATAATTAGCACTTGGGAAATAACTATCTTAATGGACAAAAACATTTCAAAGAATAAATAAGTAAATTATTATATATTAACACCAACACCCGTATCTAGTCAGGTAGCACAAACCTCATATATATGTTGAATTAATAGAACTATAATTGCAAATTTATTTTGAGATATACCATACACTCAGCGATCACGCTAATTCATCTTGCCAATTTTTACAGTTCTGTCACTAGAAAATTTTGTTCATTTTTGCTCTTTATCAAATCTTAAAATACAGTTTTCACTGCCTCAAGGTACATTGAAAGTAAATTAAGGTATTAAGTATTGCTGAATGAATATGATTTTCAGAACTTACTACTAAATTCAGCTAGACATCCAGAAGTTTGATCCCTGCTTTCCAGGAGGATAAATGTGGTCCTTATTTCCTCTGGAGCAGGGCAATGCCATTATGTAACACACTCTTCTCGCTATAGTTTTTGTTTTCACCCTTTTAGACTTTTTTCCCGTTATTTAATCTCTAGAGTTATCTCATTCAATTATAAGAGATAATTGATTTTAATAACTGCTAATTGTTCTGCAAAAATTCTTCCTATGCATACACATCCTTATATCCACACATGGAGGCATTCATGCTGCAGAATTTAATATCAATTCCAGGGAAATTAGTTTGAGCTGCTTAACTGAAATAGCAATGATATGAAAATCCTGAGGGTTCTTGCTTACAAACATAGCAGGGAAAAGAACATGTATAAGTTCTTAGGATGTATAACATGTATAAGATCATTAGGATCACTAATATACTAATATCACTAATATACAGTGCCTCTAAGTTTTGGAACCATAGTTAGATGTGTCTGGTGAGCAAAATACCAGGGAAGGAGAATTGATGGTGAGGGAGGACTGAAAGATGGAGCAGTGGGTGCCCATAGTCTGTCTTCCCAAGAGAGACGCCTTCAAAATGGGAAGTGCCTCTGTCAAAGTAGAATTCTAGGGAAGGGTTTCTCCTTGGTGCACTGGAGCAAGGCCTGGGACACAGCAGCACGTGGGGCCAGGACAGCCAGGGCTGGGGAACACTCCTGCATGGCACTTGTTTGGATTGATCCTGCAGCCGGTGCTTTCTGGTGGGTAATTTGGCTCCACGCTGACTCTCTGGGGAGAGATCATCATGGAATCTTTTTCCCCATGCTTTCTTTCCTTTTCTTTCACTTTTTCTGCAAGAGCAGGTTTCATGAGTCACGTTAAAAATATTTTAATATCAGGGCAATATTGATTGACCATGAAGAAACCTACTCATGATAGTCAGTATACTCCAAGTAATACTATAAGTGAATAATGTTTTACAGTCACTTTGCATCAGTCTCTTCCAGGTCCAATCCATCTGTATCCAGTTAGAAAAGACTCCTCCAAGGCAAGTTATTCATGGGTTCATCCCAATTCCCCTATTTAGATCCTGTAAACAAATCCAATCACTGGCTGTTTAACATTTTTATTACATAAATTCCAACATGCAATAGAACATTACTGGGTACTGCTAATAATGGTGTGCATTTCAGATGTATTCTCTTTTTGTCACGAACCCCCTTAAACCATATTCTAATAACTGTATACAAGATAAAATTGGAAAGAAGCATCACATTCAACCACCAGAAGAAATATCTCTGTAGTGCTTTTTGTTGTTTCTGTTTTCATCTAAAGTAACCACCAGACATTTCAGTTCCTTCAAGGAAAAACAACCCATGTCTCCTGTGATAACCCAAACGTGCAAACATGCTGATAAATAAGATACATTTACAGTTCTTTTATTACTGTATTCTATGACAGGATCAAATAAACAGTATTTTGTGGAACATTACAACTTACAAAAAAGCTAAGCTACTGTCCAAAGATGCTGAAAAATTCCAGTATAAATACACTTTATTTTCAGCTGGCTCATGGATGATTAGGGCATCCCCACACTTTGACAATTTTCATATAATACTATGAAGAATTTCATGATTTTCCTTCATCTTACTGCTGCTGCCAGCTCAATACATCTTTTTCTAGTAAAAATTATACAAATCTATGGTTTTTACTCTTCTCATACACCATAAATCCTCAAGATAGTTTCATATATGTTAACTCCAATCTTTCTTCCCCCCATCATCCCTCCCTGGAGTTCAACCAGCAAAACCTCAGATATATTGCACAGAAGAGGAGTGGAACATAAGGAAACATCACTTTGGTGAGATTTGAGTAATTTCTATTTATAAATATCTACCTGTATTTCTTTCACATAAACAATAGTGAAAGACCAGGAAAAGGTTGGGTCATCAACTGGCATCTGTTTCTCTGCATGAGATGTCCCAAGAGAATAATATTTACTGAGCAAACATGAGTTACATGATGGACCATAATGTAGAGTTTTCAAATTGTCTTGGCAGCTGTTCACCTGTTGAATAGCTCTGTGACTTTTTGAGGAATTATTTGCTTGATCCTGTCAAGGCAAAAGGAAGAATTTTGATATATACAAAAAGCCATCTATGCTTTTCTCTTTAATAATCCCCCTTCACAATATACTCATTTATGAAGCCTGACTTTACTGATGAGAAGGGACAGGCAGATCTTTGGCCTTAAGAGTTTGTCTCTGCCTTTTTTCTTTTTTTTTTTTTTTTTTTTTTAGAGGACTTTCTTTGGGTTAGATCTCTGATTTTTCCTGCTTTGCTTATCCTCAAGATATTCCCATTGCTCCCTGAGCCTCCTGGCAGCCCGGCTGCTGTGAGTTTGTTGATTCTTCTGTTAGAAGGGAGGCACAAGAAGAACATCCAAAACCTGTGTGCCCTCTTTATCCCTTCCCATGGTTCCCAATGACCAGCACTCCAAGACCCATCACTGGGGCCCTGTCCAGTGGGATTACCCTCCAGCCTCTGTCCAAATTGGTGATGATGGTGGCAGGGCATGCTGGGGTCCCTGCCTGCTCCCATTGGGCACTGGGGAGGAAAATCCAAATACAACTTCAGTGTCCTTGTAAAGCTGGAAATCCCACCAAAACTCATTTTCTTAGTGTTCTTTTCTGCTGTTCCTTTTTATTTTTACCACTCATAGTGTAAATTTTTATGAGAAAAGGCTAGCAAAAGGAGAGAATACATTTTTTTTTAGTGTGCCACTGCCTGCCATTTCCTCTCTTTTGCTATTACACGTAGGGGTTTATTCTCATTTAAAAATTCTATTTACTGTCCTTATGCTTCCTTTATCTCTGAATTTAATTTTTATGTGCTCTGATTATTTGAGCAATAATTTTTTTTTTGTATGGGTCAGGGGTTTGGGGGTTTTTTTGGCATAAAGAGAAGAAATATAGTTCTTTGTAGTCTATCCCAGTAAGAAGCTTTTGCATGCAAGGAATAGTTACTATGTTTTGAAAAACAAAGAAAGAAATGAAAAATATCCTCCAGTTAAGAGCGCAGTCCCTCAAACAGAGGGCCTGTGCCAGGGTTTAGGGCTGCCTTTTTATGAACTTAACTTCCAAAACTTTGAAAAACATTCAGAACACAAAATATGTTTTGCTTAAAAAATTTAATCCAGATTAAATCCAGATTAAATGCAGAAGATTGAAGCAAATCTCTCACTGGAGAGAACTTTGTGGTTTGGATCCAGAGGTTTGAAGTGAGCTCTGTGAAGTCCTCAGAGATGACAGTGAGAGTCCCAAAAGCTTTAAGGGTTCATTTTGCAGGACCATGACCCCGAGACTGAGATTCTGAAAAGAACTATTTGAAATGCATTAAAAAGCTTTTTATCTATCCCTAAACTTGTGTTGTGGATCCAAACCTGCTCCTAAATTAGGTGCACACATCTGATGACTTAAAACACAATCTGCATGTGGAAGAGACTAAAACCTTGTATTTCTAATTTTGACAAATAGTTATATTTTGTTCTCCCTGCCAGGAGTTAGGGCACACTATCGTTCTTTGTTTCTAGCAAGTAACTGAAGTATTATTAAGATTTTCTTTCCATTTTCCTAGAAATCCCCAGGGTCTATAGTTTTCTTTGCAGAAACAGTTGCCATTAAATATGCTGTATGTCAATGCAGCAGTGAGGTGGTTAATTTTGACTGAATATTATGCTATATAACCACTTGGCATTTAACTTGAAAAATGACTTTCTGCTTCACCTGTCAGCAGCCCAGTTCTCATCAAATAAGTGAGTGAGAAAAATTTTTAAATTTCAATTTCCTGATGCTATTAGACACTACTTCTTCCATACTTAAACAGTTTAGCAGTGCATGTACATGTTTTGGTATTCATGCCATGCATCACACTACATGCTATTACAATAGCTTTTTTGTTTAAAGGGTAAAGAGATGCATGGATCTTTATCTTGGGGTTAGGAAAATGTATTGCAGGAACATGGCCAATCAGGTTTCTGAATAACTTTGTAACATAGTACCATAACCCTGATGCAGTGCAAGGAATTTAAAATACTAGGTGCCTACAAGTCCACAGAAAGAAAGCATTCTAGATGGAGACACCACACAGCAATCCTGCACTACACTTCCTCAGAAAACCAGTGCCTCGTGGAGTATTTGTCTATTTTATTCTGTCAACTTCCAGACATATAATTCTCATAAATCCTGCAAAATTTTTTTTGTATTTTCAGTGTATTTTAGATATTTAAACCGTTGTAATTTTACATTAACGGTGTGTTTTCTTTGTTTCTGTTTCAAATATAAGACCAGCATTCACTGGTGGCTAATATATCCCCAAACAGTAAATATTGCATTGATAGAGGGAAGGCACAAATGAGATTTCCCCATTTCCTTTTCATTTCTTATGCCACTTCATACAGTTTTCACTTTGCCACTAGTAAGTCTAGAGACATCAGGTGAAAAAATGCATCATCTCTGCTGTATTTCCATTTAATTTTTTGCATTCCTTTTATTGCACATTACAATATGTGTAAATCCATAGTTATATAGTAGCAAACATCAAACATAATTTAAAATTATAGTTTAGTGTAGCTTTGAGCTGGTATCACTGAAGTCATTATTATTTGTTTATTCATTTGGTGAGTCTTGACAATTGAGTCAGTCCAGTGGGTTACAGAGCAGTATGGACAGCAGCATTTACTGTCTTAAAAATAGATATACAGCAGACAGGTGGTACTTAGGGATCCAGGGGTGAAAATTACATGCTGGTATTTTAAGTCATGCATATAGTGGAGGGGAAAAAAAAAAAAAGGCAGTGTGGGGGTAAATTCTACTACTTTTAAGAAAGTACCAAGTTATGGATTGGATTAATCTGTCTAGTATTTCCATTTTATTGTAGTGTAACTTTGCTGAAATGAAGAAAGTTCCGTCAGCTTCAACAAGGCATAAAGCTCAACCATGAATCAGGCCCAACATTAAAAAGAACTGCAGAACTGCCAGGTGTTTTTTAAGTGTCTCTATTCCTGGTAACACTCTTCAGGGGTTTTACTCTTTCCAAAAATATGTGTTTTTCCATCTTGCAGCAGATCTCCACAGCAGAAGCTGTGGAGGAGGAGAGCCCCAGCATGTACCTCTGCTTGGAGCACCACAGGAACCTTCTGTCTTGGTGCATGTTTGTAGGCACAAAACCACATCTGGGAGGGAGCACAGTCTCCTGAACTTTGGATATAAATTTGTAAGAAGGCAAAGTTGTAAACAGGTGAGAATATTAAATATACCTTGCACCATGTGGAAATAAGTATAGTGGCTTAGTGACAGTGACAATAGAAACACCATGCCCTTAGGGTTGATGACAGTTATGCTTTCAAATTTAAAGGGATAACTATTTAATGCAACAGCAGTGGACAGTTCTAACCTGTGGGTAAATAAGAATATTGCTTGTATACTGTTGGGTAGTTATTAAATTGATGGTATTGGCCTGGATTTACTCTGTGGTCATTGAGCAGGGCTTGCCCTTCTTCTCCATCCCTGCCAGCATGGCTCTGCTTTCCCAGGCTGAGAAATGTGGGAACTCATCAGTAGTTGTGGCATTCTCTGTGTAAAGAAGGGCACGTTTTACTATGTAGCTAAAAATGAGATTTTTTTTTTTTCCTCCTACTTAAAAAGTACACACATTTAGGATTATGTTTTATAGGGTCTGCACATGAGCATAGTGGGGGTCTTGCAGGACTCCACAACCTATGGACAATAACTTCTGCTGCTGACTGGGATTGAATATCATATCCCTGTGGTAATTTGTGCTCCGAAATTCTCAAGAGTACAAGCTCTACAACCAGCCCCCTCAGGAGATCATCTGCATTAAAACAGGGTGTGGGTTGAAAATTGAATCTTTCAGTGTCAGCTGGATGCTCCAAGGGTGACAGGAGTGTTGGGGTTGTGAAGCCATTCATGGTGGCTTGTGGAGTCCCCGTGCAGCCCATGCACAGGTGAGGGTCTGTGAGAACTGGATGCTGCTGGTTTCCCAAGAGCTTCTAGGAATCCATTTGGCAGTGACCACAGGGGAGAGCGAAAGTAACAAGGAGAGATGTATCAGTTGTTTTCAGATCAGTCCCAGGGTCAGGGCAGAATAGGACTGGTATAAACGAGAGCAAAAAGTTAAAGCAGCAAGGTGCAAAAACCTTTGAGCTATCCCAGGTGAAATCTTTGGCCACAGAGAAGTGTCAGTTTGGTGTTGCACCCATGCCAAGCAGCTCTTCTGGGAGGTAGCTTCATTAGCACCAGCTTTGCACTGCCCAAGGCACGGCACAGGGACGCTGCCCTTCCTTCCCAGGGACCACAGAGCCCACCAAAATAACGTTCCATGTGCCAACATGTCCTGCAGAGGCCTGTGGAGGGATGATAATGGCTGTAAGACTTGTCAAAGTCTAATTAGTTGCTCACAGAAGAGAGATTTCAATTTTTTTGGCCAAATCTTTTTTGTTTGGAAAGATCCCAAACCCCTGCTTCCTGGGAGCTTGCCTTAGCTGTTAAATCCGCAAAGGGCTGCTCTGTTGGATGACAGATTTTATTTTTAATTTTTTTTCAATAATATTCTGCTTTACAATGGGATTTTTTTTCAAGGTTAAATAAATGATAATTAGAGTTGAGGATGTTCTAACCCTATGGGTTGTATGGGATGTTTCCTCACTGACCTCCTTCATGTCAGCACCAAGGGGAGTGAGTTCATATATCACTGCAGAAAGCTCATGAGTCCCCTCGAAGCATTATGAAAATTGCTGTGCACAGCTATTTTGTTTCTGAAAGACAAATTCTGTGCAAAAGGTGAGAGACAACAGGTGAGCAGACACGGTGCTATTATGGCAATGCAGGTCTGTACATCATCAGTTCCTGTATGTTTGGTGAGAGCATCAGGCAAGTGTTGGTCAGTCCTGTGTCCTCCGGCCCTCCAGCCACAGATTCAGACTAAGTGCACAAATCCCAGGCTCTCCAAATTGAGATTCATTAGTCCCACATGCTCATAATCTTTGAAACCACAAGACTGGCACTTTCCACCCCAATTCCTGTTGATGGCTGAAGTCATAGAGGTTCATGGTGTGAATGAGACCATCAGGCTCAAGATCCCCAGACCTGCTCTGTGGGGGGCCGACTCATGGGAAGCTGGGATAAGTGTGCCCTGCAGAGTTCATGGTCAAAACCTAGCTGATCTGGCTTCACAAACTATCAGCTGAAAGAAAAATGGTTGCAAATGCTCTGATTCCCTCTCAGTGCAATAAAGTAGGGAGAAAGACCATATCTCCTAATTCTGCTGTCATCTGTTAACATCTCATCCATTACACATTTCTTTAATCATTGGAGGGTATTTGCAAATATTTAAAAATGCTTTCTCTTCCTTCAGGAATTTTTATATTGGGTTTTATGGAAGGTTTATAATAGAGCAAATAACAGTTTGGATGAAATTCTGGGAATTCTTCTGCAGTGTGCTTCTGCATGATAATCATTATGAGATTGCTTCCCCACTGCTTGCTTAATGCAGCTGTCCAAGTTTTGTATTTACTGGGAATCCAATTTGTTTTAAGAAATTAACAAAACAAATACTTAAGTACTGTGCTGAACCTATCGTAAAGTTTTTATTCATTTTGGTGAGAAGGAAAAAAGCATTATAGTGCTTATGGAACAGCCTTTGAAGCCACATTTATGAAATTGAATCCCTACCAAAATAATTTGCTCATGTTAATACAGATGCCGTATGGCATTGAAACAATTACTCTGTTGGTTTTGTCTCCAAATTGTGTCGAACTTTGCTGTGGCAGTGGGCTAATATCTGCTCAGAGAGGCAGGCTGAGTGCCTGGTTGCAGCAGCAATGCCCCTGATCTGCAGAGATCCTGATGGGAACTGTGTGGTCCTCGGATACAGCAGTAATATTTATGCTCCTCAGATGAAAAAGCGCCCTGGCACTCACTGACAGGGCTGCCCAGCCCTCCTGTCCTTTCTGTAGCCCAGCACATGAGATAATTTCTGTGCTCTTCAGGGCAGGCACTGTTTTTTAATCCCTGTGAACTCGGTCACTGTGGCATCGCTCCTCTGAATGTCCTTTGCTTAAAAGCACAGGGGAAAACCCAGGTCTTTCTGGCCACAGGAGCACTGTGCACACCATACTGGGCTTTCCAGCTCATTTCTCTCTCAGTGCGGCCTCTGGAAAACTTCCTTGCTCCTGCTCAGTGGTGACTGTAACTCTGCAGCAGGTCCTGGTTACTTGCTGTGCTGGGGGTCATTGCAATCCCCCACTTCAGCCCCAGGACCTGCTGCACCAGGGACTGGCTCTGCTCTCTACCTTCATCCCCCCAAAATTTGCAGATTTGAATCTTTTTGCTTATGTGCATTTGTAGGATCAGTTTCCTTCTGGAACAGTCTGTCTTTTGCTACCAAATTCTGAGCTCTCTCTTCAGGATAACTGGAATGGTCAGGCATCCCTGTTTTTCCCAGATACCTGCTGGTATTTTTAAAAAATGGCACATGTAATTGTGCTCCTGCCAGCATGGGTAATGGGCATGTAACGGGAAATAGAGGCGCATATGAGAGGTTTGTTGGTCGTTGTTTCTTTTTTTTAAGGAGAAAATACTTGCTAATGGCAAAAAGTCAGAGTTGAAAGGTAATACCTCCTACCAACTTTCACCGTGATTTGTTTAGAGTACAAAGGAGGTCCTGGATCTCACAGCCCTCCACACTGTTGGATGGGACAGGCAGGTGGGGGCTCACAGGGAGAGGCTGTGTTGGGCACCAGTTTAAATCTGTGATGGCAACAGGTGATGTTTTCCTGAGGGGAATGAAGGAGGTGGGATTGCTGATTTGGCTTTGCCTTTTGGGGAGGATGGGAGTTTGGAGAGTTGTTTTTGCTTCTCACTGCACAGGGCAGTGGAGCATGCCCTGGGCTCAGCCAGCCCCTGGACCTCCCCAGAAACGTAGCAGGGTTGCACTTCTGGCAAAAGTGAGTTATTTGTTGTTATTGTTATTTGGTTGGTTGGGTTTTTTTTTTTGGGAGGGAATCCCCTCTTAGTGGTGCAAACTCCTTTCCAGTCACTTGTTTCACAGTTAGAAAATCTTCCCTGGATAGTGAAAGGACAAAACAAGATTTGTGTCAATGAGAAGTCTTGCTGGTTTCTGAATCTGGGGCTTTAAAATCTCTCTTAATCTGATGGTCGAGTGTCTGAATCAGAATAGGCAAATTTCAGATGTTTTCCCTACCTGTCCCATTAATAACTCAGGGTGAAAGAGCGAAACACACTTTGCTTTAATCCACAGCACAACTTGCCTGACTCCAAACATTTCACTCACGAGGGCTCTAACCATAGAAATAGGTCTGTAGGTCTACAAATACCTATGACTTCAAGATCAATCTAATTGTCTGTATGTTAATTTACACCAAGTGGCTTATATGTGAGTGTTGTCAGACTTTGCTCCCTCTCCTTGGAGAAACGAGCAGTACAAAAGTTTCCTCCCCGTGACGCTGACAGCGATGTGATCCTCCCCTCCATGTGGCTGCTTAATAACTCTCTTGCTACGTTGTGTGTTGGATGCTAACAGCAGGAAGCATTATTTTAGAAGATTTAAATTAGCAGATTTTATTTACCACACCAGTATTCTCACGAGGCATCTCACTTCTATCTAAAAGGGTTTTAAATTATCAGCTTTTATTTATCACAATGGTATGCTCCTGATTTATCACACTTTCCTGTGTCTTATTTACTCAGACCAATATGGCATAAAAATAGCTGTGTACTATGGAGAACTCAGAAAGACTTGTGAATTTTCTGAAAGCAGGGGAAAATTGAAAACAGTTGAAAATATCAAAGAAATGTTAACTGATACAACTTTTGAGTCCACTTTTGACTGTATGTGCTATTGACAGCAATCAGGACAAGAGGACTGAATTTAACTGCTTTGCTTGGGAAAGCAGGGTTTGTATAAAAGTCTAAAATTTAAGGCACTTCAGCTGTAGTTAAGGCTCTGTATTAAATCTATATCAGTTGCAAGACAAACTGGTAGGAGCCTTTGGGCTTTGTGCCATTCAGTGGGCTGTTGTCTAGTTTCAGATGTCATTTCAGTTAAATCCCTGCATAAAAAACCTTTAAGACTATCTCATTTTACTTTTTTTCATCTCTGTAACTGCTTCACTTTTTTCCTACGTACGGAAACATCAAAAGGAATTCAGTCTCCCTTGGTCATAGTCTGGACATCACGTTTTTATAGGAACAAAGAAGAATGTGGTGTGCCCTTCACACATGCTCATATTAAAAATTTATTAGGGGAGTCTCAACATCTTTCAATTATTAGGCAGATTTTAAGGCTCTGTAAGTAGTACAGTAGTAGTAAATGCCAGCTGATATTTTACAGAAATATTCTAAATAAAAATACTGTTTGATTGCAAGGGGGAGCAGAACCTCCAGGAACATATCTTCATTTTTGGTAGTTTAGTCCACAGTAACAAAAACCACATTGTACCAATCAGATATTTAATGAGCCTCTAACTCCATTTCTACCTTATCCCAAAGGTATAGCAAATAGTGCTGCTTTTTTAAAATATCAAGAAAACATCATTTGCTCTAAAATGTCCCTAAAAGCAGGTCTAAATTGCCAATAAAGGCTAGGTAATTGTATCAGCATGGATCAGAAAGCATTTCTCAGAACTGATGAAATAGTTTGCGGTATTGCAGAACCTGAATGATGCTCTCTGTACATTACACTGGAAATATCAGAGACTGGTCTCAGTTTAATTTGCTCACTACTGTGTATTTTGGATTCTCAGGAAATATTTCTCACTAATGTCATTCTGTTTTTCTTTAAATGTAATTTGTTTGGGGAAAGTCAGACGATTTCTGCAATCATGGGTTCACTTGAAAGAACTTTTTGTTTGGTTTGTTTTGGGTTTTTTTTTGATTACAGAATACTGTTTTTCCAAGAAAATTGCATGTTTTAAAGTTCTCAAATCCTATATTCCTTATTGTGTTCAAGATTTTAAACATTTCAGATTTGAAAAATAATGATTTGCAAGATTGTTGCCCAGCTTATCAGCTCTGTCTCAGTAGTTATACAATCATTTGACAACCAAACACATATACAGTATAAATATTTAAGAAAAAGTAAATTCCATTAAGCTGCAGTGTGATAGATGCAGTAGTAGGTACTTATCTTTGAAATATTAAACTCTAGACATTTATATCCGTACAAAAAAGAGTTTCCTGCCATTTGATGAGAATTATGTGCCTGGCACTAATAAAATATTAAACTCCAATTTAAAAGATAAGTATCTTACCCACTTTTTTCATAATAAAACATTTTACAGTGCATATGAGAGCTAATATGCATCAGAATTTCCATACAATACTGTATTTACAAACTTTCATAAAAGTTTTGTGTCTGCATTTATTAGTTGCTGGCTCTATTTAAGCACTTATTATTTCATATAATGACATTGTGTGTTTCAATAATGCATGATAGAAGGTGTACAAACAGGCTTTGTTTTTTTGTAGTGGAGTTTTCTTTTGTTACAGGCGACTGCTGCTAGTTAATTAAATGTAGATAGCCCCTGAAAATTGCATTATCCTTTTCTGTCCCTATTATATAAATTAATGTCAAACTGATGCAATGTTTCATGTTTAAAATAATAGATACATGTGTTAAAAATTATAGCCTGCAGTTTTCTTGTTTGACAATGTATTATTTTCAACTGGAAATGTCAGTTTCTAACCTTCTGTCAAGAATATTTTGCAAAGGGCAGTAAGCATTAAGTGTTAGTTATCAAATATAGTGTCCTTTGAAACTTGAATGATACTATTTGTGAAGGAAAAGTCATAATATCGAGAGTTTCTATTTTGAAAATAATCTCATAAAATGAAATGATCAACAGATGGTTACGGCTAAAAGGAGAAGTTCTTTTGGATGAAGAAAAGTCACCTTTTCCTTCAGATGAATTTCAGTGTCACCTGCTCTGTTTTCAGTAAGTGGCTTATTTTGCCTTTTCTTTTCCAACTCTTTATATAAAAGGGTGTGTTAAATTCAATTTTTATTTTTTTTTACTCTCAAGTCTCATCCCATGAAGTCACCTGAAAGCTGCAAAAGCATTAATGTGTTCTTTAGTGTCCTGTCAAACTCCACGATCTCCCAGCTTTGCTTCACTACCTTAATTGAGCGATATCATATCGATTTCATTAAAAGAAGCTGTACAGTTAGGGTGCTTTTTCCTGTTCTCATAATTATCCTCTTTTACAATTTACAAAAATATTTCATTAGAGTCTTTGTACTACAGCTTTTTGTATTGTGATCAATGTCAGTAGACAACTGCCTTTTTTTAATTACTGAACTGGGTGATTAGAGTTAATAAGCTATGAGATGTAAATACTGCCATTTCAAATAAACAAGAAAGCACTTAGAAACCAAAACAAAGCCTTTCACTGAACTCAGGCACAACATGCTCTGAGAGATATGTGGTACAAGTATATTACTTGCTAGAAAGAAGGATGCACCTTGTTATTTTAAACAGTAAGATCCAGCAGCAGGTTTTCAGGGTTTGAGATATTCTTTTAACAAGTGCAGCTTAAAAAACTACCATATTTTCAGATCACAAAGGTCTTGTATATAAATTTTCTACTTTCCAACTGAAGAGACAGTTTTGCTCTCATAGAAATTCTTCATAAATGACAGCTTTGGTTTTCACTTTTCTTCTGTAAAGGACATTCTCCTGCTCTCAAAGGCAGCAGGTTTCCACAGGGCCATCAACTGTTGTTTTTACAAAGCAGGTTTTTTTACCCTTCTTCATATATGCAGCCTATAGCTTTAAGATATGCAATAGAAACTCGAGGTTTGGGTTAAGAACTAAGAAATACTGGGTGTTTTTAGAGCAGCAGGTACATGTAGGTATAACAAGGAAATTTCCTTCCACGTTATGGATCCTTATATTTTTTCCTGCAAATTATGTCCATACAGATGGCAGGGTGCATATATGTGTGCACTTATATATGTGTGCATCACTAATAACTTTACTGGCTTATTTTTAAATAGGTTTTAAATATTTTGAGTAAGAGCTACTTGCAAAAAGGATGCATTTTTGTAGTTTCACATGAACTTTTCATTAATATCCTTACATGCCTATTTTTACTCTTTTCAGAAGGTATCTATTAACATTGCAGTGTTTTGTAAACTCTTTAATAATAAAAAAAACTGTTAAGATCACAAAGCTGGGAAATGGTGCCTAATTGCGGACAGGATAAACTGCACTTAATATCTGTTGTCAACAAAGCAATTTGCCAGATGATATCTTTAAATCCTCTCCTTAAATTGTTTCTAGTACAAATTATTGTAAATTGTTATATTTAGGAGTCTATTCCAAAGAGCTGCCTTAAAAAAAAAAAAAAAAAAAAAAAAAAAAAAAAAGTAAAAGATTACAAAAAACCGCAGCAATTAGCTAAATCTGTGTTACCAAGATCAGGATTTATTTAGCTTTCTTTCGTGGAGGTCTCTGTGATCCTCTCAGAGCAGTCTCCAGCAGCACAGTGTTTGCAGAGCAGCGTGTGCTGGCTGTCTCCGTGATTCCATTAGCGCGGCTGCCCAGCGCTCTTACAAGGTTACGTGTCTGTTGCCCCCAGGCACTGCTCACACCCAGTGCAGTGGGACCAGGACCTTCTCCTTCCCAACAGCCTCTAGATGGGATGTGGGGGACCCCAGGACCACCCTCCCTCTGCCCCCTGTGCTGTGGCAGCGCTGCCCCAGGTGGGTACCCGGGTCCCTCCGTGGGCTGCAGCTCCAGATCTCAGGGATCTTCACCTTCACTCTTGCAATTGGGGATTTTTTCATCTCTCCCCTTCTTAAATCTTTTTGCAGCGAGAGATTTCAAGTCAAATGTGTTTCTGCACACTTTTCCTGAGAAGGCAGATTTACATATGCATTAGGTTCATTTTATCAGAATACACACACAGCAATGACACATCTCATTGACAATGTGCTGTCTGATGGATAACTCCATACAAAACACATATTTGAAAGGAAAATAGGAGGAGGAATAGGATTAGGAGTCTGTACATAAGTGACATCATGTTTTGTGAAGATGAACTGAAGGAATGTCTTGCCCTACTTCATATTTTTGGATTATTGAAAGATCCAACAAGTGTTTTGCAAGGGTAAGAAACTCATTGCTATACACCATCATGAGACAGAAATTACTAGGACAGAGTTTGTCCATACATGAAAGCATTATATGCTTTACTTGATAATGAAAATATATTAAAAAAAAAAAAAAAAAAAAAAAAAAAAAAAAAAAAAAAAAAAAGTGGCTTGGGTTTTGTCTGCTCCTGCAAACTTTGATTTTCAGTGCCACACCACCACATGAGATTAATTCCATGTCCAGGCAGTGCAGCACTGTGTTCTTGTCTTTCAAAGGTGAGCAGCAGGGGTTAAATATTGTGGGCTTAATTGTGTCCTGAGACATGGGTAACAGAAGTGTTGCATTTCCATCGGCTGTGGTCTGTCTGCAGGTCTCTCCTGCCAGGCTGGTGTTGGGCACTTTGTTTGGCTGGAAGGAAGTGGAATGGGAGCTGGCACAGTGGCCACTTGTCAGCTTTATAGGATATCAGTGACTAAGAGGTCTGGAATATTTTAGATGCCAAAGTGTATATTCCAACATTCCTGCAAGAGGAATGTCCATACACTGCCAGCCATCCTTCTTGCTGCACTGTACAGGCTTCTTCTTACTTTCCTTCTTTTCTTTCTTTTTTTTACTTGATTTCAAGAGGTTTTAATAATTTAAAATATATGCAGCCCTGACCCAAGTTGGATAGTTCCTCTCTAGGTATGTGGAAAAAAAAATAAGTTAACAGGAAAAATATAAATATAATTCGATGGTGTTTCTAGGGAAAGATGCATTGCTTCTGGGATTTACCACCATCACCAAGGATGGATGGGGCAGCAACTCCCTTAAAGCACAGAGCTGCAACCCTGAAAAGTTGTGGCATCGATCTCAGCAACCTTCTCAGGTTTTTCCCTCTGTCTGAACAGGGAGAGTGGTCACCCAGGATGGTGTCTTGTTTATTTTTCCACTGAAGGGAGATGCTATCCATCCTTGCCAAGTCTGCAGAATAAAAATTTCTGATTAATTTCACGGAGATCCCTCACTGTGGTAACAGTGTTTTCTGTGGGGATAATAATGGTCACAGTCAGGTTTCTGACTGCACATGGCCTGAGCTACACCTTTCTTCTCATTCCTGCTGGCCATCAGTGAAAGCTTGCACAGAAGTGCACTCTGGTACAGTTTTACCTTGGGAGTGAAAAATGCTTGGATTCTGCCTTGGCTTGTTCATTTAGTGTCTTGGTGAGATAGCACATATCTTTGAATTCCTACCTCAGGTTTCCCCTCTATAAAATGGGACAATAATACTGTCTCTGTGCCTTTCAAGGAGAGTCTTCTAAGGATCTGTTAATAAATGTCAGTGATGTACTTTAGAGATCCTCCAAGGAGCATCCTGTGGAAGTATACAATGAATTATTGACTCTCTGACCCACTCTCTAACACACATTCACACCCCTGAAATCTCTTAGATAAGGTGTACCACAGTTTTAAATTGCACTGGTTCCTGAAAATATAAGCATTTAGGCACCCAGCTACTTATATATATATACACAGGTGTTACTTTTAATATCTCTCTCCATATATATACTAAGCAGACAGATTTTGTCAATTATTAACCCAACGTTTACAGAAATAGGAATCTTCATCCCCCCCCCCCCCCCAAATAATTAAAATAATTAACTTCTAAAATGAGTCTGGAGTATTGGCTGTGATTTAAAATATATCTAATTCTTGGATGATTCACAAATCCCCTTTAGCCCACTAGGGATCTGAGGGACTTCCAGGACTAGGAAGGATCACGGGAGAAAAATGCTCCAACTTCTTCATCCCTTGGGGAAGTGAGGGAGAGTAAAGAGATATGACAAATGTTGTTCATGTCAACCAGCACATCCTGGTAGGGCTACAGCCCAATCGCTATGAGCACCTAAGAAACAACATAGCTTTGATTAGAGGTTACTGTTTCCAGTTTGGGGGGCTGGGCATTCACACAGCAGACACCTCAGAAATTGGCTTCAGGATAGGGCTCAGCATTGTTCTAAGCCCATCCCCAAAGATGAGCTCTGATTTCATATTTGTCATCATGATTGAGAGTGTATCTCCAGATCAGCTGTGTAAGTTCCTGTTTACAGGAAGAACAGAGCAAAAGTTTTCATTTGAATCATTTTCTAAATGTGCATGAAAAGAAGAGGATCAGCAATGCTAAAATATTGTTAAATTGTTCTTGGCTGAACTAGATGGTTCACATAGAGGAAAAAAGGTAACAAAAACATCCAGAAAATTTCTTACTGTTTCACCCCCATATTTTCCAACTATGTCATTTCACTGTCTTCGTTTAGTGTTTCATCCAGACATTTTCAAAACATATAATGTTGTTTGATTTCACTTGACTTTGTTCTGTATTCTCCTTCTATTTTTGTTATTTATTTTTTTCATTTACTTTTAACCTAAATGAAAAAATGGTTTGAAATAAATACAGTGTCTTTATCCCCTAAGGATTTTTTTTTTCTACTCTTCCATTTTACCAACAGGTTTGGAGAAAAAAGATTGTCTTTGCTCAACTGACGTTTATTTTATCGTTCTAGGCCTGTCATGGAGTGAAAAATCTCATTTACAAGCATGGTTCTGTATAGACCTGACCTGTGACATCAAGGCTTCTCAGCCACAAATGCAAAACTAAATGTTGCTGGGTAAGGATGCCAGCTCAGGGCTAAGCCTGGGCCAAAACACTCCCTTGGAAGGGAAGGAATTGGGAAGGGGAGCTCCTTGAAGAAGGAGGTTAGCAGTATGGGCTGCCCTCCCAGCATTTGGGGATGGGAAAGGCTGATGGTGGGACCATAAAACCTGAGGTGCTGTAACCAGCACCAGCCTTCATTGACATGTGTACTTCTGTTGTAAAAAAAAAGAAATCTCTGTGCCTCTTGTAAGATAACAGCCTTGGTTTGTAGGTGGCGTTATTATCCCTCTTCATTTGGTATACATTTTTAAGAGCCTATGTATGATTTCACCTTGGTGCCTCAGCAGCTTGTAGGCAGCACTCTGGGGAGAGCCTCCTTCTCCTCCTTATTGTGTGAGTTGATTCTGGAAAACAGAAAATGGTTCATAAGACAAATCGCAATCTCATGAGCTATAGGAGGGTTTAAGGGTAGATATTTAATTTTTGCTTGTTTCAGATACTTGCACGTGACAGGTTGGCCTTGCTGGCCTGGCTTACACGGGAAATCAGTAAGGCATTTATGGATGCTCTTGCCTTGGAGAAGATGTCAAAATGATTGTAGACCATTAAAGACAGTCTAATATACCTTGAGGTTAACTTACACACTGGTGATGAGTATCAGGATTTCCATAATTGTTTGGCAAGTATTCTCTCTATTTATGTAGCCAACCATTGATATTCATAGCATAAAAACTGGTTATTCAGCTAAAACCCCTGTGCAATCAATCAGTGATACAGTCTATCAAATGTCTCAGTCAGCCTGTATTCATTACTATGTTAGCTTTTTTTTTTTCATTTGGAGACGTTTGGGATGACTCAATTTCTCTAATCTTCTAGCATTCCCTCTGTCTTTAGAGGGGAATTTGTAATTGTTGAATTATTCTTGGCCATCCTTCATTTGGAATTTATGTTGTAATTTCAGCAAAAGCCAGACCTTGTACGGCAGTTTTCATCTTTTTTCAAGGCTGCTTCTATTTCTTGAAATGCTGGAGGGTTTCCAATTATTCCTTCTGGTCGCTTTGGATGTGAATTGTAACAGATCATCCCAGAGTCGTGGTTCAACATTGTTAAGCTTATCAATATAAATATAATGTTAAACCCTTTTTAGATAATTGGGGGCTAGGTGTGAAAATGTGACCAATTTATGCATAAATTGGTCCTACACTTCTCTTTTTTCCCTTATCAGAAAAAATATCATCATGAACATGTTTCAGGCTGTTCCTTGTCAGGGTTTCTTCTATACCTGTTAACGGTTGATTAGGTTGTTATATCACATTTCAATACCTGCTTAACCTGATGCCAGTCAACTATGCAAACAAAATTCATTAAGGCAAACAGAAGTCTCTGAGCTGGAATTGTAAGGCAAAAAAAGAAAAAAAAAAGGGTTGATGCATCAGCTCCTGCTGTATGAAACAATGGAACCTTATAAATCCGTATATGGGAAGAGCACTGGATCATAAGTAAAACCGAATATGAGGAATGAGGTAACAAGCAGAAGAGCTTCTATACCCAGCCTTTCATACCTGCTGGTGTGTGAGTCTCTCTGCCAGGCACATGGGCATGCTGGAGGGCAGCTGAATATGTGGCCTTACTGGTTTATGCCCCGGTTCCAGTTGGTGTTTGCCATAGAATTTCTCAGAGTAGTTTGTCTTTTTCACTCTGCTTATTATGCTCATAGGAGGCTCGTTTGTAGCCTATCATTATGATGGAGTGAAGTTTAAAATTACATTGGGAGCCTGCTTAAGGACCATCATGTAGGTCCAGGGAGAGGGCTTATCCAGCCTGCTCAGCCCCAGCTCAGCCCAGGCAGTCCATTATTCATGCTGACCAACACAGGAGAGCTTGGATGGGCAAGGGAAGGACTGCAGTGCCCACTGTGGGCAGCAAGGCTTTGAGCAGGGACACAAAATGCACCAGAGGGAATGTTCAGAGAGGGATTTACTTTCAGAAATATCTGGAATAAGAGGGTTGAAGCAGGACAAGTTTTGCCTTCAAACACATTATTTCTGGAATTCTTTGGAGAGTGTGTCTAGAGCAAGGCAAGCACATTGGAAAACTTTTCATACTTACCCAGTGCCTACTTTGGATTTGTGGCTTGAGGTGTGTGAATGTCTGCAAAAGAAAAAGTGTGGTTTATTTTGGTAGTGTCTAGTCTTTTGATTTAATATATGAAAAGAATGCGTTAGTATTAAAAAGAATCTTAGTATTAAATATAACAAATAGAAACTGGATTGTGAAAGAGAGGGTGTCCCTACTTACTAAATATGCAAATCCACATGGAAAGACTAAAATACCTCTTACAACAGAATCATGACAGTAATTTTTCCCTTGTTGGAATACACCAATTTTACCCCTTTCCTTTCTACATTTGGAGAAGAGGGAGGTGGAATTAAATTTGTCTTGATTCTAAAACATCTATAGGAAAATATCAAATAAGCCATATCCTCAAACAGTTCCTGTTCTTTCAGAATTTTTCTGTTAAGAGCTTAGTATGTTTTAATGAATTGTGCTGAAGGGCATCATTACCTTCTCCCTCATACTAGTCCTTTTGGGTCAAGAAAGGGGAATGTTTGGAAATATGATTTCTACCAGGTATGTTTTGGTGGTTAAGGTAAAATTCAAGAGCACTAAGTTTGTTTGCATAGCTTTATTTATATAAATGATCCCACACCTAAGCAATTCCAGCATCACCATTGTGCATGTTGCACACATGCCTGAGCCCAGGGGCACAGTTTCAACGTCAGGATTTCATACTGGCTTGGATATTTGGCCCACATAGTTTAAGAAAACAGAAAATCTGGTGATATGCATTTAATAGCAATATAAAAATAAAACCCAATAAAAATAATGAGAATTATATTTCTATTGGGAGAACATTAAAGTCATAATGGTGCAAGTGGGCTTTGGATAATTGATAATACCAATGCAGAAAATTATTTTCAGGTCCCCCTCTGCAGTAAAATACAGCTGCATTTAAAGAGAAGGAAAAAGAACTTTATTCTTTTTTTTCTGTTGGCAAACAATAACAGGGCTTTGACCAGCATCTCTTAGTATATCTCAAAGCCACATTGAAAATGAGTGTGTGAGTTTGCTTCGTTGGCATCTAGAGCAGCAGCAGGTTCCACCTGGGGAACTGTGGAATGGTGGAAGGACGTCGCCTCTTGGCTACAACCTTGCTGATCACTGCAAACCCGAGTAAAGGTTAATCATTCTTAATCTGTGGTTTTACTGAACCAGTGTCTTCCTGCTGCTGCTGCAGTTCTGCTGCAGCTGTGGAGCAGGAGGCAGCTCCCTCAGCTGATTTGCATTGAGTCTTCCTGCAGTTACCTTCCTTTGGCAACATGTGGCCTGGAGACTGGGGGAAGAGGAGAAGGAGGCTGTTCTGAGTCTCTCCTGCCACACCACAGGTAATGGGGTTTTGTCTGTGTAGTGCTGGGGCAGCAGCTTACAATAGTTCTACGGGAGGGTGGAGTAAAGGATGCTCTGGTCCTCTGTGTTATTTCAAGTCCTGGTCTTACTCCATCACTTGCTGAGTTTATTAACCCACCTACATCCAGTCACCACCCCAAATTAATGAGGATTTGCCATATATGCCATCTTGGCAAAGCAAAAAGCCTCTCTTTGGGCTCGTGGATGGTGAGGTTGATGTCCATGATTTTGTCCCAGTTAGGCTTACATGAGACCTATCCTATTACAAAGCTTCCCTGCGATCTATCTTCAGGCACAAAAATGCAAAGTAACAAATTTGACTAATGAAAGAAGGTTTTGAAGTTTATTTTATAAGAAAAGAATATTTTTGCATTCTCAGGGTAAGTGAAGACTGAAGTGGGCAAGCTCTTACACAGCCACGGAGTAATGGAAAACAGGAGCAGGTGGCAGAAGTGCCAAAGCAAAATGTATTCTATAAACAAGATGATCAAGAAAGAAATTTCATCCAGGCCAGCTGGACTGGCCAGCTAGTCAGTCTGTAAGGGACAATGCTCTTCTGTTCTAGAGCTTGCCAGACTATATTTAATGCAGTGGATTTTTAGATAAAGTCTCTAAATATTCTGTTTTCTTCTGCAAAGCAAAGGGAAGCAATAAGTTAGCATAGCTGAAATTTAAAACATAGACTTTGACTCAGAAACACCCCCCCCCCCCAAACCGTTTGTTTCTACTATTGGAACAGAAATCTTGTAATTTCTTTTAACATTTGTTTAGTCTTTCTGTGCTTTGGATTTTTCAACTTATAAAAAAGATACCTCTGTTTAGTTGCCTGCATTGTTGCATGAATGATTGTTGCACTGAAACTTAGATAATATAATATTTATGAAGTATTTTCAGATCATTGAGTAGTAGACAATTTGGAAAACTTCTATTGTACAGAATCCTAACTAAATCTCCATTTTCTGTCAAAGGATGTCTCTTCATATTTTAAACAAGAATGTTTGTGGTTTTTTGCTTATGAATTAGTCTGCATTAGGTTGGTTTTACAATTGAACAAGTTAAGAAAATATTGGAAATATGTTACTGAGGCCCAGCCAGCAGCCAATAAAATAGGATAACCAATGATGTCCCTCAAGTCTTACTGTCATGGAGACTTGAGACACTTTGCTGGGGCTTTGTTGTTGGTTTTGACAATGTAGATGGGTGTAGATTAAGTTCTGTCTCCTTTTTATAGCTCTAATATGCCCGTTGTGCTAATCACTTCAGCCTCGACTAATTGACATGGTAGTTAAAAAGTTGCAAGAAGAGTGGCCAAGCATTACAGCATGCCAGCTCATCAGAGCTGGGGACCACTCGTGGGTTTTAGTGGGTGTTTGTAAAGGAATACCAGCCTATAAGCTAAGGTGCCTCTGTTATTGCTGCAAATACACCTTTCGTGGCTGAAACTGAAAAATTTACAGCATGAAAAGAGCTGTACACACATGGCAGCTCTTCATCCTGGAGTGCATTTAGGGTGATGGTTCAAACAAGTAATAAAGGATAAAAAGAAAACAAGTATCATATAAATATCCTCCTGTTTACTGGTAATGGAAGGCAGGATCTGGCTTTGCCTTACAGCTTCTGGTCAAGCTGCTTCAGGGTA
Source organism: Pyrocephalus nanus (assembly GCA_038380795.1). Lineage (NCBI taxonomy): Eukaryota > Metazoa > Chordata > Aves > Passeriformes > Tyrannidae > Pyrocephalus > Pyrocephalus nanus. The sequence goes on along the minus strand of CM076273.1, from coordinate 5,715,454 downwards.
ACCCAGTGCTGCTGGAAATGCCATTAGTACCTACTCATGAAATGTGATCTGAGCTGTTCAGGGCAGGGACACTGGAGGATGAGTCCTGTGATATTCCATCAGGTCCCTGCTGTGTTCAGCACCAATGCTGCAGGCTCTGGTGCCACGTTATGGACTCACAAGTGATGGCAAGTGTGGGCTGATAGAGAAAACGTGGAAATCTATGCTTGAATCTTATTGCAGAGTGTTATCTGACTCCTCTGACTGCAGCATGTGACTGAATTAAAGTGAATGATGAAATTATGTACAGTCGTTTTCATAAGCAGAAGTCAGTTACAAAGTGCTTCCAGATGTATGTTTAATGTATTTCTGGTTTATTATGGTGTCTATTTGATGTACGTGGTACTGACTAAATGGTTAAAAACACTGCAATGTGTACAGAAGTATATTGTACTCAATTCTTTCCAAAAGTGTCAGTGTTGATAACTAAAAACTGAAATACTGCAATCTAATCAACAGTGCTTTTATGGGCCTATGAGCATAGGCTTTTAACATTTGGGTAACTCTACTGTTTGTAGACATAAAAATAAATGGCCCTAAAATTATTTTAGGATTGTAGGTTTAATATAGGGAACTAGATAAAGCTACAGAAGATAAATCAGAGTCGAATTATTTCTGGCATCACATCTGCTAGGCACATCAAGAAACAGATATTTTACATGCCTGCTTCATGGGATTCAGGAAACCAGCACTCTGCTCAGCTGGATTGATCAGGTGGACTCACAAAATTTATCTCCTTGGCTCTCTATTTTCTGATATCTTATTTTATGGCCTACAGCCATACCATTCTGGTTTCAGATCCTATCAGGTGTCACAAACCACACGGTATCCAGAATGGTCAATACTTACACCAGTCAAGTCCAAGTGCAGGAAATATTGCTGGAAAATTGGTGGGTATCACTCCTTTTGGAGTTTGTAGTGGGCAGATGCTACATCACACTGTTATCAGACATTGTATGTTGCAGGTACTTGGTTACAGCTAATACGTAAAACTGGCATTTTGACTTGTAAAGAGACATGACTGGTTTTCTAAAGGAAGATGGTTAATCTAAAAATCTTGCCTTTTCTCTGTTTTTGTGTGGTTTTGGAGGTTTTGTTTGTTGATTGCCACCTAAAATTCTACGTATAATGCAGTTGCATATGGTGCATTTTCTGTGTTCAACACTGTGACAGAGGGTCATGCTGAAAGTTACTTGGCTCTGTGTCACAGTCTTCTGGAGTTGACAGAGTGGATTCTGTGATTGTCAGGAGAGGCAAATTTGTCATGTCCAGAGAGCCAGATCCTGATGACTGTGGCTGCCCATGGTCCAGGCAATACACTCAACTCACGGCAGTACTGCCCAAAGAGTATGGGACTAAACTCTGATCATCAGCATTATGTATCCCTGGAGCATGTGATCATTACATTTCTTATCACTCTGTGGGACAATATTGCTTTTTTGTTTTCTTCTTTAACCACATTTTTTTAAGTTATTTTTTTACAATTTTTTCTGTTCTACATTTCCCTTGGGGAGCAAATTCTGATTTCTCTCAGGAGAGCCAACTTTCACTTCTCCTTCTTATCTGCTGAGATTATTAGCAATTAAGTAGGGAATGTTAACAGGTACAGAGTGATAATTGACCCTAATTAGATGAAAAGGGCTACACGAGGGTGAAAAATTCAGTTTCTCACAGGTGGTATTGTAAGTGTTTGGTTTTTCAGACAGAAAAGCCCAACAAATACTCATTTATAGCAAGATGATGTATAGAGGTTTCTCTGCCATGTGGATGAGGACTTGGACTTTTTAAAATAAAAATTCAATTTCTATAGAGTCTGAAATGTGAATATATTGGGAATAATAATATAATGTGAATAATTTGGTACAATGGCATAATGGTTTAGGTTGCTGCCATATATAAATTAGTGTGTATTTAAAAAACATCTGTTTTAAATTACACATTTAAATTTCTGAGTTTAGGGGTAGTCACCATGAAAAGGACAAGTGGTCTATTTACTGTGATGTAATAACTCTTGGAGTGATTGAGGCCTAATTCATCAATTTGTAAGATCTCAAAGTTTGCAATGCTGCAGGAAGCTGTAGGTAGGGTTATGTTTGGGTAGCATCCATAGTGGTGTGCAAATAATCCTGTTTCTCACAGTCATGAATAAACCCCCAGATTCTGGTGGTTTTTTTTTAATTTTTTTTTTTTTTCTTAGAGGAGATCACAAGTTCAGTGTCTGTGAATTTGCTTGAGAAATTTTATTCATTTTCACCAGGACATTATTCTTGGTGAGTTTTCTTCCCTTTCACTGTGCAAATTACTGGATGTATTCCATGCCATTTTTTTTTTTCCATGACTTTTGGGGATGGGAAGAAGGGGAAGCTGGAGGCAATAATCCCCTTGGATAACTCACAGCTTGAGATGGGACACCAGAGTAGTGTACCAAGCCCGAGCTGGGAAGGAGAATCTGCTTTCTCAGAGATCCTTAAAATCCTCAAAGCTGATGGCTTGAGAGTGAGGAATTTGATCAGGACAACTGAGGGGCTTGGCCTGTGATATTTGTGCTCCTAAACCCCTCTGCTTTCCAGAGACTTCTCTCCTTTGCCTGAGAGGGTCAAAGCTTACCCCCCTTGAATTCAGTGGACTACCAGGATGAGCAAAGGGAATCAATACACAGTGCAGTATGAATTTAATATATGTAAGCTGCACAGCATTTTTAATCAGCTATATATTTATTGTAGTGAAGAGTAACAAATTACAGTACCACTAGCACACAAAAGCTTATGGCATTCCATTATTCTTAATTAATAGGTAAGTGCAAGCCTTTTTTATTTATACTGGAGGAGATCTTGTGACTAATTTGGTTGCAAATGTGTCTGTAAAAAGGGAAAAAATGTATATCTATTTATTTTGCTAGTTTAATAATAGAGCACTCATTCTTCCCTTTTAGGTTTTTGATCGTTCCTTGGTTTGTCATCAAATATTAGCATGTTGGTTTTGCATACATTTCAAAGACATACACTCTTATAAGGAAAACAAACCTGTTTGTAACAAACAAACTAATAAAATGCATCTGGAATCTAAATTGAATGCTGGAAGTAACACTTGGTTCCTTTTACCTGGAATCTGGTCCAAAAATCTGCCACTGGAATGATCAGAAGATCATTAAGAGCCTAAGAGCAGGTGACATATATTGTTGGTCGGTTCAGTGGTCTCCCTTTCCTTCCATGCAGGAAAGCAGACGGACATAGATCTCAACAAACCTATGAGTCTTCTTTTGGAGCTTCATTGTTAATTCTGGGGAGGTGAAATCAACTGTGTAAAGTAATTTTTATCCTTTAACAAAATTTAACTCTTCCATAATTAGTAATTAGAGTCTTTGCATACTTTCCATATTAAGATCAAAAAGCTCTTGGGAAAATTTAAATGGAGTCTTAAAAACCAGAAATTTATATTTAATGTCTTCAATTTTGTTTTAGCTTCCTAAACAGAAAGAGCCATTCCTATGTGGCATCAGTTGGAACTGGGGAGGCTGACTTCTGAATATTAACCTGCTTTACTATATGTGATATGATTTGGAAGATGGTCTTCAAGATGCTATTGAAAAAAAAGAAAAAAAAGGAAAGCAATATGAAATGTTTAAGCTATTTAAAGAAATAAGAAATTAATAGAACTCTCTTAATATTCAATTTTACTTTTATTTGTTGCAGGTATTTTGACAGATTTTGATCAATACCATGATGATGTGCTCTTAATATAAACATGATGGAGTTTTGGTGTTTTAAGAGAACAACAGGAGATATGGGACTTTCTCAAGGTAAGCAGGGGAATGATTTCAGTTCTCAGAGCAACCAGATAAGAAGTTTTCTTCTGAAGAAGTTGTGTGTACATAGTTTTTCTGAATATCTTTTTAAATGGGTATTCAAATCTGGAAGTGGGTGACTAAGGTTACTATTACATGAAAATTTGTTCAAGAATCTTTGCTTGCTATATGTCTTGGAAATTGTTTTTTAATATTACTCACCACAACTTAGATCTTGAAATTCTTATAGTCTCCAAGTTTGAAACATTTGAATTTTTATGCACTCAGCTGTAATGATTCTCCACAGGATGCTGTTGTTGGTAGCCTGTGTAGTGGTAGATACCTGAAAATGCCCATTTCCTTCTAATAATTCTCAAAACCTGATGTGTTGTTTTTTGGGTTTTTTTTCAGAGTGTCTTTCTGGGCTGCTTTATTTAGTACAGAAATTCATTGCTTGAGAGGAAGAATGTACCGCCAGAGATGCTCAAAGAATATAATTTTTTTAATGAAGTATGGGGCAATTACTAATTTCAGTAGTACTCCTTAAATATGCTGATGTGTCTTGCCTCCTCTGTGAGGAACAGATAGATTGCAGTCCCAACAGGGCAGAGCATCACTGTTTGGTTAGCACAGGCCTGTCAAGCCATTTTTGTCTGTGTGGTGATGGTGAAACTTCGCTTAAAGTAACATCACATACGGCAAAAAATATAAGCAGCCCTCTCCTGCTGAGCTTTCCAGGACTTACTGCTGGGAGTAAATGTTCAAAAACACTGCAGAACTTGATCAAGAACTGATAATTGAAAAGATGACGCGACCTAATTTGAGAAGGGTTATATCTTCACGTGCCCCACACTTGTGTAGTTCAAAATAGTACACATCTTGTCCCTTTAACTTCAGGTGTATGTGTCTTGTCTGGTTCTTGGAAGTGACTGTGTACAGGCAGAGCATAATTGGCAGCCTGTGACATCCCTGTCTGCAAGTGTCTCTCTAAATGCAGCGTATTTCAGCCTTTATCTAGTGATGGCTGTTACCTGAGAGAAGCCCAGGGCCATCTCAAAGGGCTTGTAGCAGCTAATTGTGCCTGTTAGGACTAGCAATTAGCTGGGGATCTCTCCACTAGGCAGCTCCGACACCCACTGGCTTTCAGCTCTCTTCACGTCCTTCCACTTAACTAGCTGTGCCAGGCGGAGGAGACAGGGACAGGTAGGGAAGCGTCGTGCTGGGAAGGGAAGAGGAGGGATGTGCGCGGAAAAAATAGACAGCGGGTTGTAGTGACACACCAAACCACCACCCCGTTCCTGCAGGAACAGCAGCGAGCACCCCGTCCCCCGTCTGCAGGTGTGGGAAGCTACAGCCCAGGCAGCACTTCGGCTTTAAGAAAATAATAAAATCTAATTACGTACAGGTCATAAAAAAGATCACGTACATATGGTGGTTACTGGTTACCATGGTGCAAACAATGGTTTCAATGGAAACATGAAGCAGAACATTGGAGAATTAAGATAATAAATCAGTTTCATTGAATAATAAAGCTTTGCACTTACCCATTAATTAAGGATAATCGTATGCCATAAGCTTTTGTGTGCTAGAAGTAATGTGTTACTCTTTACCGTAAATATATAGATGATTAAAAATTCAATACACCTTACAGGTAGCAAATTCATACCTTCCTCTGTATATATTACAAATGAAAGATGTAAGGGTTCTTTTAACACTTATTATTTTTTGGATTGGGATAGAGCGTTTCAATTTACCCAACAGAATTTGAGGTTTTGATAAGGATTGGAAGACTTAGGAAAATCAACTTCTTGAAATCTTTGTGGAAATCTTTAAGCATTGATGACATAATTCAAAGATATCTACAAATGTTCAAAAAATAGGCTGGGCTTGTCTGCCACATCTGGTTTCCAATAGTGAATTGAGACATACAGCATAATGCAACACGCTGTAACACAATACAGCCTGATCTTGTATTGACCCTTCCACTTGATACATCTTTAGGTGCTTTATAATCCCTAACAAATGTACCTTAAAATCCTATTGAACTGTGTAGGCAATTGAGAACAAATGTCTTCAGACCAGAAATAGCATCTGAATCTCAGACCAAACAAGAGAGACCATGCCAGATCCACGGGGTGTGCAGGCTAAAAGACATGAAGGGTCCACTCCTGGGAATCAAGGGCAGAGAGAATCTTGGGAGCCAGCACAGAGCATCAGGCTGGTGGGGTTTATTCCTTTTCTCAGATGAACAGAAAGGAAACATAAAACATTTTTAAAAACTGCGTCATTAAATCCCTACCCCTCTCAGGACTTTTTTTTTCCCATTTATCTCTAAAGTGGCATTTGCAGGATGAATTTTCAGATGAAGAAAATAGTTTCAGGCTGAAGGGGGGGGGGGGTGTGGATTCAGGCTGCATGGACCCCAAGTCCTGTTCTCTGGCTCTTGCCCAGTGCTCTGTGGAGCAGCCCAGTTCCTTGGCACAGAAATAAATGTTCAGCAACATGCACAGGCCATCTTACTTAATGTTAGAAAGGAAACAATTAAGATCTTGGCCTTTCTTTTCTTTCTGTCAATGTAGAAAGTTATGTATTTGCCTGTGATTCCCTGCCTGCCTCTCTAAAATTATGTCTTAACATTTCTCAGTGAATCCATTCAGCTGACAAAAAGCTGCACTTTTAAAAATTATATTTTAGGGAAAATACTGAATAAACAGAGGCCCACAATATATCAATGATCAAACCATCTCAGCCTGCATGCTGTAAAATGTAGAATGACAGTTCTGTCACTGGACAGAACACTGGCATTTTAGCTCTGGGATCCCAGTTTGAGTCCAAATTGAAGCAATAAGAAAAATTGATTTGGTGATCTGGGTTCAGCTCCTCTTGCACAGAACCATTATACATAACTGAGTAGAATTTTGGCTCTTTAACCACCTCTGCTTAGAAGAAGTGTGGCTTTGTTTACATGCAGCTTGAGTTTTTTGTAGACCTGATGGAGGGCATTCCTATACACTGCAGACATCATACAGTGAGGGCAGTGTGAGAGGAGCTTGTGCTGCTCACAGCAGGTTGAACCTCACCAGAAGGCACAGAAACAGCAATCCTTTAATGCTTATCAATACATGAATGGATATTTCCCAGAGTATTAATCTGAATTGCAGAGATGTATGCAGGAGTTTGTAAAACACACACAATGCAAAGAGGGGGTGGAAGCCTTTTGTCAACTCTCAAAGCAGAGCTGAGGAAAAAAAATAAATAGGAGAAACAAATCCAAATCCCTCCAAACTGAACTTAAGTGTTAAACATGACCTTTGGATTTAAGAACCACAAATTTTCACAGGAAGTTGAAAACATGCTGGATGGGGGAACTAAAGAACAGCAGGAACAGATGCCATTATTTGGCACACAGTGGGGAGAGCAGCACAGAAAAGGCAGCCTCTGCAGAAGACATTTGCCTTTAACTCTCTTTGTTTCCTCTTGGGGAGATAAGGGTAGGCACTGTGTGAGATTTTTCTCCTTACATCAAAAGGCATGGGGCAGGGAGGAAGGAGAAGTTTAAAAATATTTTAAGAACCTGGTCATAAAAATTTTCGGTTATCTGTTTTACAGCAAAAGAGGGTTTGTGAGCAGAGAGCCTAGGAGGAATCTCTTTAGATTATTTGCAACAGCCACTTGCTCTCGGGGAAGGAAAGACCTGGGAAAGGGAACAAATAGTGTGCAGTTTTTGCTAAATAGAAGTGTATGTTCCTGAAAAAGTGCATGTGAAATTCACTCTGTTGCCAGTCAGGGATGAGCTCAGCCTGTCCACGGGTGCTGGGGATGTGGGGAACCACTGTGGAGGGCAGGCAGAGGCAAATGCTATTTTCTTACCCACCTGGGATGCAGTCTTGAACTGATATAGAAGAATCACTCATTGTAGTTTCTCTCAGCTTCTGCACTGTTAGGAGGAGGAGATAAAAACAAAACCCACTCCTGTGACTGTTGCGTCCGTTCAATCAAGCTTTGATTACGGGAACAGAGCAAGCACATTGCACTGCCATATTCCCACTGAATCCATAGAATTATTGATTGATGTTTACTTCTGAATCTGAGCTAGTAGAGAATTGTGGAATTGACACCAGATTTAATAAATGGTGGAGTTTGGCTACCCAAGATGGGTACTGAAGCCATTCAACTAAATTACTCATAGAAATGACACAATATTTTGTAAAACCTGGTTCACTTACATGTAAGAGGTTGAATACTTCTGCCAGGGGCCTGATGACCTTTCTTGTTGTAGTCTCTGCTCAGAGATAGTGGGATCAAAGAATCACTAATTAGTGATATCTCTTTGGGAGGGAGGAGAGAGAGATTATAGCTACGCTTTCACTTCTGAAGATAACACAAATAGTGGTAGCCTATCTTTGCCAACACTTTCAGTACACAAGTTATAGTTTTAATGACCCTATAAGCATTCCTAGTTCAAAACAAAGCACTAGGAATCAAATATAAGTTGCAGGAATGGGAGTAAGAAAAGTATTTTTTAAAGAGAATTATTGTGAAAATGAACAATGCAACAATCAGGTAGTGTCATTAAGACTCCTTACTTTGCAAACTCAGATGTCTAACACTGGAGTTCCTGGGTGGTTCTTTGTGCCCACAAGTTCCAGTTGGCACAGGGTATTCTGAACATCATGGTGAAATCCATCAATAAGACAAATCTATACCATAGTGAAGGATCAAACAAATGCTTCATTAGAAAGGAACAAGCAAAGAGACACATCACTTTCTGAGAGCATTTCCTTTATCATATTTGTTTAAGATCATAATCTTTACTAAAATTAAATTTTATAATCTCCTAAATTTTGCTCTGATCAAAACTCTCTGCCATGGGTGCAGGATCAAAGATGTAAATCTTTGCAGGTGACCCTGCCAAAGGTATTCACACAAAACAGCTTTGAGTATGTAAATTAGGTAAACACACTTTTCCCTATCCCTCTATGGAGCTCAATGGCAAATGCAAGCCTATGATTCGTGCTTTGAAGCTGTGAAACATTTTAAGTGCAGGCACTTAAATTTATGGTGTTACTTACTTGCCTAAAGTTTTAAAATGTCACTAAAGGGATTGGGAGGATCCGGAATGCAAAGACACTGTATGTAGTCTTTGTGTACCATGACCTACAGCACTTATTTCCCTCCTCATAAGGTGTTAAACCCTATAAATATTTATTCATACATAGCTATTTTTAAGATAGCATTTCAAATGCAGCTCAGATTTTAGTGGGGTTTAAGGATTCTAACTTAGGAAATGGTCAGTTGTGGTAGCAGCCTAAGTGGTTTGCATGTCTAGGGAGCAATGCCTAACATGAGATGATGAAGGTTAGGTAAAATGGGTGTAGTCCAAAGCTTTAAAGTTAATTTTTACATGTCCTCTTACTGTAAATATATGCGTAGTCCATTGGGTATGATTTGCATGACAGTCTTTTCTCGTCTCTGGCAATGTGAAGAAGTGCTAATATGTGCTTTAGTGTCACAGATCAGGCAGTTTTAAGTTGCTTTAAATGTAAATAAGAATTATTTCTATAAATCCATTGGTATAGTGATATATTGTTACCGAAAAATGGTCAGATATAAGCAAAAATGTAGTGAATAAACGACTCATATACCTAACAATTTGCAGAAGTAGAGTAAGCATGTTTCCCTTTTGAGGACAAAACTAACTCTGAAACTATAAGTGAAAGAAGTTAAACCTTTTTTTCTAAAGTAAAAATATTGTTTTGTCAGTAGATTCACATCTCCTAGATTTGTTCCATGTCATAACTGTTTGAGAATCAGAAACACTGGAGTCCTCTTCTGTTTAATAAGGGCTGGTGCCTTTTGTCATTTGAGGAAAAAAAAAATGGAATGGCAATGGAAGCTATTTTGCTAATGTTTTTATCTATTCTGTGACTGACATCAATAATACATAACAGTTCCATTGACATTGCATCCTGTCCAATGAACCCACTGACCTGATTCAATGTCAGCCGAAATGCCTCGTACATCATAAACATACATGAATTCTCATAGATCCATTATCCTCCCGCCCGGTCCAGGAGTGCCAGGGATCCAATACTAAGCCTACAGGAGTTTGAATTCTTTTTCTTCAGTTTATATTTTCTCTTGCACTGAGAAGGAGCAACTCTATACTTCATAGAATGTAACTGGGAGACCCCTACACATCTTATGAATACATGAATGATAATGATGTCAATAGTCGTTCAGATACTCGGCTGATAAGCCTGTGGTATACAAACCCAGATAAATACCTCATACCTTGTCAGGAGAGCCTGCAAACCTGATATGTCATTCTGCCTTATTGTGCGAGAATATATGAATCATAATATTCCCATTAACATTGTACAAAGTCTGCAGTAGTTGGAGACTTCACCCAATGACAGTACAACTTTTATAAAAATATGGATAGTTAGCATGTGCCCCTGCTGTGATTTCATTGCCACTAAAAGCAAAGGGAACAGGAATGAAAAGTATTCCAAGGTTTTCCATTGGTCCCCCTGAACAGTGCACTGCGGCAGTATATATTTGTTTTACCACTGAGCCTGTTTAGCAGTCAAACTGTAGGAAATTGAATATACACTTACTGTATAAAAATGATATGCTTGGTTAGTGATACTTTAGAAGAAATAAGTGCATCAATCATAGAATAGCAGGTTGTCAAGGCTTTATGTGTAGGAAAAACACAGAACAAAGAATGTAATGCATGTTGGGCACCTTTTAACAAAAGTTTCATGCCAAAGTTGATTTACAATGAACATTTCCCTCCCTCTTTCCTCCCAAATTCTTCTAAAGAAACGTTCAAAGAAATCTGAGCAAACTATCATGCTCTCTGTTCTGACGTGTGTGTAATTACAAGATCATCCTCATTGTGAATTTTCTGTTTGGTTGATTTAAGAAAAAAAAAAAAAGGTGCATAATCTTAATGCTGTTCTGTCATTCAAACTCAGAAGGGTAATTTTCCTCACAAGTTAATGGGAAGAAGACGACTTAATAATTAGCCTGGTTTAGACAGGGCCAGATCCTTGACAAGGAGCAGTGCCTGCACCCAGGACGTGCCTTGGAGGCTGAGCAGTTCTCAGGGCAAACCTGTCCACAGAGTTTCATTGTAAGTACTCTGCCCCAGAAGGAGGGCTCTGAGGTGTGCACTGCAGCTGTCCTGGGCACCATTTTTGTCCAGTGGCACACTGGTCGTGCTCAATTTCCCATCAGAGCCCTCTGAGATGTGCGGACCCGACACACAGCCTGTACAAGGCACAAGCTTTCCTGACAGCATGTGAAAACCTGCAGATTAAAACTGCCACAGAGTAGTCTATTGCTATGGACTTGTGCATCACTCTGCATGATTCAGGCCCAAAAGCACGACCCCAAGCCTGCCTCTGCCCAAATGCAAACTTATATTCTCTGTTATCAAGCACTGTAATACCTCACCCGGCGAAAAGGTTCCTAGATTTCCATCTCAGCAGCTATTGTCTCACTCTATTTCTTCTTTGGGGCATCCATCCACCCTCCCATGTATATGACTCCCTCCATAATACAGATTTGTGCTGCATACATATGGCTCTAGTTAGTCTGACAATAGCTTTTGCTCCCTTCTAAGAGATCTGCTGTGGAAAGGTAATCATACATTGTATTGAAATATAACACAAAGACAAGAAAGACCTTTTTATTTCAGCAAAAGACAAAGCCATCTTTTGAAGTTCACCTTAAATATTGTTGTTACCAATACAACCATCCCAAATATCAAAATAACTGTAGTTTATTTCCGCTGTTGGCCAGTATAAAGTCACAAATCTTCAAAATTCTATGCCTAAATCCACATTTAATTGTTTCATTGGTGTGCCCATGTAACCTCTGCTCACTACTAGGGAGAATCAAAGCAAATAAACATTGATTAGGCTATCTCAAAACTACTGAAATGCACAAGTGGCTGCTCGTGCCTCATCACCCTTCTAGTTACTGTGTGTAAAACTCCCCGATTGCCATTTGTCAGCAGTGCTATAAGAGCTAGAAAAGTTCAGTGTTTCTTTCCCTTTCCAAAAGTGGAATGAGAAAAGGGGTGGGTTCAATCGATTTCTTCTACCAAGAAAAGAAGAAAATCCTGTGAGTGTTATCACAGGTTTTCTGGTCAGAGAGGACAATCTGCATGTGATTGCAGACACCCCTGTGGCCCACAAGCAAGGACCATGCATGGAGAAGCAATAGTCCATTTTTCATCCCAATGCCACTTCAACTTTTGGTACTTCCCACTTGTGACTTTCTTCTACCAGATCTGTTCCTGGGGAAGTTCCAAGACAGTGCTCCAAGGACAACTGTCTCCTCCAAACTCTTCATTTTTGGGGTAGCTCAGGTATGAGTCACAACAATGACATCCTCGTGGCATGTTTTTATTCCTTCACCTTAATCCATCTCGCTATGTTTGTAGAATGGAGTGAAGACAAAGTAAAAACTCTCTATCGATTTGACTTCCTAGCATCAAGCAGTTTAGTAGCATGAAGGTTTACAAAATCTGTGTTATTTAATACATCATTGTCTGGAAAAAATAGTATTCTTAACTGAAATTTAGACATCTCTTTGTGTCTCTTACAGAGTAATTTCTAACTGGTCTCCATGTTAATCTAATTTTTGTTGATTTCATTGTTTGTAGAGCCCTTTAATTTCCCTTTAAATTAAACAAACAAAACCCAAAACTTATTTTTCCAGGACCAGACAGGTACATATAAACAGATAAGCTCATGCTGAACAAGAACGTAATGAAGATACCACTAAAACCAGAAAGCATCATCCCTGTGTGCAACTGGGAACTGAACTCTGTATCTGGAACTATCCAAGTTAAGGGTGCAAGTAAGTGCAATTGAGATATCTTCTACAGCACAGCTTTTAAGTGGAGTTTTCACGTAATCTTAAAATAAATTGTTTTGGTGAATTACCTATTGGCTCTCCTCTCCCCCTTGCTTCTCAGAAGGTGTATGTTTTTGTGATTTTTCTATTTCCTAGTTATCATGGATTTCCTTTAGGGTTATTGCAAAACAATTGATCCAGAACACTTGTGCAAAGTGATGCAGAAAAGAAGTGTGGGGGGGGGGGGGGAGGGGAACTGTATCTGTATCTGTCTTTAACACCAGCTTGGACTCTAGTCTAACTGAGGACTTTTGTGACACAAACCCTACATTTCTATCCACATCTTTATAACTCTGCCAAAAGTGTGGCTAGGTGAAAAACCTTCAAGTTTTTATAGTGAGGCTAATATTGCCACTAAATTCTCAAATAACATGCAGCCTACTTACAGTCCGGTATGATCTCACAATCAGTGAGGGGTTTTTTTATGCTATAAACTGATTTTGCAAAGCTGCTAAACCTTGTGCACTCAGGAAGTTCTGGACACAGTCCAGTTTCCTTTCAGTAATCCTAACTGAAGCACCATGAGTTGAAGGCCTTGGAACTTGTTAGCCTTTTCTGAAAGTCCTGACAACCTGGGGAATAGGTTTATGTACAGCTGATGAGTTCTTTCTGATGTTGTAGATGTTATGAACATACATCACAGATGTATCTACCATACAACCCTGTATGGCTGCACTGGAGGGCAGCCCTGGACAAAGGAAAAGAAAACAATGCCAAGTTGCAATACAAAGGACACAGTGATCGTTTGTTGAGTCTCACCAGGACAGTCAAACTCTAGAAGATGAGAGCTCTGGGCATTTCCATCATAGAGAGCAATGCTCTGTCCAAACATAAGAGGATTTTATGAGGAATTGCCTAAGGAGGGCTACATATCTGCATGGAAATCTTATTTCTAAGTGTGCTACAAAGCATGTGCTGGACTTAAATCACTTTCTGTGAGATTTGAATCTATTCATTTTGACTATCTCTTTTTCACAGATAGTGTGCCAAGCTCAGTGTCTGGGAAAAGAAGTTCTGCAATACCTTAGAGCCTCAAACCCCAGTTGTGGGGTTTCAGAAAACCTCTCCAGGAAGTACCAGTTGTAGAAAGGAGCTCCAAGAGGGAGATTCTACTCATCAAATGCCCCAAGGGGACTGTGCTGCAGCCTAATTATATGAGGGGAATCTTAGAGGTATATTTATCTGGGGATGGATCCCAACACTGCATCCTGATGGATGTTGAGCAGGAGGGAGAACAGCTAAGCTGTGAGACTGGCTCTCAGCTCTCCAGCTGCTCGGTGAGCAATTCCCGGGATGAGCAACGCTGGTACCGGTGAGCCTGAAACCAGAGGAAAACAGAGGTGTCAGAGGGGAAGTTAAATGAGTAATACTCAAAAAGTTGCTGAAAATATTAAGTTCTAGCATCAAGTCATGTAACACGTAGTGGCTTTTATTCTGGGACAATAGGGGATGATTCAGAAGTGATATTGAAGCCCCTCTGCAGCACTTGTCAGGTGGCAAGTTGCATTTTTCACATTGCTGGAAGAAGCATATTGTGTACAAACATTTCAGATTGAATCCTGCTCTTATAAAAGGGTGTTCTAATAAACACAAATAGAAAATAAAGCTTCAGTCACTGAGAATTCCAAAGATATCAAAATAGGACAACTTAGCTTATCTGCCTAAAAAGTTTGAAAGGTTCAGGTAACTTTGCCTAGATCCAGACATATTTTTTCCTCCAGGTCTTCTAGCTGTTTCTGATGTGAGCTGTTACATTGTTTGTTGCTTGTCTTATTGCAGAGATATGTTGCTATTCAGATACATATTTTTTCTTTTTGTTATCAGGGCTGATGTGATAAAAACAGGAGAGAAACAAGGTGATATAGGAGGAATATCCAGAAAGTATTTCCACACTGCGCAAGGATGAAGAATAAAAGACATGACAAGTACTGGGTCCCTACTAAGGACTAATATAAGATATTATTCATCAAATACTTCACACTAACTGATCCAATCTCTCTTGTCATGAGTTTATTGGCTGCAGTGCTACTTCTGAGTCAGCCCAGGTACCCAACTATGCCATAGAGTTAGTCAAGCAATACAATAATATTGTAAAAGTTGCAGGAGGTGAATGCAATTGCTGGAAATGCTATTGATGGCATTACTTATTTATTTAGTAGACAGAATTTAGAATGGGAATAAGGATTTGTCTGTCACCATCACATCAGCCATCAGTTCAGTGCTGCCCTAGGCAATGAGTATGCTGTTACTAATTTTAGTTTGTTTTGTTGTCATTCAGTCCAGATAATTTTTGAGGTTCATTTAGTTGCTGTTAATAAAAAAGAAAGACAGAAATACTGTGTACTGGCAAAGCAGGGTACTCAGAAATCCGCTCTTCAAATCTCAATCCCTTCAGATTTTGCTAGTGACATGACAGCGAGTTAGTTATTTCCTTCAGAGACAGGAGCTCTGACTTGACTTCTCTTCATGACTTGGTGCTTTCTCTTGGGGGACCAATGTCACAGCCACATCCTGCAGACTGCATGGCATTTGTGCTGCCTTTGGAAAGAGCACTTCCAGTGTTGAGCACTTGAGAGTTCATCCTGAAGAGGATGAGAGAGAATGCACTAGAGGTACTCAAAATAATGATTGAAGATGAATGAGTTGGTTCTCTGCACGTAGTCTCTATATGCTGTCATTAGAGCTAACTGGGTAGTGCTGGTGAAAGGGGGTGTTACCTTTGCTCAGATTGTGATTGAACTGCTCAATTCACATCCATGGGAAAGTGAGGCAGAAATTTCTGAAATTTAAAAATGCTCTACCTGTCATTTCTTTATTTATTCACATGTATTTAGAGCCCAGTCAACAGAGATAGCTAAGCTGACACAAGAGGTCACTTCCTGCTCTCCATGGCTTTGGGGCACAAATTATTCACCTGCCAAAGTAATACTTTTTTCTTTCCTAGCACCATTCCTGTATTGTCACCACTGTACAGTTATTAAGTGTCTCTAAATCCCTCTGCTGCCCCATATGTTGCCTTTGATGTAGGTGATAACAGATATATCCATTTTACAAATCTGTGGTGGGTTGACCCTGGGGAGGACACCAGGTGCCCGCCAAAGCTGGTTTGTCACTACCGTCCTCAGCTGGACAGGGGAGGGAAAATATAAAGCAAGTCTTATGAATCAAGATAAGGAGAGATCACTCACCCATTACCCTCAACTGCAAAACTGACTCAACTTGGAAAAAATAAACTGATTTATTACCAATCAGATCAGAGTAGGATCATAAGAAATAAAGCCATCTTAAAAATACCTTCCTTCATCTCTCCCTTCATTCCAGGATTAACTTGACTCCAAATTTTCTCTATCTCCTCCTCCACAGCAGCCCACGGGGACAGGGAATGGAGGCTGTGGTGGCTGTAGTCAGTTCATCACACGTTGTCTCTGCTGCTCCTTCCTCCTCATGGGGGAGGAATCTTCACATTCTTGTTGTTCCAGCGTGGGTCCCTTCCACAAGGTGCAGTCCTTCAGGAACAGGCTGCTGTCACAGGTCCTGCCTGCAAACCTCTCCATGGGACACAGGTCCTGCCAGGAACCTGCTCCAGCACCATCTTCCCACAGGGTCAGAGCCTACTTTGGGCATCCACCTGCTCCAGTGGGGTCCTCCCTGGGCTGCAGGTGTATCTCTGCTCCACCATGGACCTCCATGGGCTGCAGGGGCACAGCTGCCTCACCATGGGCTGCACCGTGGGCTGCAGCACCCAGAGCACCTCTTCCCCTTCCTTCCTCCCTGACTTGCTGTCTGCAGAGCTCTTTCATATTTTCTCATTCCTCTCTCCAGGTGCAGTTGCTGTTTCACTGCCACCATTGCTGATGGGCTCAGCCTTGGCCACCAGTGGGTCCCTCTTGGAGCTGGTTAGCATCAACTCCACTGGACATGGAGGAAGTTCTTTAAGGCACTGACTAAGGGATACACAATAAGTCAAAAAGGTTAGTAAAACAACAACAGGAATTTGGATTCTGGTGTCCACCTTACATTGTTAGTGTTATTGCAAAATTTAGTTTTCTTGCCATAAAATGTCCAAAAATGACAGTTTGAAAAATACAGTGATTTTTCTGTGTGCAAAACACACCTCTACAACCCCTGACAGCATCATGTGAGGATCTCAGGATGGCTCTGAACAAGCAGGATCTGCAGCGTCAGTGCAGCGTCCAGGAAGCCAGCCAAAGTGGATTGCCCTGCTGAGATTGCTGTGCTGCTTCCAGGGCTTCAGGGAGACAGTGCCAGGATTTCATGGCACCGCATCATGCTCCGTGTATGCACCCAGATCTCTGCTGGTCCACAGCCAGGAGCTCCCAGAAGCGGCAGCACAACATGTTCACAGAAAGGGCAACGCTTCCTTTGTGCTGGGGCAGCTACAGGTTTAATTGCATGAGGAGTCTTGCCTTCATTCCATGCCAGTGATTCATGGCAAACCCAGAGGCTTTGGGAGGAGAGAGGCTCAGCTGACAGTGCAATCTGCAGAGGAGTTTCTCTTTACCCCTCTGAATGAGGAGCAAGTCTCTCCTCATCAGGTCCACATTCAGGGCTATCACAAAATAACAGTGCACATGGGGGCAGCAGGAGAATGAAAACCAAACAGGCTGGAACTGTTGAGAGAACCTCATCTATGTAATGTTTTTGCACCCAAGAGCTACCATGCACTAATTTGAAAGCCAGGTGAAGGACAGAATCTGCACGACCCAGGTCCCAGCAGCTTGCAGGGTTCATTTCCTCTCGCCCATTGAATGGTGGTGGGAACCACCGGAGGTGCTGCCTTGTGCAGCAATAAGACATTTGTCACAGTCTGAGATGGAAATCCTACCTGGTATAATTATTTTATATTAAAATAGATGAAATTTTGATATGGAAATGTAGAACATTGTACATTACATTAGCCAGAGAACAGGATATTCATCTTTACTTTAATTTGTAGACTTCATAACTTTGTTTGCATTCACTACAAGATAACTACTGTACATTCCTGAAAAATGACATCTTGCATGAAAAGACTTAACAAAAGCCACAGTGCTGATAATTTTCCTGTGGATCAGGGAGGACAGATCTCTCTGTGGTTTCACAGACATGGACCAAGGCTCGCCTTTATCATTTTCAAATAATTGTAATGCTGTCATGGCCGCACATTAAAGGAAGTTTCTCTTGATTAACTATTTTACTCAGTCATGTGAAACTTGATTTATTCTCCTGGAACAAACATAAAAAGGGCAAAAACTTCATTTGGGGAGCTTGTTTGGTTGGCAAAATGCAGACATAGTGAATGTTTTAGAAATAGGTATATGAATTTAATAATTTTTTATCTTCTGTTGCTCAACACATCTCAAATTTTTGGAAGCCGTTTGTGGGATTATACTTGGAGGTCTGAGAAACTGAAGGCAAAGCACTGAGTGATACATGTGGAGGAAGGTAGTAATGTATTGTCATTGATTATTTTGAACAGTGAGGAGGAAAGTACTTCTTGGAGGACTTTGGCAGAAGGGTGAATGGTGCACATGCAGCTGGCTGCTTTCTGGAGGGTGCTAAAGCATTAGTTTTAATAATAAAATCTTGATCAGAATATGTCTGTATTTTGGAAAGCTCTCTGGTGCTGTGCTGGCTGAAGTTACCTGAGATGACCATCTTCTGTAAGCACTACACAGGGAACGTGATCTCAGATTAAAGACACCTTTCATCCATCGCACAAAAACGGAGCAAAATCCCTGTGGCTGAGAGCTGAATCTTCACATATTTGGAGCAGTAATAATACAGACTTTTAAGATCAAGAGTCTTTCCAAACTCATGATCTGCTCTTGCAGTTGTTCCCAGTCTGCTTCTGTTCTGTAGTTGAGGCAGATTTTCAGCTATGCTATACCCAAAAATAAATGCAATTTCCTGTTCAGCTTACATGTTTGCACTTACAGACTTGCAATCAGGACTTCAGGACAAGTGGACTTTTCAGTTTAAAAAATGTAAAAATGCCTAATTTCAATTATTTGTAACCAAAGAAATCCTTTAAATATTCAACTTGCACCTTAGATGTGCCATCAGCGTTGATTTAGGAGTCTGTGTTCCACAAATTTAATATATTTCAACAGATTAAAAAAAAAAAAGAAACAAAGCTCAACAACCTTTAACTCATGTTATAATAGTTTAAAAGAGCATTAACTGAACCACCAGGGAAAATGAAAACCTATAATCAGACAGAGTCATTACTCTATATTATGTTCTGCAAGATTTAAATCCCTGTATTAAAAAAAAAAAAAAAAGTAGTAGATATTTATATTTTTGTTGTTGTTTTTCTTCCTTACCCTGGACATATGGCACTTAAAATTGTGCACAGACCCTTTGTAAAAACAGTGTGAGTTAAGCACAGAGTATTGCCCAGACATGTAGCTTTTACTGTGAAATTCTTTGCTTTGATACCAGAGGGTGAAAGTCAAATTTTAGGTGTTAACCAAACATAGGGTGCGTTGTGGTTGTTTTGCCATCAATTTTTAACATGTGAAAAACTTGATGTCTCTTAAATAATTAACTGTTTTTAATAAGTGTCGGAACTGTCTCCTGGTTTCCATTTGTCCTTGTGGCTCAGGCAGAGCCCTGCTCTGGAGTTGTCTCTCCTGGCTGGCTCGGGCTCCCCCCGCCCAAACTTTTCAGTGACGACAAATCATAACGGGTTTGGAAATGAATCGATTCGCGAGGCCTGTTGCCAGAGGTCAAATTTGCAATTGCATGGAAATGTTAAGGTGCAATTGCTTCAGGCTTTAATGAACTCCAAAAAGAAATATGCAGGCCTGTGAAGCTCATCCATTAGATCCTGACCTACAAATGGCAAGGAATAACAGCAAGGCAACCAAGAGGTGTGCTGACTAAGGGAATTACCTTGATACAATTAGTTTTACATGTTTTGGCATTTAATCGTGGCGTGCAGGCAAAAGGGAGAGTGCACAGAAATTACAGGTTACGGTAAGAATAGTGCTTCCCATGATGTGCAGATTTTCTCCTGCTCTCCCTCGCCCTCAGCAGCAGCAGAGACAGCTCTCCTCCAGCTTTGGGAAGAAAAGGGTGGCAGTCCTTGGAAGGTGCAGGGGGCTGCACACCCCAAAAGGCAGCTCACCCTGGCCCCAAGGATGAGCAGCAGATGGGAACTCCCCTGGTCAAGGAAATGGGGACAGGGCAGTGTTTCTTCTTAGAACCCCTGCCATCCCAAGAACAGGGAAGACCAAAAATAGGACTAATTTGAAGAGCTATTAAAAGATTGCACAAACCAACCTGAGAACAAAAAGAAAAGTAATCACAGTCCAAATGAATTAGCGGGTCTTTCTAAGGAGAAGACAGAAAGAAAGTTTATTTTGTTTATGGTGTTGGTGTTGTATTATGGAAATTATATTCATCCTTCTTTTCACAGTAAAAATTCCCAGCTTGCCTAAGACCCCTGGGATTTTAATTTAAAAAGTTGTTACCAGACATGGACTAGAGATAAACACCCCTGTCTGAGTACACGTTAATTGCTGGCGGCTGGAGGCGAGTGTCTGCTCCAAGTATCTCAGCTAAGCTCCCCCCTCTAATGAGACAAACTTCCCACAGTCCAGGAGAGCCAAAAAATCCAGCCCTGAACGTGCAGCTCCTCCTGACCTCGAGTTGTCAGGCTGGAAATTGTCCACGTCCACTTCCATGCTGTTTTGTGAGGCTTGTGCCCTGATGTTGAGATGGAGGAATGCTGTGAAGGGATCTGGCATGTTTCAGTGCCAGGTACAAAACAAACACACAAACAAGCAAAAAAATAAATAAATAAACACAGTTCTCATTTGGCACAAACCTCCTAGCAACATAAATAATCAAAACCTGATTAACAAACTGGTCAGTTTAAAATGAAAGTAATGATCTTCCCTTGCCTTCCTGCTCCCATCAGGATGATCACAAAAGGTTATCTGTTTCAATAAATTAATTAGAGTCATCAAGCTAGCTTGTTTGCCAAGGGGAGGGTTTGTTTTTTTGTGACCCAAGGGCAGCTTCCCAGGATATCTTTCCCTCAGAGGTGCCACCCAGCCAATGGCTTGGCTAGGGCACTTCCAGAGGGGTCAGTGCAGGGCTCAGGGCCAGCACTCAGCCAGAACAGCAAAGCCCTGGCAGGGCTGGCTGGGCCACACAGATCAGTGCTGGGCGAGTGGATGCACAGGGAGAGGGACGAGAGGGTTGTCACCCCATCAGCTCTGCCCCTCTCGTGGCCAAAAGTCATTCCTCTGTCCTCCTCCTTTGGAGGAGATCAACTATTTGGGAAACAAAAAGAAGAAGAGAGAAAAGAGTTTCTCTTTTTTATGGAGGGCCCTCCTTTGAGCCTGGATAACAAGAAAGTAGCTCTACTTGTATGTAACCACAGTGTATTTTTTCCTCTTTTCTGCCTTTTTTTTTTTTTTTTTTTCCATTCAAGGGCCAGGTCATTGCTTCTGAACCTCTCTCTCAAGAACTGACACTTAAAGTGCAAATGAAGCTAATGACAAGAGACAATATTTTAATGTTAATTAGATATTTCATGTGTCTTAGTTCATCAGAGCAATATTGCTCTTTTATGTATTACATGAAAGCAGAGCTTTAGCTTGGAGGAAAACAGGGAACACAGTTGGCCGTAGAAGTAGTGTTCTCGGGTTTGTAATTATTAAAATTATTGTTACATTTAGGAAATCCAGGAAACTTTGAAAGGAAGATACTTAATAATAATAACGGAGTTACTGTGCTATAGGAAGGCCTGGCAAAGGCTTTACATCTTTCTTTTTCCTCCTACATGAGCTGGCATTGTAAAAGCTGTACTCTCCCAAGCTCTTGCTAGGAGAGCAGACTTGGTTTTTCTGCAGGATTATGTTCATATATAATGCAGATACTGTGACTCTCTTTAGCTGGACTTCCCTCCCTACTTCCCCTCCTATGACATATTACCTTTTTAATAGTTATGTTAAAACATCAACCTGAGCTGTTAAGGCTGTGCATCCCGGTGAAATGGCCTGATGATGATGTTCACCAGAACTAGGTACATAATGTACAATATTTTCTGTGAATGTTTGCATTCCTTGTGGCCTGGTTTCTGCTCCTTTTGCGTTCCTTCACTGGCTATTTGAGAAGTTGCATTTCACTGCCAGGAAGTATTTATACAAAGCAAATTTCAAAGTTGTGCACATATTTGAAGAAAATGAAATTTAAGGCCCTGTCACAGCAATGAGCTCCTTCCAGAGAGACCTCATGCATGGACCCTGAATGCAGAAAACGCCTGGAGAAGGTCAGTGCCTCGGTGAGAGCTGCACTCACCCCCCTCCACGGTGTCCTGGCTGTGGACACACACTAATGCAGTCAATTTATGATCAGTTTTTAAGAGGTAAAAAAAACCCACAGTAATCATGTTATGATTTCCTGACCATTTGTGTTTCAGCTGGACTTGCTTTTGAGATCACTCTGGGCAGAAGAAATACATGAAAAGCAATATTTGGAAGGAACGTCAGGGAATTTCAAACTGAATTTATATATATTCTGGGAGAAGAAACATTTTTTTATTTAGCAGTTGGTGTGGGTGCCCACACCTAGGAACAGCAGTGTAAAAATGTAGTTAAGCCTTCTATTTTTGTCCACAGCTAGTATTTAAAAAAAAAAAAAAAAGTGTTAGGTCTGTGTTTTCTTTATATGTTGTAGAGAGCAAAGACACAACAGAGAGTGAATTCATTGAATAAAGTAGTAGTGCAGATGATTTGCTTGGCTTGGAACATCCTTGCCACAGTGCTTAATTACACCTTTTTTTTTTTTTTTTCAACATCATGAATCCCAAAGCAGGATCACATTTTTGGATTAGACTTTCATGTAAAACACTGAAGTTTAGGTGGGGAGTTTTCTTAATGATGCTTGCTTAAAAATAACACTATATCAGAGGTATTTTACCTAAATGGGTGAAGTGAGGAGCTCAGGGTCATGGGGGCTGTTTGCAGATCATTTCACAGAGGTTTGGGATCCCATCAGACAGGGGAGCTCAGCTGTGGCCAGACCTGAACCAGGTTTGACACTTGAGTTGACGAGGAGCTGGGGAGCAAAAAGGATTGTGCAGCACATAATCAGCCCATCGTGGTTGGGGATCAATGGCAGCACCAGCATCAGCTCCAAAACACCCCAGGTCTCATTCCTGCCCATCTCTCAGTGTATGCTAGCATTGGAGACGACATGCCGGAAGGATGCCAGAAGGAGGATTTATTTTTTAATGAGAGGGGAAAATAATTTCATAACCCAATATTAAACACGTGCACACACATCATAAGATAGACATATGTGCTCACACACCCCAGCAACAGCAACCTTGGTCCTGTAACTGCTTGCAGAAAGGAATAAAACTTGTGTGTTTGGGGTTCATTAATATACATTAACAATTGTAAACGTTCTGCCTGAATAAAAGCTGTTTGCTTTACTACTTCAGGGTTTCTGCCCTTTTGGGACATACAATGGGCAAATCGAATACAGTGATAGAGGGCTATAAGTGCTGTAAGTTATATTTAACTAAAATAAACAGGCAGATACAGACACTTCTGCTCTGCTATAAAAAGACTGCATATGCTCGATGCAGGTTTTCTTAAGGTAAGGGACAGAGCTTAGGAAGCTCTAAGGCAGCTAGATTTGCCCATATGGGAAGGCGGTCTTTCACTGATGATTTTGCAGACAGAAATTGCCCATCTGCACTGTTTGCAGGTGTTTTGAATGATTATATTATTAGCTCTGTCTGTTCAACTTTGCTTTTTTATGGTGGCTTTAGTATTGCAGTAAATAAAAAAAAAAAAAAAGAAATATATAAGCAGCCATCTGGTTCCCAATTTTTGACTAGCGCTCTTTGTCAAGAAAGAAAAAAGAATTCTCAGATATTATTTCCTAGTTCTGAAATACTGGCAAATGAGGAGAACAAATCCTCAAATTCTGACCTGAATATAAAATGGGGACAGAATTTTCTGCTTTTTATTTAACTTGCTCTGATTAATTCATTTAAAAGCAATCGTCTCTGTTCTGTTCTCGTTTACACCTCTGTGAAGTCAGCAGAGTAGTTCTGGTTTACACCACCCTTTTAGGAGCAGAATCTCCTCCTGATGAAATTGGGGGGGGGGGGAGGGAGAGGGGGGTGTGAATTAAAGTGAAGGCAATCATTGTGAAACCATTTTCTTTTTTTCTAAATGGGCAACAAAGACAGCTGGGAAGTGGTCCTTTGCTGCTGGATTTTCCAGGGAGGATTCACATTTCTCTCAGATATTTTTGAAAAGCAACGACGAAACTTTGCAAGACCTTTAGAAACAAAGCTATTTGCTATCTCAGCAGTAAGTTCCAAATTCTTAGACTGCATTTAGGTTTCTCCGAGCATAATATTTGATTATTGGCAATATGTTTCCAGTTAAATATTTCATACAGTGCATGAAGGCCTCTTCTGCTCTCGAGCATTCTCTAGGTATTAATGAAAGCAGTGGATTTGTAGATTTATCTGGTGCCTGAATACCTTTTGCTGCAAATTGTTTCAGAGCTGGATCGCGGCTTTACACGGTCATTTAATGTTGCCTCTATATTCATGAAATCGGAATTATGTATCTAAATGTAGGTAAATTGTCAGCAAATCTTCTTTGGAGAGATGGTGCCAAGCCTCACAGATATGACCCAAATCCAAATATTCTCCAAGACCACAAAAAAATCACGTGGACTTCCTTCTGTTCTCCATGAGCAGCAGTGCCACACTTGGGACTCATGGGGGAGGGAAAGGTGTGCAGCTGGCTGACAGGGCAGCTGGGAGGGGCTCAGCACCAGCATTTGCAAAATAAAAACTAATAGGCAGCTAAAACTGCGTTCCCTGAGATCTAGAGACGTCTGAGGCAATTGGAGATTGCATTTACCTGCCTGCTCCTGGGATGCTTATTCCTGAGGCTGAAGGCCTTTGGAAAGACAGCAGCTTGAAATGGATTACAAATTATTCCAGGAATGCCCCAAATCCACCCCGAGCGAGGAGCAAAAAGAGAAGTGTGCGGATCAGGCATTGGGTGAACACGGTGACACTGATGGGCGGGAGGAGTCCCTGGGTCTCCTTGCCATCAGGTGCACAGCCCTGGTGTGGTGTGATGGCACCACAGAGCTGCTGTGTGGACAATTGAGACCTTAGCACAACCCTATTGGCTTTAAGGTTGCTCACCAGCATAAAATTTGCTTAAATATGCCCTTTGTCACCGCTTGCTTTGCTACTTTAGAAATTACCTCATATCTTTAGATCTTGCTGTCCTGTGCAAACAATTAACCCTAATCTACTCATCATTCCTGAGCCTGGGCAAAATCTATACATCCTGTTGGTGGGGCAAGGATGTGGCACATGGCAGGTAATTCCTTAGTGTTTGTTTACTGGGAGTTTGATGTGTGCACATTGTATTTCTGCATGTTTTCCATCAGTCCAGCTGCTAAACTAAACCCACCCTCATCTAGTTCATTAATCTTCTATGCATCTATACCATTAATATTCTAGTAATCTGATCATTGTATCCTTAAATTAATAGAAGTCAGCATTCCTAAAAAGATTATACACTTTTGCATCAGCTATGTGACTAATAGTAGCATAGATCCCAATTCTTCCTTGTGCAGGTAATGCAAGTATGGCTGGGATCTCGTTTTAATCCTTAAGAGCGCTCTTAATTCCCCAGGCACCAGAGCTAAGGCTGAGACATCATGTTTTTCAGCAGACATTGTAATCCATGCACCGTTACAAGACTGCAGCTGCTGAATGGTGAAATCAGGAATGGGGAAGGCAAACAACTCGGAGCCAGCTGTGCCCTGTTGTGGGAACTTCTCAGTGAGCTAAGAAAAAAAAAATGCTTGAAGAAAGCATCCAGCTCCACATGTTCCTATGATAGGTACATGGAAGACAACCCTAAGCAAAACAAACAAACAAACAAACACCACCAGAAAAACCCAAACAGCTCCACTGATTTGTTCTTAGTAGTCAGCAGTCTGTAGCTGTGTCTTGAAGGCCATCTGGACACCTTCATGGAAGCAAGGGCTTATTTTGTGTAGTAAGGTCAGCTCTCATGGAATGGAGCTCACCAAGCAAAGGCATTGGAGGTTCAACAGCTTTTGTTTGCACTTCCAGTTTAATGGTATGAGACATACTGCCAGGTTTCCCAGGAAGGTTGTGGATGCTCCAACCCTGGTCCAAGGCCAGGTTGGATAAGGCCTTGAGCAGCCTGGTCTAGTGGGAGGTCCCTGCCCATGTTTGGAACTAGATGATCTTTAAGGTCCCTTCCAACCCTTAACATTCTGTGATTCTTTGATATCAGCCAGGCAGGTTTGTGTCACACATTCCTCTACCAGACAGAGTGCAGAGAAGGCCCTGTTCCCAAAAGCAGAAAAACCGTAAGGTTTAGGATCTTGCTGGTGATGCTCCACTCTTTTTAATTCCAGTGCTGTTTGGCAGTTTCTTCTCTGCTGGATTTGTCTCTGGCACATCAACACGGCACAGCACAAGGCACAGGCATCTTTCTGTGGTGAGGAACAGGCTTGGACATGAAATCACCTCTTTGTATTTCCCTCTGCCAGCTATGACTCGGGTATGTTGTTCAGTTTCCTATCTATATGTTATTCTAAGTCTCATGAAGAACACTAGGAAAGTCTAGAAAATCACTATTTTTTTATCATTCATTGGCAGATCTGGCTAATGTTTTGAATTCCTATGGGATTTTCCAGGGCAAAATGTATTTTGTGGCTGCAGATCCGCAAGGGGTAGTTGTGAGATGTCAATTCCTGTCCTCTGGATCATAGGATCGGGTGAGCTTTTGTTGCAGATTTTGTCTCACTGTTTTCATATCCTAGTTGATCAGTACAAAATGACTAAAACCTGGGAGATGGATTTATTTTTAACTAATGCAAATAATCATGTTGGTTATAATTGTTATTAGGGCTCCTTTGGGAATCTGTTGTTACAAGCACTCAACCCTTTTGTCTCTCCTTTGGGTCTCCAGGCTATGTTGCAATTTATAAAGATACCAGACCTTAGGCTAAATCAATGTCCTTAGGGTTATGAGATGTTGCTAAATATCAAAACAAAATCCCAGTGTTCCAGTTCTTTAACTTCACTATGTTTAATTAGCCATTCCAATTAACCTTCCCTTTGTGTTCCCTCATGTTTAAAGGGTTATATTAAAAATACTGTAGAATTAAAGCCATTCAAAATATGCTGAGTATATTTCAAGGCATTCAGAAAGCCTCTTCCATGGAGCTGTCCTCATTTCAGTTTCTCTGATGACTGGTCACCAGGGGCATATTTTCAAACCTCTGCACCTAGGTTGCAGAAATTTTAACAATATACCTACATGTGCATCCAGGTCACAGCGTGCTCAAATGGGAAATCACTTCTGCAGGTCTCTCACTGCATTGCTATCTGTGCCTGTGGGCACAAAGGACGTGTGAGGGAAGACACACACATTCTTGCTCTGAGAATTTAGACATCACCAAGCATTTAGTCAAAGTTTTTTGCTCAGAGGCCTGACAGAAAGACAAACATCTTTGTATCAGTGCTGCTGAACTCTGGTTTCTGTGGTACTCCAGATAATTCCCAGACTTAAAAAAACCAGCAGTGTGAGAAACAAGGGAAAAGTCGTGGGGAAACACTAAGCTTCTCATCCCAACTACTTCATAAGATTGTATTCCTGCATTCTTGTGGACAGATGAAAAGTACTGACTTTTTTTCAGTTCAACTAATAAGTAGCAAGAACAGTAAGCTGCCAGCACTTTCTGTGGCCTGTGCCCCCATCCACACCTTGTGCCAGGGACAGGCAATGTCCAGGTCTGTGGAGAGGGATGGGAAAGGAGGGGCTCCAAAACTATTTCTGTAGTCTTTACAAACCTATGCATTTGGAAATGTATGCTGAGAGCACTCAGTGAGGTAGGAGAATACTATTATGCCCATGTTATTATGCC
Organism: Pyrocephalus nanus; assembly: GCA_038380795.1. Taxonomy (NCBI): domain Eukaryota; kingdom Metazoa; phylum Chordata; class Aves; order Passeriformes; family Tyrannidae; genus Pyrocephalus; species Pyrocephalus nanus. Next base: position 5,687,724 of record CM076273.1, on the reverse strand, counting down.
CAAGGGTGAGTGTGTTTTTTAGATTTATGTTATATTAGGCAGCTTTTCACTTATTATTCTCTGTGCCTAACTCTCTCGATGCATTTTATAAGTAAGTCATCAGGATTTAACTCATGGCTATGGATTTTGTTATGGGAGAGCAGGTACCTAAAAAATCTCTGACTTGTCCAGTGTCATTCTGCATGTCTGGTAGCAGAACTAGGAAAAAAATCCAGTCCATATATCTAATCCTTGACTCTTCCCTAGGTAACTTTCTCCAGTGGTTGTATTGAAAGATCATTTTAATTCATGGTTTTGTTTGTTGGAGGATATGAATTTCTCTAGGGTGAAATATGATGACAAAACAGCATTTATTTTTCTATTTTCTATATTTGGAAGGAGCTGAGATAATTCTAAGACCAGACTACAATGTTATTTTAGTTAAATTTGTTCCCTCAAGGAATTTGTCTTTAGATCTTCCTTTAGTCTTTAGAAAGGATAGGGAAGAAAAACAAAAGAGATGTTTATTTTATTGACGCTGTGATATTAGAGGCTTTCACTTAAGAAAACTGTTGGAGTCTGTCTTTGTTTTCTAAGACAAGGTCAGTTAAAAATATATCAAGTTTTGTGTTAAATAGTTTGATGGCATAAATTCAATAAAGACATTGTCTGGTGTCCTCACTGTATGAGTCGTATGAGATGCAAAGGACACTCAGAAAAGCAAAGATTCATTTCCCTTTCCTTCTTCCTCTCCTCTGCTTTTCATTGGCAACAGTAAAGTTCAACTGCAAGACATGTGATTGTAATATAATCAAATAACCTGCTGGTGTCTCATAAAGAAGTACTGGTTGTTTAAACGACTATTCATAACAGACTTAGATGTTTCATAGCTGGTGATGGTTTAAGATTCAGATAACATCAAATCAGTTGGAGTATGGGCTTCAGCTCCTTTGAAAATGTACAAAGAACAAAGCCAACAGCACTACTGATGACTGAGTAGTTAGGGGAGAAGAAAACAACGAATATATTTAGGATTTTTATCAAGCCTGCCGAAGAATCTCAATGTGAGGCATGTGATAAGCATCACAGAAACTAGAGATAGTGAAAGCTGAAGAATATGGGACATTTAGTATGTCTAGCTCCACAGTAAAATAGTTTATATAGAGAAGAGAGACGGCTAAATATAAATCATTCTCTAACAGTTCTTCAGGGCACATTGCTGGGAAATACTTGCTAACAACGTGATCAGTTTATTTTGTATATTGACTTTGAAGCCAGTGCAGGGAAAGAAAGAGCTGTGACTCTGCCCATGTGCTGAAACACTACCAGTCCTCCCTGGCAGGGAAGACTCAACCTTGTGCCTTTTGAGCAACCCTTCCTTAAGGGTGTTTCCACAGCAGATGCCGAGGCTTGAGCTCACTCCAGGAGTAACTCTTTCCTAGCAAGACATGCCTGCAGTAGCTCAGCTCTGCAGGGAAGCTCATGTTAGGGAACAAAAGCACTCTAGGAGAACTTAGATGTAGAGAAGTATTTTTTGAGATTCATTTATTAGCCGCTGTATTGCTAATTGCTGATCTCCTGTTGAGCTAACCTCAAGTTCGATGGGGACAGTGTTTATGAATCTGGGACTTAAAAGGGGAAATTTGGGGTAAAACAAAAAGTGTAACGCTGATCTTTGAAGATGCATCTTTTTGCCTTATCAGCAAAGGTGCATTCAAAAATCAGGCAGTCACCACCAAGAGTGAGAAATAAAACAACAACAAAAAAATCCCTCCCTTTGCTTCAGGCTTTTGGATGCACTGGATTAAGTTCACTGCTAATTAGACACAATTGTGAAGCACAATTATTTATGAACCTTCAATGGGCCGAATTCATGAAAGGAATAACGAGTATGTATTTCCCTTTTGTAGAATTTTAATGAAGAAATGGCATTACTATTCATTATTTATCCACTTTCAAATTGTAATGAATAGTTCTACTGGCAAACACCAAATTTCTGTATTTACAGAAAGGCGGAACATGTGTAGATAATAACACAGTTCAGTATGTATGAAATTCTGTAATTCTATAAATATAGAAATAAAGAAATTATCACCAGGACTATTCATTAAATTTTGAAAGTTGTAAATAATAAATAGGAATAACATTTATTCATTAAAATCCTCCAAACAGAAAATATTGAGTCTTTCTTTCTTAAATAAATGCAGCAAAAGCTGGGGTTTATGATGATTTTCATTTTTTTTTCCTTTTGACATTGTTTCATATGCAGCCTTTATCCTAAATGCATTTTAAATAACATTAACCCATGTGTTTTCATTAAAAGTTGAAGTAATACATTATGCTGTGAAACAAAGACAATTTAGGGATCCTGTCTTCCCCGGCTGAACATTTTAGCACCATTCTGACCATGAATACCTGCCTCTTAAGGAAAATATCTTCATGCCCACCTCCCTGAATATTATCAGGGGCATTATCAGGGGCATTCACACATACTGGACCCCAGTGTGTGAAGACAAAGGTGCAAATGGGACATTTTGATTGCTTAATGCCCCAAACAGCTCAACTGAATTGCAGAGCCTTTAGTACCCAATTTCTATGTGGATTTTACAGTCAGGTGACTCAGTGAGTGGAAACCAAAGCTCCTCACCCCCAGCAATGGCAGAACCTGGCACAGGAAGGACTGAACCTGCTCAGTAGCACAGGCAAGACTGCATGGGTTGCCTCTGATGATTTTTAACCTAATAAGTGCCAATATATGAACAAAAATCCAAAGAAAGGTTTTCCCATAGTTTAGTTTAATAGGACTGGGAACAGTCATTAATAGCTCCCCTCTGTCCAGTGTCAGTCCTGTCCTCCAGCCAGTGTTTTCCCAGTTTCTCCAGCAGAGCCTTGCTGTCCTCTGCCCACAGGGCCACAAGGTTGGTGCCAAAGATTGAATTCATGTAACTTAAGCACTGTCTTCCCTTTAAAAATACACCTAAAGTTTAATTATGTATTGGATTAATTAATCTTCAGAAAGCTAAAACTTCAATACTATTTTAATTCCTTATACAGTAATTAAACTCTTTGAAGCTAATAAGAACATAGAGATTGACTTTTTAAACTTCAGCGGAGTACAGGATATTAGAAAAAAACTTGCAGATGAGTTAATTATGGACTTTGATAGATGATACTTAATATTTCAGCCCACTGTAGGCAAACCATAGGGCCTGACCAGGTGGTCTAAATTTCTTGCAGTTTAGGGCATCTCTCACACTGCTCAGCAACAGCTCTGTTTATTATATTTTAAAAGTTTATTCCCAAATAAGGAAATACCTTTTCTCTTTATGAATAAAAATCCAAGATCCTGATAAAACTTACAAAGTTTCACCATAGTATCACAGACTGGTTTGGGTTGGAAGGTACCTTGAAGACCATCTCATTCCTGACATGGGAAGGGAAACCTTTCACTAGACCAGGTTGCTCAAGGTTTGATTTATAGGGAGTCTTGTTCACATGGTGAGATGTTTCTTTTCCATGGTGCTATAAATAACATTTAAAGTTGAATATGCACATATGTCTGCACAAGTGTAGCCCACCCCAGTCACTTTCAGGAATGATAACAGAAAAAAGTAGTCCAGAAAAATACAGAACTGGTCACAGGGTGTTTCCCTTTTAATGCTGTATCTCTAAAACTTGGTTTGTTTTGAAGGAAGAAATTTAGTAAGAAAATGCACTGGGGTCTCCTGTGGTTGCACCCAAATGCTTTCTGATTTGTGTTCTGCTTTCTGTGGAGAGGAAAAGCCAAAGGCTGGTGGGCTGGGCAGGAGGCCGTGGGGCTCCCCAAGCCACAGCAACCTTGGGCCTCTCAGCAGCTCAGGATCTTGAGCAGCTCAAAGCAGAACTCCTCGTCAGATGGAAACTGCATCTGCATTTTTCACACGGGGTTTCAAGGATCTCCACGTGGTTCTCAATAGGCGAACCAGGACTTATAACCCCCAGTAATCCTGGCCTCCCTCCATAAGGGCTCAGTTACAGATGATGGCATGTGGCCCTTGCCATCAGATTAGCTTAAAAACATCTGTTTGGCTTTGGTGGTTTGGATCTTTCTGCAGCAAGCTGCTTTTCCTTGCTTTTCAAGTTTGCTCTCTTGTATGTAACATTTATATTGTGATCTAAAAACAATTTTACACATAATAAAGTTTAACTATTTGATATTTTTCATTTCAAAACTAAATAACAGACATTTAAGGGAATATTCTTTTTTTTTTTAATGACACACATGATAGTATTTTAAAACATCAAATGACATCCACCGTAAATTTCTTGATCTTCCTCTAACAAATCCTCTATGAGTTAGGTTTGCCCATATTTATGAGTTTTTTTTCTCTAGATGTTTTACTGCTTTTGGTAGAACTAACATCTACTTCTCCAGGGACTCTCCTATTTATGACAATTGGAGATGTTTTTGAAAATTCTTTGAATTAAACCTAGCCTGCTCAAAAGTGTTTCCACAGGAGCTGACTGTACATAGAGTGTTTTTACTGATGACATTTGACAGAGCTGTTAATCCCTCTTGACTCTGATGTATGATATCACATTACAGGAGCTGGAGAAATCCGGTGATATACGCACATGCAAAATAACATTTACCGATTAGTTACCGTTTGTTCTGTTCAAAAACAAAATCCCTGGAACAAGCTGTTTCATTGACAAAGAAGGAAGGAGGTGACTTTCCCCATTAATATTGCTCTTTAGCCTGCTTCTTGTTTTTCCATGGCACCTTCTCCTGGCACAGGGTGGCGGTGACCAGAGGGAAGGTCCCTCTGCCTTGTGCGGGTCCAACACGGCCCCTCCAACAAGCAGCCACTTTTCCACTTTTCTTCTCCCGTTAGATCATGGAAATTTTGCCAAGACTTCTGCTTCAGCCTTCTGCAGAATGAAATCCAAGAGGATAATTGTGAAGAGAAAAACATTTTTGCCAGCTGAGTCTCAGTTATCCCATCAGCAGCCATATTCTTGTGTGTAAACTGTCTTAAAAAAAAAAAACCAAAAAAAAACCAAAAAAAACCCCCACCTCCAAAGTGCAAGAATCTTTTGGGATTGTTACTGATAAAATCTTTGGTTTTCTCTTAAGACTGTGGGTCCCTAGGGAATTGTCATGAATTATAAGAAAAGCAAGGTGTTGCAATGTAATGCAACATTATGATTTAAATGTGATACTGTCTGATTATCATTTCTCTTAAGCGCTGAATTTGCAGAATCTTTTTCTGCACACTCTTATGAAATCAAATGCAAGGAAAAAAAGACCCTTCAAAAAAATAGAAGTGATGCTTCTGCATTAAAGTGATACCTGTGCACTTCATAAATTTGATGGCAAATATCGTTCTAAGCTTTACACTATTTGTGTTGGAAATAGAAAAATAAATATTTTCAGTTGTTTTCAAGTCTCTAAATCAAAGTACTAAATGGAGTCTTCCCCAATAGCCGTTCTGGTCTTTTTACTCAGATCTGATTCGTTGCATTTTGGTCAGAATGAAATATCTGTGACAACATGAAAGAGAAAAAAAAAAATAATCTCTTCTTTAGATGAAGTAAAACCATTTAAAGTTGGATGACTTAAATGAACATGGACAATAGGAGACTTCTTTAACTAAAGAAAAATTTATTGATTCCTGAATATGCAATGTCTTTGACTTTGTCTAGAAGGGTGTTTCCTTGGTCAAGAGGACCAGGTCCTTTCACTGATTACATATTATCCCTTCTCCTCTTCCATACATCTAATTATTTCTACAATTAAAATAGATTGCATGATCTTTCATCTAAATCTTTCTCTTTAAGAAAAAGAGAATTTAAAACTTAATTTATGAACTCTGATCTTATTAACCTTTCATTTGATTTGCTTCTGGGCCTTGATCTTGTAAACAGGCTATTATAGTATCTGCTCTTTTATTTAGTATGGGTTATTTCAAGACATTCCAAAAACTAAAGCTCACCTGCACAACCTAAACTAAACCTTTTCTCTCTTCTGCTTTTCTGTTTAGTGTTCTGAGCCCTCTAGTTTGTTTCAAATCTTAGGAAAAAAAAAATCATTAAACAGCCTGCATTAATGCGTAGGAACTTTGTCTTTAGCCAGTGGTTTCTCAAGCAATCCCCATTCTGTCCAGAGCACAGAGCTATTCTCCCTTTTACCTCCTCCTGAAGGAATTTGTGCACTCCGTTCCTGCTGCTGTTTCTTCAGACACACTTTGTTTACTTCATTTTCTATGTCTCTGCTACTTCTATCAGCCCAGATTGTCTTTATTTCCTTTTTTTCCTCCCCTCTGTCTTGATTCCTTTCCTCCTCCTATAGACATCAGAACCTTAGCTTCCAAAAATCACTCAAACTGCTCCTTTTCCTCCCTAGTTTTTACCATCTTACTTGTTCATCTTGGTTTATGAATGCTCTGCCTTCCATTCTTCATTCCTTTTATTGCAGTCTTGCGTCTTCTTCCTTCTCTTTAATTTTCCAGGATTCTACCAGGTTCTCTGTCTCAGATCTTATTATTGCCCTGGATTCCCTCTCCTCTGAAATGCCACATCTGCCTGTGGCTGCTGACGGGCACTTCTGCTTCCATTCTCCTGCCAGTACTCAAGATGAGGGAAGGTGTTTCCCAAGGCTGCACAACCACTTCTCTCAGGAGCAAGAGCTGCATGCAATTTAGATTTTTTTTTTTTTTTCCCCTTCTCATTGAGCACATACTACCCATGAATTTCAGAGGAGGCCAAGTTCCTCCAAGACCACAGCCTGGGCAAGCTTTGGTGCTTTGAGGCAGCACATGTAATTCCTCATTGCTGTCCCAAAGTTTGCTGATCCCTGTGCTCTGAAGCTCAAGGATTGATGGAACTATCTCAGCTGATGCTCAGTGGGCACCCTGCATTAACTGCCATTTACCACCTTTATTTTAACTTGTTTGTTCGTTTTGTTTTCCTTAGAAATCTGGAGACTAGTTCTATTTGCTGGGAGAAAGTAGCATTACTGAGTTTGCTGAAGGCTGTGAGATTTTGTGGAGGTCAAAGAATGGTGGAACAGAGAGCTGGTTATCTCTAAAACAAGTTCAGGATCACACAAATGTAAAAAATGTTCTGAATTTAAGATTGGATTTTTGTAATTTCTCAGCTTTACAAAGCGTGTTTTGTTTAACTTATGCAAAGGAAAAGTGAAGGAATAGTGGTTTGGAGTTTTAATATTTATTTTTAAATAAATACCAGAAGGTAGATTAAAATAAAATCAAAGGTTTGATTTAAGGACTAATAAGAAGGCAAAGAAAAAAATGGGGGTTTTTTTTGCAAGAAGAAGAAACAACCAGCAGTCCAAACCACAATTCAATAATCTGAGAGCTGTAGGGGAACCCACCATCAAACAGCCCAGGCAGCAGAATTAGTTTAGTTTGACTCTGTGGTGACTGAATTCACCATTAGTAGTTCAGACTTTATCCTGGTCTTAGCCTCACCCAGCTATGAGAATAAAGAGCCCACATTCCAACATGTGCAAAGGGCTGAAAGGATGGAGAGAAGGGCTGTGATTTTTCTCTGTGCAATATTGTAAAGCTGCAGTTCTTCAGGATGTGCTAAGATTGGACTGAAATACAAAATCAACTATATATGCAGGAGACAAAGCCCTGCTGGATTACAGAATTTTTCAACTGTTGATTCATTTAAAACATGTCACGAAAAAAAAGTGATTAATGACTTTTTTTGCCATTAATGTCACAATGAAGCAATACTTTTTTCCTCTTCTATTTTTCTCTTTCTTTGTTTTCTTTCTTAATTTAATTCTCTATTCACTTTTCATACTTGCTAGTCACAAATTTTTTTCCTAACAATCCCTGGGTACAAACTAACCTGCCCAAATAAGGCTGGTTTGGGGATCAACATTTATCTTTCATGAATCACCATTTTGTTAGCATGCTGTAAATTTTATTGCTTTGGGGTTTGTTTTATTTCCAGTGGCTGTGTATGGCCTTTTCACACAGTTTTGGTTGCACCATTGAAAATCCAGGATAACCAGTGCATTAGAAAGTGACCTGACACACACACACACAAAAACCTGCACACTTGTGTGTATGGCTATAACTTTTTACAGGAAGCAAAGCAGGATGCCACCCATATTTCTTGCACAGAGGAAACAGAAGTTAATTTGTAGGTTGGTGAGAGAGAGCTTGTGACACTGCACTCCATTTCACATCAAGAGACATTAACTTGAAATTACTGTTTCCAAGGGAAACACTTATGACTCAAAGCATTAATTTGCATTAGCCCACGATAAGGCTAGCCTGTAAATTGAGTTATTGAAAATAACTCGCAACCATAGCACCAAGGAAGGAATTAACTAGGAATGTTGTTCTGTAAACACAAGCTGATTTTTTTTTCCAGGTAGTTAAAATACTAAAAGTGTGCAAAGTGTAATCAATTTAGTTTTCTAGTGAAGTAATTCTTTAACAAATTGTCACTATGGAAGTAATCAGTTTGGATAAATTTGTGTTGGCTGGGCTTTATCTCCTCACTTTTTAGTTTCATGTGAAGAGCCTATTAAAACCCATGGTTTGGGACAAGCTCTACATTTTTCTCTTACAGCTGTGAGGACAATGGTCATTCTTTACAAATTTAGTTCAAGGTAATGTGATGTTCTACCCAATCTGGCAGAAAGATTTATAACTTAGCAACTGGGGGCTAAATTTCTGTGTTGTAAGCAAGTCTGGTCTCAGGCAAATTTCACCTCTTTTGAAGTTTATTTAGAAAAATCTCCATAAAAGATTCACTTTACCCTTTGTGTGCTCCTACAATAACCACTCAGAGAGAGTTAACAATCAGCAGTATTAATTACTGACATTTACACCAGCAAAATTATTCAAAATACTTTCTGATTACCAGCTGCACATGTACCACCACTGTCTTAAATCTGGGTCAGCCAACATTCCCCAAGTAAATATAGTCAAGCAGGTCCAGTTTTTTCAGTTCTCACTCAGGTTTCCAGCCTCACCCAGCAGGATAGTTTTGATACAGGAATGGAAATGCATGCAAAATTTCATGTCACTATTAAAGCTGGTCCTTCTTAACAGGACCAACCCAGACTGGTAAGCCAGAGGGGAAGTGCAGACGCCCCTGCCTGCCAGGTGGGCATGCCCCATCTCTGCATGCACATAGGCTAAAGGCACACAGATTGCCTTTTGGCCCTCTCCAAACACCCAGTTTATTAGACCCAAAGTTACTCTGGAAGAGGAGAGAGGAAAACAGTGAGGACTAATTTTCCAGACTAAGAATCTAAATCCAGGTGCTCTCTCCTTGTATTACATTACCATCTGCACCTGTGTTTGTACTGCAGCAGAAAACCTTTTGCTTTCCTTCCTTTCCCTTTAGTTCAAACTGAACAACAAACTTCCAGATTTGGAGGCTCAGCCATAGCCCAGTAGGGCACTGAAACACTTGACAAAAAGGCATAGCCTGGAAGGAGACTGATATGCCAGTACATGAAATTGTTTCCTCTTCCCCAGGGTAACGTGGTGCCCAGGGAAGTGAAGGCTCACCTTTTGGGCTGGAGAGGGTGAAGCAAACCCTGAGCCACCCTGGCAGATGAAGGATCAACGCATGTCTGACTTACAGGCACGGCTTTTCTAGGTTAGACACAGGATGTCTGCTTTTCCACTTGCACACCCATATGGTAAATAATATGATGCCTATAAAAGGCAGGTGACAACGTTACATGTGTGGGCAGAAAGCATTAATAAAGGAGCAGGCTCCAGCCCTGCCGTTTGCCATACAGGCTGTGTGTTTTCCATGGAGCATCTCCCTGCAGTGCCTTACCCCTGCCCTCTCACATCCCCTATTCCAGCTGCCTGCCATGCCCGACAGGGCACCCCGCCGTGTATCTCTCAATTGCTTCTCATGAGTAAGGACATTATTTTTGATCCAAACTAATATGTAATTATCTATTTCAGAATGTTTTATTAGGAATTAGGACCCTTTTTATATTTTAACCAAACATATTCATTTCACAGCATGTTAAAAATCATTTTCTCTCTCCTAACTGTGTTTATCCTTTCTCTGTAATATTTCACAGCTGAAGTCCTTTTCTAAGAGAGCTTGAAAAATATTATCTGGTTATTTTTTTTTTTTCTAAATTGAGCATATATGGACAAAATCTGCCCTCTCCTTTCTTGTCCTTAGCATTCTAAAATGTACCTGTGTTCAAATATTAAGAAATAAAACAAATATAAATTATGCATTTTCCAAGTTAATTTAAAATGCATTATGCACTGCTTTGTTCTCTGGAATTAGTATTATTAAGGGGACAGATCTGTATGGATTAATTTTGAGTCAGTTTATTCACTTCTTTGTAATTCAGTGGCAAGAATTTCTGTCCCCAGGCATCAAATTAAAATTTTTACTGTAAGTAACACATACACAATATAGACCTTTTTGTATTGTTTCTTTGTTTTTCTATCAGACAACGTATTTACATATTGCATTATTTCACAAAACTACCTCTTTCAGAGTAAACAAAACTTCCCCCCTTCTTGAAGATTATTTTAATGTTTCCATTGTCATTGTACCCAACAGGAACCTTGTTCTAGTTTCAAGGGTTTTTTTCCCTTTCCATCAATAATCACATAATATTTAGCCGTGTCTTCCCTGAGAGCTATCACAAACTGAATAATCATCCAACATCTCTTTCCTCCAAATATTTTTGGTTGTGTTTGAGCTGCTGCTTCACAATTATTTTTTTTTTAAAGCAAGCTATTCAATAATCATTTTAAAATAATGTTTTATTGCAATAATTCTTTGCACTTACATGTTTTAAATCTTTATTTTTCCCTAAACTGAGCAAGAAAATAGAGTCTGCTTTCTTAATTAGTCTTCTTTAAACAAAATATCCTTTCATATGCACTAATAAAGACTAAGGATCATTTCTCTCTTGTTTAAATAACTGCTTGCTGTAGTATAAAATTGTAAGAGACATGATGCAGATCAAGATGCTGGCTTGAAGTGGAGAAGAGGAACAAGCAGTGCAATAATAAGCAGATTTTAATGATTTACTATAAATCAGCATTTTTGCCCTGTCAGTGAGATTGAAGAGGCAGACAGCTCCTCACATGTCTGCCTAGCAAATGTCTTCCTGATGAATCATGTGCTCTGAATCACTGATCACAACATTCAAACAGCACATCCAAATAATGAGGAAAACATATACACAGCATTCTTACGGCTAGTCTAAAACTGCAGGAATATGTGTTTTTAGTGGTGTGGTAGTTAAACCCCTACATTGATACTGTGTCTGTTCAGCAGAGGGTAATACAAGGTTAACTATTGATGCCCTAGCTTTGCTTCTCCTCATTAAATCAACGGGGAAAATCTAATCTTTACATACTCCGCAGGAAAAAAAAGGAGGCAAAAGTGGATAAAAATGTATATTTTTAAATACTTTTCAACAGAGAAATGCGTCAGGTACTCATTGAGGGAAACATTACTGTGATTAATTAGGAGAGTACCAAGGCTGTTGTTTTATATGCAGGGTAGTTCAGATGACCACTGTTAATAGTTTCAGTTGGTCACAAGGTAATAGTGGTTATAAAATGTTATGCATTGCATGCCCTAATGTACATCGATCCTCCTCGTGCTCCTGCCAGCGGTCTCAGGTAACCAAATAATTGTCATCAAAATCTCCTGCAACGGGGGGGTCTCAAAAGTTCTCCAAAGCAAAACAGAGGTTTTTAAGGATGACTTGGATACAGTGAAGAGTTCGTGGAAGTGAATGAGATGAGGTGCAGCCCCAACAGCTCTGGGACAACTAAGGAATGCGCAGTAGTGGGACCTAAAAGCATTAGACAAAACCTGCCTGAGCAAATATGGGAGCTGAATCACCTCTCCCTTGTGGGTTTGAGAAGGCTGATAATGTGCCCAGTAGCAGAAATTGTGACAATTGTTGTCCCCACTCGCAGGAGATGCTCTGGAGAGGCTCTCACACCGCCACAGCTGAGGGAGGGAAGGCCCATTTGCAGGTCAGCCTGGAAGATACTGTCCTGGCACTCACCAAATTGGCTGTTGGTGGGTAAAATAAAGACTTCAGCTTCCAGCAATCTCTGTCCTTTAACCTGTTATTAACATCATCATTTATTCAGAAAACAGTTATGAAAGAAATAATTCTGTATTAGTGGGAAACTTGGATTTAGAGACTTGGAAAAAAATATTCAAAGTTTGGTTGTGGTGACCCTTTGAAAGATAGTAAGTTGTCATTCTGACTTTTGCAGACTGTAACTTTTGCAATTATTACTAATTTTCTGCACGGGTCTAAGTGCACTGTGCACATTTACTTTAAAATATATTAGTACCATTTATGTACACAGTATTTGCCGTTCAAGTCATCCTTGTGCAGACTCAGAAAGGGTTTCTTCTGCAGATGATCTTGCATTAGAAATCCACTGATGTTTTTCCTCCCTGTCCCTGTGTCCTGCCACCTATTTGATGCAGACTCACAATATGTGTTTTTGCAAGAAGCTGCTGCTGTCCATTGTTTGAAGATGTGAAATTCAAAGTCTCGTCTTTTCCGGTTTGCACTCAAGGGAAAAAAATAATAATCAGCTTTTAAAACAATAAAATATCAATGTATTTTAAACATGACCATGTCAGGCTCAAAAATGTTTTTGAAAAGCATATCCATTTGTTTAATTTGAATAAGAACATACTTAATTTCATGGTCATTTGGTTAAAGCAGTTATTTTTATTAATGTGTTATTGAGCTAGAGGCTGAGGGCACTGGTCAGTTTGCTACTGTATAACTCACTCGCTTGGAGAATGAAGTCTTGCAGTACAAAGGGGAAAACTCGTATGTGCTATTTAGGCATCACAATGGTATATTTGATCTGTGTTCTTATTTTATTCAAAGTAAGGAGAAGAAAAAAACAAACGCTCAGACTGCTGATTTCTGCAGAAAAAATCTGCAAATGAACTGTTCTATTAGCACAAATGTACAAAAGTCTTTAGAACCTCTCTCTTCAAAAGCATAATTAGGTATTTATTTCAGACATACTAACATCTTTGCAGTAGCTAATAAGATGCAGCCCATTTGAATATTAATATAATAAATGATTAAATTAAACAGCAAGATTCAGACTCAGAAATAGCCTTTATAGGTCCCAGGGGGTCACTAAAACTGTATTCCATTTCTTCCTACAGTTAACATAGTACAAGGGACATGAATGCGTAAAGCAATATTTGTCTTATGAAACATGGAGTTTTATATTGTGCTATTCAGTTTTATTACTCCACAGTTTGAAGCTGAGGCCTGTGATGAAGTCACCATGCTGGGACCCAACAGCAACTCTTCCTGTTTCAGTGCTTTTTGGCATCAAAGTGACGCATCGTTGCTTTGGCAGAGGCAAACCTCATGGCAGGCTACATATAAATAGGTTAACAATGTTGGCGTGTGATAAACTAATAACAACACACACCAAAAAAAAAGTTGCTGTAGAGTAAATGGCTGAGGAATTTTTCATCTGTACATTATTATGTATTTATTATTAATATTATGTACCCAATAATGTGCAGAATTAATATCAACGGCACAAGGATGATAGGTTAGGCTTATTTTTTTCCCCCTGTACACCAGATAAAAGAAAAATAGGCAAAGTAGGCAATTATAATTGGCCATTATTCCAATAAAGGTGTTTCCCTTCTCAAATTAGTCCATGAAAACTGCACACTATCCAAATCCCATGAACCTGAGAGGTGTTAATAAACATCTGGTCATGGTTTTTGCTTAATTAGCAATCCTTAGTTTGGACTGAAGTCTGTTTATGTAAAACAAAACACACGTACACACACAGAGGCGCACACTCTCTCTGTTGCTCCCCCCCTCATAATAATAACAAAAAAATAGGTTTTTGTTTTGTGAGCCACAGCCCTTCAGCAGTCCAAACCAGCTTCTTGTAAGTGCTCGGTGGGAGAATTGGATTTTTAAGTCTTATCATTTGTCAACACAGCAGAATAAAATGAAAGCTATTTGGATTTGTCTGTTTCTGTTCATTTTACCCGACTAATGTCACCTCAATCAGCCCTGCAAAATCCCGGTATTTTATTGGAAACTAAATTACCATTTTTAAATGCAAAAAGAAATTGCGTAGTTACTACAGGTTACTGAAAAATGCCATTTTATTATTCTTAGCATCCAAAATCTTACAGCACCATCTCTCTAAGGAGCAGCATTGGCAGGGAGGTAATGGATAAACATGCAACTGTGCTTGCAAGACTATACTGTCTAAATTAGATAAAAGAAAAGTAGGAAGAAAACTCCAAGATAAGTGGTACAAAGTAAATCAAAACAAATCATCTTACCAAACTTTATTCGCATCTGATACCATTTTTAGAAATTAAGGTCAGTTTTGTGGAACTAATAGGGAGTTACACCTATATATCTTGGGCACCATGACAATGCTTGAGAGGAAGATTTATACACTATGGTTGCAGATGCAGAAGAAAGATATGAGAGATCAAATGGAAGTGCATGATAACAAATGAAAAATGGTCCCCACAGCCCATAAATTAATTGAGAAAAGAAGGTTGTCATTATTTGAACATGCTTTAAAATAAGGTATGGGGTCCAGATGGCAGAGAATAGATAGGCCAACAAAGTTTGAGTAATTGATGACTTAAAAATAAAACAAGATCTTAAAGAAATGAATCACGTTGGGAGAGTTAGAGGAGAAATATTAGATGAAAAAGCACAAAAACTCCTCGAAACTTCAGAGCAAAAATCAAAGTATAGGAAAACAGACACATTTTTTCGTGAAGGATCTAAATAAATGTAAGTAATAAATATTTCAGGCAGCAATTGTATCCCCATTAAGGACACTTTTCTATTGTCGTTTCATTAACCTATTCAGCTTTGTTTTCAGGATTTTATATCTCCTTTTTTTTTTTTTTTACTTTGTGGTCTAAGTATTTTTTGGGAATGAACTGAGAGAAATTAGCAAAGACTGTGCTATAAAAATCACAATTACCATTTCTGCTCCCAACACTGTCGTTAGCTCATGGGGTCACTGCAGAGAGCCCTTTGGTAAACAGTGACACGCGTCCAGAGCTTATTGTCTGCATTTACAGTGCCCCATACCCAACAACAAACAGCCTGTGCTGCTTAAACCTAAGCCTTGCCTCAGTTTCAGGTTAGTGGGGTCAGGCAGGTCAAGGAGGAAGGGACAACACTCTCATGAGTCTTATTGCATGGAGGGTTTTCCCCCTTAGCCTTCCTTCCCCTTTTTCCATTCTTATTCTTTGGCCCCACACTGAAGAGCTGGGAGCACATCCCTTTAGGCAGTACATCAGTATTATGCAATGCCAGGTAATAAATAAATAAACTATGTCCAATTTTATTATTTTTGCCTTTGAAATGTCCCCCATCTATCCACAGAAGTGGTGCAAATATCTGCGTGGGGGCAGGTGAGTGTGCCTGGGAGGAGGTGTGTGTATGTGTTCGCATATGTGTCTGCACTTTGTGTGTGTGTGTATGCATGTGTGCATTTTCCATATTTATCGCTTTTCAGTACATTAGAGCATTTAGTACTTTGGAAGGCACTCATCCAAACAGAGCTCCATGTAAATGCACAGTGTACAAGCCAAGAAAGAACGGCTCCAGGCTGATAGAAACCTCAGAAGTATGTTAAATCATAGTACTCAACTGTTCCTCATTAGAACACTCCTCATTTCTTTTTTTTTTTTTTCCTTCCACTTAAAGAAAAAAATAATTTTTCCTCAAAGCCACTTACTTCGATGCTGCACTCTAGGAGCATATTATGAATATTCAGATTGGAAATAGAGCACCATCTAATAACGTGGAACACAAAGGAACCCTGAAATGTATTCAGCCTCTTATTTACATTGTTATGAGAGATATTGCATTATCAAACAATGGCTCCGTTCCACACTGTATCCGTTACCCCTTGCATTAGGCTCCTTGGGAACTTATTATTGATGACAAAAATGCATCTAATGAGAGGCTGCAGAGTTGCTAAATGTATAGGTAAGCTATATTGCCTATAAGAAAGATAGCCCTAAAGGAAAAAACATCAAAGCCCGGGAGCTGATTTGTTCAGAAGTGCAACTGAGATGGGAAGAAAAGCAAACTTGGGGACCTTCCCATCATCGCACACAATGATGTCATTAAGGTACATTAATCTCAAGAAAAATATATACAGGGAAACTAAAACGTGACCCTCAGTGGGGAAGGCAAGCAGAAAGGCTTGAAAATATTCAGAAGGCAGGAATAGAAGGCAACAAACATTTCAAGGGAAAGATAGTTGCCAGCAGGATTGATTTGAATACTCAAACTGGTGATTTATTTTTCATGCTTCTCATAAAAAGAAGAGAGCCTTTCTTTCCCCTCCTTTCCCCCTCGCTCTCCCGCTCGTTCCCAGGCAGGATGAGGCTCTCCGTGCCCATTGAGCAATGGCTGCCCTTTCACAGACACCACAAATGAATGCAGGATGGTGGATAGACCAATTCAAACACTTTACCAGGAGTATATAAAAAAATGGGATAATCCACATTCTTTGCATTTGTAACAGAAGAAAGGGAAAAAGGACAATTTCATTAAAAGTCCAGCCTCTGTAAAGAGAATGTTAAATAGTTTCATACCCAAAACCCAAACTGCTTTGAATGCAAGTCCTGCTTTGCCCTTAACTGAAATGAATTCTCACAAATCCAGCTGTACATAGAGAAAGAAAATGAAAGACAAAATATTTACTCATGGACTCAACAGTCCCCTTTTTGAAAGGGAGGGGTTTAACTATTGATTTTTTAACAATATAAATTTAGCATATTTCACATGATCCATTACATTCCTTAGAACCATTAAGATGCAGTTTACATGATTTATTCAGAATAAGGTCCACTTTTAGCTATATTTAAGTCTCCTATTTGTTATTTAACATGTGTTTAATGTTTTCTGTCCCTGCTGTGCACAGCTGCAAGCTGCTATTTTTTGGCAATTTTTGTGACTGTGAAGTGATTTGTGTCTTTGAATCTCACCTTTCTATTCTATGGCCTGCTGTTTTGATTTTTTTCTAAACTTTAAGAAATAAGTTGCACTGTGTTATGACCTTTACTTCACTTCATGGAAGTAAACAAGAAGCCTAAAAGTGCCATTAAAAAATCATGGCAGGTATCCTTATGGGGTAGCTACAAGGACACATATGTAATTGATTTAGCATTTTGTGACACTGTAATTCAAAGCAGTTTAAGGAAAACCCTCTAAAAATCCAGTAATGACATAGAAACTACTAATTGAGTGCTGGCAAAAACTTCACTCACCACTTACGGTCTAGGCATATAAATCCTCCATAGCAGGGAATCTTCCATATTGTACAACTTCTTTAAGATTTTTTCAGCTGCTCTCAATTAGAGAAAATCTGACCAGAAAATAAGTTGTTATTGTTGTACAGTATATTTAAAATATCATACTTATTTTTGCAGTCATAAAGCAGAGCATGATGTTGAAGTGCATCAGATAGATATAAATGATTGTGGGGAATTTTGTAGCAAAAGAACTGTCACAGCATAAGGACCCTGGTATTTCAATTGGTTTCCCAGGCACAAAACTTTTGAAAAGCAATAATAATGAATGATGGCAAAGCTTGACAGCTAGAGCAGTGTAATTGTTTTTTTTTTTTTTCCTCTCTCTCTTTATTTTTTTTTTTTTTTTTTTTTTTTTTTTTGTATTAGATGGGACTTTCCAAAACATGGCTATGAGCAATTGGGAAAGTTTGCTGAAATGCAATGAATTCGTCTCTAGTCACAGTAATCCTGTGCCATGACTACAAATCCCCCAGCCTGTGCAGGACCCCCCATACCTGCACCCTGCCAGTGCCTGCCAAAGCCTGTGCCCTCCTCAGTGTGCCTATTGCACTTGGGGGTCCCAGACGTGGTGCAGAACCTGACCCCAAGCCTGGCAGACGTGACCCCAGGGCCAAATATCAGTGTGGGAATAAGAAGCACCCCAAAAATACTTAAGTGCTTAATATTTATCTGTCCCAAACACCTTCAGAGTCATGAGGGGTTCCTACAGACACACACACGTAGTGCTGCCTATTCCACTAATGGCTTTCCATGCAGAGGTCAGTGCACCTGCAGCTTCCCCGGCATCCCTCGCCTCTTCATCCACTCTTTTTCCTTTGGCCACCTCTTGATTTCGAGGAAATGAATCAGAATCTCTCTTGCAAATTAGAATCTGCGTATAATTCATGGGCAATGAATGTGCAATGTTCATATAATGATCTGAAAAGGCAGTTAGCAGTGCATAACGCATATGCTGGTACATATTCCTTTTTTATGTGGAGTAAAATGTGGGAATGCTTTGTGGTGTGCTGAAATCTCACAAATGCCTGCTGGTGAGTCACACTCTTATTTGGAAGGTTCATATTCCACGTCACCAGTAAACATAAGGAAAGTGAAACACTGTTGGGTGTATTGAAGGTATTTGTTGTTGCTCTTTGTGATATCTCTGGATAATTTCAGTGTCTATCAAACTGCTACTTTAATTGATAGGAGAGCATTTCCCCTTAAAAATTTAAAGCAAATATAGTAGGTAAAAATTCCTGTATCAATTTGAATACATTTACCTGTAAGTGGCAAACTTAGTAACTTCATTTATCTGATTTTAATGAAAATGGAAAATGCACTGCTATATGACTTTAAAAAAAAAAGTAAAATATAAGTTATTACTGTTTGATATATGTTCCCCATCCTTTTATAGGATCTATAAGAGAAAGCCATGTTGAAACAGTTTAATGCAATGCCTTTAACTTATCTAAACCACATTCAACTGACTGCACTGGGAAAATTGAATCTTTTCCTCACAATCTTAGTGACATGAAAAATATATAATACGGTAAATGATTAATGCAGTTATAAACTATACCTGAGATAAGATTTAAGTATTCATATTTCTATCATGTTAATACAACACGATAAACCCATGAAGCAAACTTGACCATAGCATTTGTTATTCTGTCCAGTGTTCAATTATTCTTTGTCCAAATACAATTTAGGAGCTTGCTGGAATACATTCTCCGGGTACAAAGCATTATGTGCTACAGTGAGATAATCAAAGCAGTGGTCAGCAACTGTAGACCTCGATCCAGTACACACAGAGCTGCAGAATAAAAGGGAGCCCAGAACATAACCACATGCAGGCTTTTTTATTTTGGCTGTCCAGCATATGTCATTCACACATAAAAGCCTTATTTTTCCTTGATTCTCTAATATTTCACTCAAAGCTTCGTGTTTGTAGGTAAAGCTAAGTTGATGTAATCACAGATGTGCTTAACAACTACCAAGGCAATTTCAAACCACATTGCTTTAATAACTAAGCTCTTCTAATTTCTGCAGCAAGGGTCAACATGGGAAACACTTGTATACAACTCTGAATGATACCAAGAGAAAAAATGAGCCCACACTGATGACTGTTTTGGTGCTTTGATGGGCATTTTATTACAAGGATCTCGTGCCCCCATGTAAATAATAACCAATTGTCCTGTAGACAGGCAGTATTCCTAGCAGGAGAACACAAAGCTGCGAGACAGGGTGGGGAATCTGTGGATCTGGCCTCAGCTTATCCTTTTGCAAACCTAGTCCAAAACTTCATTTTCAAAGGTGCATTTATACCCTTGAATGAAAGGTGAGATAATTTTGAAATTAGATCAGATAATAAATAAAGTGATGAAGGTCTTTTACAATTTTAACACAGCTTTGTGCAAAGGGGTTGGAGTAGGTGATATCCAGAGGTCCCTCTAAATTATTCCATGATTTAATGACTGCAACCCTTGGCAGCATTGGTTTCAAAGTGCCTGCAGCTCCGAGCCCTTATGCCACAACTCCAGCCACTGACTCACCATCCCTGTGCATGGACATCCCAGATGTATCTCAGGCTGTGATGACCCACCTTAAACCACCATGGTAGACTGGAGTGTCCGCAGGGCCAGCTGAGAATTCCTTTGAGCTCTCTGAAGGGTTGGTGGTTTCTGAGCTGGAATTGGTAGTAAAAGCTGAAGGTTCCTTTAAAAGCTGCTAAGAAAAAACGCTGAAGATGAGCAGGATTTAACGATGAACTTTCTTTTTTTTTTTTTTTTTTTTTTTTTTGGTCAAAGCTTTCATTGAAAAATTAAATTGCCAGGAGTTTTACTGTTTTATTTGCCCCCCAACTCAGCTGTCAGCTGAAGAGCTTTTGATGAAAACATATTTTTGAAATGAGTACAGAAGCCAGCTGGGACGGCCAGGCAAGGTCCTTTGCTAAGCTAATCTGTCACTGCTAAGGTTTGGATGGGGAAACATTCAGGATGATCTGAGGTTTGCCTAGCTTTCAGAATGGTAGGTAAGCTTAATAGTCATATTTTAAATAATACTGCTACACTACATCACATAGCAAATATGCCCTGTAATCAAAAGGAAAAAAAAATAAAACAAGGAGCTGACAGAACTAGAATAGAATATAATACACCTCTCTGGGTGGAGTTATTTTCCCAAAAGGAGACACAAGCTCTTTTTTAATTAAATAGGCCTTAAGAGCACAAAGAGCATCACAAATGATAAGCAGAAATTAAATACTTCCCATTACTTATTTAAAATTTGAGTTCACTGTAATAATTCTTTATTTCCATGACATTAATTTTATGGGCTCGTTCACTTTCTATTTGATCAGAACTTCTGCATATAATAGTTATCAGCATTTCAAACAAAAAACCATACATGACTATAAATATACCAGGATACTTATTGTAATGATAGTAGTGGGATATTTTTACTCAACAATTTAAAAAATGACACAATTTTTGGAATAGCAACAGGACAAGAGAACATAGACTCATGTTGCACCAGGGGAGGTTCAGGTTGGACATCAGGAAAAATTTCTTCATTGAAAAGGTGTTTAAAGATTGGAACAGGCTGCTCAGGGAGATGGTGGAGTCACCATTCCTGGCGGAGTTCAGGAAACAACTGGAGGTGGCACTCAGTGCTCTGGTCTGGTTGACAAGGGGGGGGACCAGTGAAAGGTTGGACTAAATGATCTTGGAGGCCTTTTTGCAACTTAAATGATTCTGTTATTCTAACTGGCCAGCCCCACCAGAGAGACATCACTATTGCTCTGATGAAACACTGTGCCACATGCAGCTGTTTAATTTGGTATTGATATCAGCATTTGCTTCTATAGACACTGATACTAACTCCATTTGCATTTTTGTGTATGTATTTTTATGTATATATGTAAATCTGACCTGTAATAAATTTTTAATTTCTATCACATATCACAAATTTACTTTTATGCCTCTTGCAAAACTTCCAGAAACACAAATGGCTTCTTTTCATGAGCAAGATATGTCAAGTGTATTCCTTTCTGTAACACATTTACATTTCTCAGGTTTTCTAGCTTGGTTTGTGCTACTCTTAGCAAGGCAAACTCTTGCACAGAGACTTAACATCCTCACAGCAATCTTAGAACAATTTCAAAACATGCCTATGGTAATCCCATTACCACACAAACTTGCAGTGACAAAATGATCTCAGTGTAAAATCTGCAGTGACCCTCTGGAAGGCAATACCATTCTAATGGGAGATTATACAGGTAAAATGAATTCAGCAAAAACACACATCAAGTTTAAATTTCAGTGTAGAGCCCTGATGAAATTATAAGATTGAGTTCACCTTTATGCTAAATTATGTTTATATTAAATGTGAGGGTAGGATGTGAGGAGCTACACTCAAAAGACTTGTAGCAAAAGTGATGCAAAATACAAAGGGGTTCAAATAGGTCCAGAATGAAAGTCCAACCAGTTTTCAGAAAAAAAGCTCAACAGAACTGTTCAAGTCCAGGGGGGTGCAATGATAAAACCAGAAGCTGCCCAGGTGGACAGGGATACACCAGCAATGGAGCCCAACACTTCTGCTCTGATACCCAGTTGTGTCACCTCCCACCTGTGGGCACCTTCCTCATCATCTGTGAATCCTAAGCAACTCTCAGCCTTCCACCAACCCATCCATGATTACTCTTTATCCTGCCTTCTCAAAAGGGCAGTGCAAAATCAGCATTGAATTCATTAACATGTAAACTAAAAAAGAGGAGAAGAATACACAAGCAGGCTCCAGAAATGGCTGTGCACTCTCCATAAAACTCTTTGTCTCTCACCTCGCCCTTCACAATCACAGTAGACCCAAAGTTGGGACCCCATTTGGCCAAGGATGCAGTGATCCCTCCTCAGGGAAGCAGAGAGGTTTCCTTACACCTGATTTAGATTATTGTCCACCTTACCACAGTTCTCACAGCCCCCCCAGCACACAGTATATCATCAGGGGCTCCAGGGCACTGCTGAGGTGAAAAGAGACTTTTGCTGGGTTGGTTTGCAATATAACCAGGTGAGGTCAGACCCCCAGCCAGCACCCCCAGATTGCCACCTCAGCCTCTGCAGGCTCTTTGCCAGATGTGTAGGAAAGACAAGTGCATGGAGCAGTATTTTGGCCAGTGATGGGTGGAATCATTCTCAGCCAGCATTAAATATGTAAAATCAGGTATGGATCCTGTACTAGTCACTAAGCTACATCCTTTTTTATAATCAGTGGAGACTATAAATCCAATTCATTTGACCAATGCTAAGACTCTGTCTTAGCACAAACTGCCCTGTTTCACTCCACTGACTTTAAAGGGTAACTAGCTCAGACTTAATTGTCTAACTTTTAGACATCAAAGTCAAGGAAGATTAATATTATCTACCCAATATTCCATAGATGTCAAACTGAAATGAGCAAAAAATAAGGAGAGACTAGTCGAACTATTTCCCCTTTTGATAATTAGGAACTGCAAGATGTTTACTTATAGAATATGCCTTTCAGAAATAACTTCAGTAAATCTGTGAAGCTGTCAACTATTGCAGATGTTTTGTATCTACATCTGTAGGGATTTCATAACACTTATTAAAAACCTTCACACATGTAACTTGGGAAAGCCCTTCTGAATGAAAAGATGGTTTCCAGGGATAGCCTGTTCTCCTCAAGCTTTCTGAATACTGTTGGGTTAGAAAGTATGATTTTTCTGCTTTAACTTGAGCTGCCTATGTAGTCTGAAGTAAACAGAAGGGAGAGTCCATCAATCTTAATGCTATAATTAAGAATTATCTGGCATCATTGGTCATATCTGGGATGAACCACTGGAATTCCCCCACAACCTGTCTTACAGGTAATAGCTGTCTGAAAGACTCCAGGAGAGTTCCCTGTTTGTCAATTGATCCCTCTGAAGGAAAGATCAACTGGACATATTCAAGGAGAGTGCCCTGAGACCTGACAGATCCAAGTTTAAGAATAGGCCAAACAAAGTCCCAGTTCCTTACATCCCCATGATTTTCTCAGCCAACCAATACAGGGCAGCAAGAAAAAAATCAAGGAAAGCTTTTCTGTGTTACTGCTTTTACAAATGTCTCAAAGTGATTGACAGCGTTCATATTCTCATTATGGAATCTGCAGATAATGAGGTACCGAGGCACAGGAATATCCACTGCTAGAGCATGCCAGGAATATTATCACTGACGTTTGAGCAAAAACATTGCAATTCCACACAATACCTCTACATCTTCGAAACGTCAAAACACAGCCAGATGCTGGAGCCATGGCTGCTGAAATCACATGGGTTAGCTGGTGTATCTTGAAAGAATTATTATAGATGTAAGGTATCCATTAAGCCAGTCAGGACTGTGGGTTTTAATTCTGCAGATAAGAGTAGGCTCCTCCCAGAATTTGAAGACTCTCTCCAGTCCTCCTTTGAGTATCTTTGTAATTTTCTATAAACAAGGCTCAAAAACTGTCTCAACTGTTGTCAGAAAGACTTTTCTGAGTCGAGGAAGGAGCTTTATGTTTCTAAGCTAAATGGCAGCTAAAACAACTCACTCAAGGGAAGGCTGCAGATAACATTCAGTCTCAGACAGCTGAGATGGTCCTGAAACTGATGGCTTAGGGCTAGCTCTGCCACCAACCTACCGGAGAGTGACCTTTGGCATGTTACTTTGCCACAGCAGTCCTCTCCTGGCACTGGTGCACATCACCTGTCAGCTGCCAGCCTCTGAGCCAAGTGTCTTTCACCCTGAGCTGAAGAGGGAAGGGAAGGACAGGCAGACAGAATAACCACACACAAGTGCACATGCCCACGACTGCCCTGCAGGACTTGTCTACAGCTTCAGTTTCTAAACACAGTAAGGTGCAGAACAACTTCTGAAATCTGGAAATTAGGCACAGAAGCTCCCCTTAAAATTCTGTTCCTGGAAGGTGTGGAGGTCACATCTAGGAAATACAGTGCTGCCAGCATCAGCAGGGTTGCTCCAGTTGTGCTGGGCAGAGCACAGGGCACTGAGTGAGCAAGCAGCTCCTCCCTGCCTCAGGGAAAATGCTCTGAATGCATAACAGAGCAATGCTGGAAATGTTCCTGTCCTCCCTCTCTCAGCAGCTGACTATAGAGGTGGAGAGGGAACTGCCAACACCTACTGCTCCCTCACCCTTGAGACATGTGAGATGCCATGCGAAGCCGGGACATCTCCCAACTACATCTTCCCCATTGTCACTGAGTGTTTTTATTGCCTTAGCAGGATCCCCATGACTCTTTCTTGTCTGTGAACACAGGTCTGGCATGTCTTTGGATGTTACAGCTGCCTTTTTACCCTACCATGCCTCTGCTGTTTGACCCTTGTCCCAGCTAAAAGCACAAAACATGTTAGGTGTGAACTAATATTCTCAGTCCTGCTACTGCAATAGCCAGTGATCCACAACAGCCTTGTAGTCGTGCAGCCGGTGTGGGGATGTGTGTGAGCAAACACAGGGAGATTTGCAGAAGGCCTTCATTCAAAACTAGACAGCTCTGCACAGGGTCAATATACAGCATTCT
Organism: Pyrocephalus nanus; assembly: GCA_038380795.1. Classification (NCBI taxonomy): domain Eukaryota; kingdom Metazoa; phylum Chordata; class Aves; order Passeriformes; family Tyrannidae; genus Pyrocephalus; species Pyrocephalus nanus. The sequence continues at coordinate 5,662,826 of CM076273.1, read as the reverse complement.
TTCTTCTAAAGAAATTGTTTCTCCAGATGGATATCAAAAACCTCAGTCAAATGTTCTGTAGAGATGAAGTGCTTAGAAAAAATCACTGTGGCTAAAGAGAAGTTAGTAAAAGAGCTGAGGCTGCTTCTATTCCTTTACGTCACCCACAAGCTAAACTGCAGCAGGTGTACTGAAATGAAAACGTACACTGGTACATTCATTGGATTAGGGTTTGCACTCATTTAAAAGGCTTCTTTCAAAAAAGTCCATATTAAAAACACTAAACCTTTCCTAGATAACAATCCAAAAGAATCTCACAGCAATAGGTTATTAAATCCCCATAATATTGCATGCCAATATTTCTAAGTTATTTTTGTGCCAAAAAGCTGAAAAAAAAAAAAAATAAATCACAGAGTGTCTTAAGTGAAAGCTACAGAAGGATTTATAATGTTTAGGAAAACAAAGCAATGTGCTCTGGCAGGTCAAACAACATCCTGAGATGTAATATTTTGCTAAATACTAAATAAACCTTTTTTAATTATGACAAGAAGAAGGTCTGATGTTGAAATGTGAGAAGTTTCCGTTCACTGTGTTGTTCCACCTCAGCCTCCAAGAGCGACTTTGGTCATACCACTGACCCTCTGTTTCCCATCTGCACTGGAAAGGTGACTCCCTTCACACTCTCCTGGTCCAGCTGCTCTAATGAGGCAGCAGCTCTGCTCCTGCTCAAAGCACAGATGTTGGTGAGGTCTCCATGTCTGGCTGTAACACAGGCAATAACTGATAAAATGAGGGAGTCCTTTTTTTTCAGAATGACAAGAGAATTCAGTAAAAAAAGAGAAAAAAAAATACCAGAAGCCTTAATCAAGTAAATTTCTAGCACCAACCTGGAAACACACTATACTTCTGTTAGAACTGGTCTACCTTATGAAAATAATAAATCCTACATTTTGATGAGGGCTTTCTCTTTTCTTCTCCGTGTGCTCAGAGATTTCCTGTGCTTTGCCAACAAGTGCCACACTAAACGTTGAGCCCTTTCTTCAGGTTGTAGCTAAGAGGGAAGAAAATAATGATGTCTCCTAATGACAGCTGTCGAAGGGATTTGTGGGAATGAAAAAGCTTTCTGGAAAACCCGGTGTACAAAATGACCCAGTTGTCATTACTTCTGCCTGGCCCAGCCACTGCCTCCTGCACCAGGAGCCCAACCCCTGCACTGGCTGAGGCAAAGGCAGTGTGGGACAGGCAGTGAGAGAGAGCAGGGCAGCTGCAAACGAAAATCACCCTGGGGAGGGTTACAACTAGATAAAGTTTTCAACAATAAGATTCCAGAGACTGCTGACTGGAGAAAAGCTCAATATTTTAGTCTCAGTACAAATTTGCTTCAATCTTATACAACTCCCATGCAGCAGCATCCACAGCTGCATGCTGTAAACAACAAACAAATCTATTTCCATCAGCCCTGCTGATGCTATGAGAAAAGTGCCTGAGCATAAGACATGCACAGATGTAGAGTCTCACCTGAGCCTAGTGCTGCCCTCCATTTGGCCCCTCTAACTTAATATCGTTGTTACAAAGCTATTGGTCTCCTGGTAGCGAGCTGGCTCAATGCAGAGCCTCTTCTTCCAGCTAATCTGACAACTCCGATCCAAGAAGCATCAAGGGCCCAATTAAGAAGACACATCTTATCAAGGAGCTTATTTTGCATAACAGAATACAAATGACGAATAAAAATTTAATGTTTAATAACTTAGTACAAAGAGGGCTGTTGATATAGAATGCCTGGAATTTTTATGGAGGCTGTCAGACTTGTGATAAAACTGTTATATAGGAACACTTGGCAAAAAACAGCGTAGAATTTTTCAGTAATGGTGTGTGCATGATATTGCATTAATTCTTGATAGGAAAGTAACTGTAAGCCTGGGAATCAGCCAGTTTGAGTTTCACTGTAAGATGATTTTTTTTCTTTTGAAGGACATCTAAATACATTTTAATGAAGAGTTAGCTGAAAGGATAGTCAGTACTTCATAAATGCATTTGTGTGTTTGCTGAAGTCCAGAAATTATAGGCAAATCACCATAATCCCTCTGGGTTCAGCATAACTTTGTCAGATTCAGTGATGTGGCTGCAGTTTGCAGTACCCATCACTAATGGATGGAAGGCAGTAAGCTTAAAGAGGAAGGAGAGGTTATCTGTAAGGCTTTGCCCTTGCTGAATAGGGGCATTTCTTCCATTTACTTGCACCGTATGGAAGAGTTGAACACTGATGTAGCTCTTTTCTGACTTTGGAGATCATAATCTGGAGGAAAGGTTGACTTGCCTTTGTTTCTACAACTGCAATTTATACATTAGAAGACCTTCATGCTAATGAAAAAAAATTGTACTTAATGTTCTGATACAAAAATCAGTTCTTCAAACAGCAGGTATGTGTTGTATTATCAAAGAATTATTGCAGTCTCTGTAATAGCAGTTCTGTAAATACATCAATACTAACCTGGAAAAAAGGATGTTCAGAGTTTCTTTTAACCGTTTTCAGAAAACTGATGCTCTTGCACAGGTTTGAAATATTTGCCTCAAATTCTGATGAATTTGCAGTACACCTTAAGCCTTTCTGGAAAAAAAAAAAAAATTAAAGAATTCTGAATATCTTAGTGCAGCAATTAAGTCATCTTTACCAGTACACTTAAAATAAAGTGTCCATTAAATAATGCTAAACTAATGCTGAATTAGAGTGGAACTCTTCTAGAAGTCCGTATCACATCTATATGAACTTTAAATGAATTTCTTATTCATTCGATTCTATTGTATTAGTGTTATTGCAATGAATACGAAATGAATTCCTAATGATTGGATACTTAAAATAAAGTGTTACCCCTTTACAATAGTCATCAAACTTTAAGGACAAATTGAGATTTAAAAAAAATTATGTACTGATGGGAAAAAAAGGTTGAACTGTAGAGTTCAGAATATTGAAAGGTATAATTTATCTGATGATGCTAATATTCAGATGCAGTCTTATATTAGAATTAATACTACAGGAGTGGACCCTTATACAGAGGATTTGTTGCAGAAATAAAATCTATCAGTAACAGTTTCATTGTTCCATCATTACAAACTCACTTGGTATTCACTGTAATAGCACTGATCGTAATGAATTTGTTTGATATTCATGTGGCTCTCACATGCATTAACATAGGCTTTCTGTTGTAATTCAACATCCAACAAGCATTAGTTAATGCAGACTTTGGATTAGGCATGGGCCAGTATTCTGCAACTGGAGTTTTCTTTCAGTTTATAAGCAGTTAAAGGATATTTTTATCTGTCTAATTCCTGGGTCTCTTTTTTTTTTTTTTTTTCTGATACATTATTTTTAATCTGGAAAGCCTCCTAAAAGACCCCACACTGCTTTTTCACATGAACATAGGTGTGTGCCATCTTCTATCTCAGGCAACAAGCCAGAAAGCCAGAATTTTATCACCCAGGCACATTACCTCATTATCCCCTTGGCAATAGTGGCTTTGGCACAGCCTGGAGCTGGCAAGGTACTGAGGGAGCAAGAAATCCTGACTCCTAGTATTAAATGGATTTTTTTTTTTTTTTTTGGGCTTTAGGTTCAGAAATGCCAATACTTCCTTAGTATTGGATAATATTTATTTGGCCAAATGAACTCCTGCCCTTGCAGTATCTTCCTCAGAGAAAAGCAACTCTGTGGCAAAAAGCAGGGCAAATGTTTGGAAAGTTTTCATAAAGGAGGGAACTCAGCCAGGTTTTCAGCAGGTTTGACTCACTGGAAATTTTTTGGGCATTCCTCAGGCAGATCTTGGCTAATGCAGGCTCTGGTGTGATTCAGCCCCAGCCAGGGTGTTAGACTCTGTTTCCCCATTGTGCCTCATGGTAATTATTCCTATTATATCTTCAAGAGATTATAGATGAGCGATAGATGAACTGCAATGACTATTAACAAGAATTATAGCAATCTTTATGCATAAGTGTTCAAAACACCAGGGGCCACACGCTCAGGTAATACACATGGATTTAGATCATGTAATCAATTCGATTGCAGTAATTGGTAACATGAAATTACGGAGTCAGGTGACCTGCTGCTGCTATCAGCACTGCTGCTGCAACCCAAAGTGCTTTCAAAATACTGTCCCCATTTTGTTTCAGTATCTCACAAAGGAGGCTTTCCCTTGGTTTTCTTGATTGCTTACACAACAAATCTCTTCCTCCCACACAACCTCACTTTTTCCCACCCTTCTCCTCACAACAGCCTCCAACTAAAAGGCTGGATCTCAGCCCTCCTTGGCACACAGGGCTCCTTTTCCTCTCCTTGGGGCTTTGGGGGTGTGTGGAGACTGGGAATGCTCCAGATAGACCCACTGGCTCCCGGAAACCTGACAGAAGAATGGAATACCCTTCTCAAAAATATCCTGTAAGGCTGACCTTGGGAATCGGGGAAGGTCATGTCCCCACCTGCTCTCCTTTAGAAGCAGGGGTGGATCTGCAGCAGGCTCCTTGCCCCACTCTTGTTTTTGGCAGGACATCAGCAAAGCCCGCTGCTGTCCAACCCAGAGGTGGAGCAGATGTTTGGGATGGCTGTGCCAGATGCCCAAAGTGGGCAGGCTCAGTAGAACTGAAACTGGGAGTGCAATTGGGAAAACGAGTGCACAAAGTACAGCAAGGGGTGGGTTTGGGTGCTCAGTGCCTGGCAGCAGGGCAGGGTGGAGGCACAGGGAATGAGGAGAAGCAGCCCTTCACCACGTGGGAAAGACTAGAAAATAAGGAAGGGCTGCCCTGAGGGAGTTGTTGGAGGAGGTCTCCAGCCTCATTATTTCAGAAGCAGAGCCCCAACGATGGACTGCTCTGACCAGTAATGGCTGTGAGGGGACCTCTGTCCCTGCTATTTAGCTTCCTTTTTGACTTGCAGACGGGGCAGAATTTGTCAGAGCTCTTGGAGGCCCTGATAGATGTAAACTCTGTTTAATTAATTTGATTTATGATATAATTGCACCACTGTGCTTGAGGGTTTAAGGGAATTCCATTTCCAATGTATCTTCCTAAAAGGGATTTCAGGTAAAACTTTGTCAGGGGAGGCAGTGCTGCCCTGGCCAGTGCAAGAGATGTGTCTGCAAACGATACACCATCCTGCAAACCACCCATCTAGCTGCAGACTCATTCACTGTTTGAGCAAAGGTATTTAGGTGCATAATTTTTCCTTTTCAGCCTACAATTGTTTTACACAGACAAATTTGAGGCTTAGCTGCACTAGAAAATGCACATGTTTGGGGTATTTTTTGTACCAAGGTTGTGTTTAGGAAAGAGAGCTGTCTCACAGGACTATGGAAAACATGTATTTTTCTATTCTTGCCTTTTATTTGCCTCACTGAAAAATTATCTTGTTTAGTTCTTTCTTAGCTAAGACTAAGGAACGTGACTTTTTCCCTGAGCTCCTAAGGAAAACATTTTCTAGCTTTTTAATATAAAATATGTTTATAAATAGCTGATATATGTGAATTAATGCTTTGTGGTATAGAAACACAGAGAAAGGTTGTAAGTAACGAGCTCCTTTATACCATGTTTCATGACCAAGCACAAAGTTTGGCTGCATTTAATGGAAAAAATGATGGGGAGTGTTCCCTGGCCGCTGCAGGATACCTGTGATAATGTACTTGCATCACTTCACAGTTAAACTAAAGCAAACGTATGTCATTGCAGCGTGTGCCGTAACACCTGGGCACAATAGAATGAATTCATGGACTGTGCGCCCATAAATCTTCATTTCCTAGTTTTGTGGGTTTGTCAGGCCTTTAAAGTTATTTAACACGCTTTTTGCGGTGATAGATAGGTACTGAGAGTGTTATAAATACTAACTTGTGTCTGAAAGTTAGGCTGTGAAGCTATCACCCAGGCTTATGGTGTCTGTGATTTTATATCCAGCTAACAAGTCACTGTCACGGGTCGGGACATCATCTGGAGTCTGTGAATGTGTAAGAACCAACAGTTACTGTATATATGTTAGGTGCTGTTTGATTCATAAATACAACATTTCTTTTAGGGGAAAAAAAAAAAAAAAAGGAAGAATAAGAGTGTTCCTTGCTTTAGTTTTAAAAAATAAAGACCATAGACCTTACTGGTGTCTGGCCTATCAGGAGTTCATAATGAAAATGAATGTTCATTTTTTCTTTAAAAGTGTCTCAAGCTAAATGATACTGACGCTTTCAATTTTTAACATCATAATCAATAAAGGCTGCTTATGCACACTTTGCAAAACCATCAGTTTAGAAGTTTGAAAAAAAAATCTGCATATGGCTGCAGCTTGCTGACTGCAAAGCTCTAGCACTAAATCTTCTGAGTTAAAGTTTTACTGGTGTGTTATGAGTAAAAATGCCTTGTCAGCCATCTGCCAGTTTTTCTCCTAACATCCATATTTTCAACCCTTGCTAAACATTGGGAGCATTTGGCCACAAGAGGCCAGCTCTACAATTAAACAGCCGAGTTCTGCAGCAGAAGCAAGGGCATGTCAAAATAGAACTGTCTGTTATTAATTTTAAAAGTCCATAAAGGAAAGCTATGACCCTGTCAGGGTGATGGACTGGTAGTTAAATGTATTATAAACTGTTAACTCTCAGAGACACAAAAGAAAAGGAAAAGAAAAACAATGCAGCGGTGTCAAAAGCTTCAATAAATGCTAATCATGGCAGATTAATCAGCCTCTAATTCCACTGATCCAAAAAGGTTAGAGTGTCAATTGTGTAAAATTAGCTCTTTCTCATGTGTCCCTTTGCATTTGGAGAATCTGTCTGTTCATTTGCATCTTTTGCCAATGTTTACGAAGAATTCAGTTCATTAGCTCTTAAACATAAAATCAGACACTGGAAGGGGGATTCATTGCCTTTTTCTGCTTAAAGTAGTACTTAAAGCAAATAGCATTGCTACAGTGTACATTTATAGATTCTATCAAGCAGCATTAATTACTGTATATCTCATATCCAGAAACCTTCTTTTCATAGGAAAGGTTTCATGTGAAGTGTTCTATTTAGTCTTTTAAGGAGGGCTTTTTTGATGGCTTAAGATAAAATGTTTAATCATAAGCTTGAAATGAGACAAAAGGCAAACTGGAGCTGCTAGACCTTAGTAAAGTACATGCTACAAAGGGCTCCCAGAAGTGTGTGCACTATCTGCTTGGGGAAATACCTGCTTTAACCTGCGTTTGAAAATCCTGCAGCTTGCCAAAGAGAATGGCAGTTCAAATGAACGACTATGCACAACACAGGAAAGCCTGAGGAAGGATTGCCTAATGGCAAATAAAGCAGGAGATGAGAAGATGTATTAGCTGGTGCTGTTTGAAGTGCTCTAACTGAACTCAGGACCAGACAGGACTCACCTGCTTTTCTTACAGAGCCGGCGTCCAGACAGGATTCATTCATCACCTGGTGCTGTTTGACTGCTGGGCTGAGTTTGGAGGACTCACATTGCCGTGACTCAGGTTACTTGGGGAGTGCCTCAGAGCTGAGAAAGGCAAGAATAGAGACCCTAATTTCATAACATACATGAAACCTTTACCAGCCATGGCTTGCACTGATAGGGAAATGTGTATGGTCAGCTGAGGGGAACCTCAAAAGAATAAATCTATACACGTGGAACACATCTATACATGTGGAATGCATGTATAGATGTGCTCTCCTAATGTTTGGTTTGCCTGCACTGCCTCCATTGGGATGAAATTCATCCCTGATTTCTCATTCCCTTGCAGAAAAAAAATTATATTTCTTATCCACACCAAACGGATCATGTGATTTAACAGAAATCTAGGAATTTCCCACCCCTCTGCTTCCCTGAATTCATACTGACATTCAGTTCTCTGCCAGAACCCTGCCTGAATGCCATTTTCCCAGACATAGACAGGATTGTGGAGGAGAATCCCAGCTGTCCACCTTTTTGGGCTGGCCTCCCTGGGTGGGTCAGGGCTTCCTTCTCAGGGAAGGTCTCCATGTCACCTACACAAAGAAGAGAAGAAGCAAAGGGCTACTTCTACCACCTGCCCTCAGGAAAGGGTCCCTGACTGCAAAATCCCACAGCAACTGTGGGTCAACACAATCTGCATTGCCTTTGGCTTGGCCCTCACTGACATAAACACATAGCAGTGTAAGCATTTATTACCGAAAAGTTTCAACACAAAACAGTCCTTCAACAGATGTATGGGAGAAGAGGATGAGAGAACAAACAGGAGTCACATGTTTGCACCGTTTCTCCATGAACTACTGAGCTGAGCTGCCCAGGATGGGGCACTTGCATGTGGAGCACCTCTCATGCCTTGAAGAGCACCGCTTTGTTAACTTCTGAAAAAAGCTTGGCAGGGCTTTCAGGGCTCAGCCCATTCTCTGGACTGTGGCAAGTTTTGGGGCACTAAATTCTGAAGAGAAATAGGGTAAAATACCTGTATGAAGAATCACATCACCATGGGCAGGGCTTCCATTAAATACCCGTTTGTTTAAGGATAATTTGGATGTCTGTATGCCATGCATCAGTGCACTATTTAGGTGTGGGTGTTGGTCCAAGGCTCTTTACTGGGGATTCATATGTTTGCTTCCTGTTGGTTCCAAGTTAAAATCCCACATATTTTCAAGAAACACTATTGATTTGAGGTGAGTTTTATTTTTGGACTCACTCAGTCCAGAAAATTAAAATTTAGTGAGAAAGACCTTTTCTGGAAGAGAAAATATAGTTAGATATGTTCCCTAAAAGAAGAAAAGCATTGCATGGCTATAATTTAAAACAAAAAAAAAAATGACGCATGAGGAATCTAGTTTAAAATATTAAAATATAATATTAAGTTTAAAAGATAATTATGAGACAGTAAAATAGAAAACCACAAAAAATAATTTAAAGGGAATGTAAACTATATATGGCACAGTGCAATGGATGGACTGTCAGCAGTATTTCTTTGTGTGTGTATCTTTTGTATTGCAGTGAACTGTGCAACAGCAAGATTTGAATATTCTGAATCTGCCATCTCCCTCTTCTGTCAATCAGATCCTTCCAATTTTGAACATGCCAGAATGAACTATGTTGACTTCTTTGGCACAAGAAAGTGAATCCAGTGAAATTCATATATTCAATGGTTTCATGAAAATGAGAAAAGTCTGTCTATTTGCTAGAACAGCTTTGGGCTAGTTTTGAATGGCTGCATTTCATCTCTGCATTTTCCCTCCCCACAACTGTTATGATGTGAAAAGTGCCCAAGGCCAGGGGCTTGTAGGTCCAAGTCCACTGAAATTAATTGTAATTGGGAAAAAAGGCCTTTTGCCTAAGCCAGTCATATTATACTTTCCCACCTGACCACTTCTTTTCCATTGATGGATATAGTTTACTCTACCAAATCATTTCTTTTTTTTGCAAGTGAAGCTAATTTAATGCCACCCAAAAATATATCAGACAGCTTCTGGCACCTATTCCTGTCTCAGAAGCGTTCTAAATGCTCAGGTATACATAAAGTTCTGCAGCAGACAATTGCTCCTGCTTCTGCAAAGTTTCTGCTTTAATAATAGCAAGAGACAAGTTTAAACCCTTCTCTTTTGGATAGAATAGAGTGGATATTTTCCTACTGCAGCTGTGCCACCTTCTCCTCCTCCTGCACCTCGGTGTGACTGTGTGCAGGTTGCAGAGGGCAGGAGACTCCTGCAATTCCAGCATTTTCCCTTGCATTCTGCCATCTGATGCCGTCATGAGACTAACAAAACAAAGGTGGAGTTAGCACTGCACAACTACACGTTCACACTCTAAATTTAGGTTTACCAAAAGTTTTCTGATGGCTGGATTAACAGGGTTGGTATTTGTCCTGTTAAGAACCAAAAAGGCTCATCTCCATTTTTAAAGAGTCCTAATGCTGAGCTCAGATTTGATGAGCTAAATTACCCCAACTAAATGCAGTCTGGCAGATACTTCATCCATCCCAAAGCAGATTATCCTGGAAACAATAAAGCTTTGATTTGATAAACCTAGAATTAGGAGAAACTTTTCAAACCGTTGTGGTTGACAATAAAACTTGAAATTTCCAGTTTTGGTCACTGATTCTTTTTTCCTTTGTCAAGGAGATTTTTAAAGTCTTAAGACTTTATAAGAATTCAGATTTAAGTGGTGTCAAGTCAAGTCTATATCTCCAAAACATACTTGGGTGCTGCAGGAAGTGGGGAGAGTGATTCAAGACGTCTCATGTTTCTTTTATGGGCCAATATGACCAAGCATGGTATGAAGGGAGGAACTTTATTGCTAATGGAATAAGCCTTCAGATAAGATGTAAACCAGAGTTCCTGGCTGTTTTCTCTGTGCAGAAGCCTTCTGGACACTTTCCAGCTCTTCTCTGCCTACCTACGCTTCCAACTGCCTAACATAGTGTTTATTTCCTGCTCAGAGCTGTATAGTAGCCTTCTTATTCACTATTAAAAGAGCAGCTGCATGTTAGTGGTGGATGAAGAGAGCTTCTACCTCTCAAAGGCTGTTATTAGACTTAGTTAATTAAATTTGTAAACACAATTTAAGCCCTCTTTTAAGAGACAGAGATGCAGGGGAAAAGGACGAAGCAAACAACCTGAGTGACAGACACCGGAAACATTTTGTTCAAACATACATGGGTTCTGCCCTCCTTTACTACATGCCTTGAGCATCTGCATTCATGGTACAAAGTGGCTGAGAATCCTTATTAAAATGGTTGCATTTTTGCCCAGTTTGCATTGGTCAAGAATGGGTCAAGGTGAGGATAAGCACCATCAGACCCCTGTCAGGGGCAGTGGCTCTCACCCTGCCCTTTGCAACAGGAAAACACCCAGTCCAAAGCAACTGCAACCACCTCCTCTTCCCTCTCCAGAAAACATCAAGCAGATTGACATCTGAGAGAGGCTCAGACCTAAATCTGTATGCAGATATTGTTACTGGACCCTATTTCTAAACCAAACCTTGCCTAGATGTCTCAGATTCTATTCCAAATTTGGCAGTTAGGCACACTCTCGTTTAAATTAGAGGCTTAATCTTAGATTTCCCATGTTTCTCTCTCCTATCTACTGCAAAATACTGCAATAAGAGAAGAAAAACTCCCAGAAACCCTTCCTTTTGCACAGACAAGAAACAGCAAATCATAAGCAGGTTCTTTGAATACTCAAGTATATGATTATATATTTCACTGTCAACTAAAACCCCAGGAATAGGAAAATATGACTGTGAAAATACTGCCTTTAATGAGAGGACTTGGTTGTCACATTTGCTAAGATATAATTTATCTTTTATCTGGTATTAGTGAATAATATCACTTTGCCGTTCACTGTAGTGTGTTTGCCTTAGAAATCGACACAAACTTTCCTTATATTAAATCCTGGTTAAAGAAAGCTATCTTTTCTGGATGTCATATGCTTCCAATAATATATGGAATCTCCTCTCAGTTCCACTGGCTTTTCTTTCCTGAAATCTGCAGAATTCTCAGAAAAATATCTCTACCTGATTCCGTCCCAATGAAGCTATGTTGACTTATGCCAGCAAAAGAACTCAGTTCATTTGTTTTCTCTTGTTCCATTACCTTCCCACCTTTCTGAAAAGGCTATTTCTTTGTCTGGGTTATTTGTCCCCCAGCCAGAAGGTGCTGCCTTATAAAGGGGGTGGTGTTTGTACATCAAACTCGGTGCTGGATGATTTCTTTCTTTGTCTGCAGCCATAACATCCTCTTGTTCACACAGAAATAAAAAACCACAAAGGATTATGCCATGCATTTTCTGCAGAATTTAATAATCACAGTAAAACACTGGCATATATTGCTGTCTGCTTACAAATCTGTGTTTTCTGTAGGAATTACAGCTTACTATTTAAGTCACCTGAATAACCTGCTTTATACATCTGAACAACATAGTAAACCAACTCGTCCTGACGAGATGAATATCCTCTAGTGAACTTAACACATGTGGTCCAGATTCTGCTCTATGTTTCACTAATGCCAGTCTCAAATACATCCCTATTTACAAATTGAATCAAATGAGGCATGAATGATTCTCCTAAACTCACTAAATCCTCACTCACAGTGAGCCATGCTTGGTTTTGTTTTGGGGACAATCTTTCCTCGTTCACCATCAGCAGGGTGACTCACCTTTCCCAAGTAAACACACCTTCACACCCTCCCATCTACAGCCAGAAAATGTCACTGCAGCAATTGTTTTCCTGGGAAAGGAGCGTTCCCATGTATTTCTAACTGTCTTCCAGCGCAGTTTAGCAGCTGGAAGAAAGATACAGAGCCAGAGGAAGGGTTTATCCTCTGTTACTGCACTTCATGTCTTTTTCCACTAACTTTGAGTGGGAAAATGGCACTCCCATGAATGCTGAGTTATCCACTTATAACCGGAACATGCAGTGCAGTGCTCTGCACAGCAGGCTCTGATCCTTGTCCTTGGCCTGTGATTTATTAAACAGGAATAATTTCATATTCAACACTTTAAGAACCATGGACAACTGGAAGCTGACAATTACTAGACAAGCCTGTTTTGGGTAGGTACTGGTTAAGTCTCAGTTCCTGTCAGCTGGGGAGGATGTTTGAATTACCTGATTGGAAAATAAAGGCATTTGAAAAAAAAAATGGTACTTTTCCTTTCCTCTGTTTCTTTTAGAAACAAAACAAAACAAGGAAACCTGACCATTTGACAATCTACAGATTTCTTTTTATAAAACAAATAATAAAAATGAAGATTTTTAGCTTTGTGAAGATGATTACCAAGAAACTCCAACAATGCTGAGCAGTTATGTACTCATTGAAAACCTGCATTCCTATTATAAAGCTCTTCCACAGAAGCCTTTAAATTAAAATTATTTTTGAAGCCTAGCCTAGAACATCAAAAACAACTCAGAGTTGAAGTGCACAGTATGATTCCCATTGGGAAAAGGGACTCATTTACAGATGCTGAGTGATTTTTCTGACAGCAGAAAAGACATTTATTTTCGTAGAAGAAGAGAGGTCCAATTCTAAAGCATGGACTATTAGTATGTGGTTGTGGGTTACTCACTGAAAAAATTATTGATCTTCACTGAGAATAAGTCAAATATTAGTTTTATTTTCACAGCTCCACATATTCTCAGCAGAGTCTAAGCTGTGCTGAATTGTGCTGCATTGCTGGTACATCCAAGGGGTCTGTGTGTGGGGACAGTTTTCCCTGTGCACTTTGGCAGTGTGGAGATACTGAGAGAGGCTGTACAACATCCCATGCAACCCAGCATGATCAAAGACTTCCTCTCCATTCCAGAGTGGGAGCCCAGACAATGAACTTAAACCAGGGCAAGAGAAACAGCAGAACAGTTTAGGGCCACACTTCAGTTTCCTTTCCATGTATTACAATTAACAAATAATGGCAAGCTGCCCACTTAGAAAGGTAGCTCATTAATATATTTTGAATAGCTAAGAGCTTTGTTGGAGTTGATATTGTTATTATTATTGTTATTAATATTATTATTACACTTTCTCTTACGATTTTTGTTAGCTCAGTGATATTTTCCAAAGATGACTTTAATTCCCTTAATGGCTCTTAAAAAAAAAAAAAAATCTAGCTAATATTTAGTAATTCCCCAGTTTCCCCCAAATACACATTGACATCAAGTGTTTCAAAATATCCTGAGAATTGTCTAAATAGATTTTGCAAAATTCCCATAACCTTTCACTAACCACTAAGCCTATGCTATCTAAAGAGGCTTCCAGGGAGGTGTTTGTAGGTAATTACCCAAGAATTAATCATAGGATTAACATAAAAGGCAAAATATAATAAATAACCAAGTTCTTACATATGCAAATCATTGTGAGGTATGTTACCAATTTTCATAGAGGGGCCACTGTCAGAAATGCAATTTCATCTATCCAATTAGCAGGTTTTGCAGTATTATAAATCTGTCACTGCTTTCTTTGCACCAAACAACTGCTTATGCAAGTAACCGTGTGAAACTCTATTAAAACCACGGGTCTGTATAAAGGGGGTTTAAAAAAAAATAAATTCCCAGTAAAGCTGGATTGGGTCTGGAAGGCTGTGGCCAAGAAGCAGTTAAAATTATTAGGAAGGGAATTCCATCATGCTATTAATGTCCTGCAATTCAGCTGTGACTGTGTTCTGTTCACTTGGTTTTCCTCTTCAAGTGCTGTTCTGTTTTTAAAGCTGCTTTGAAGGAATGCTCTCCAGTGGACTGCCGCCTGTCACTGCTCCCTGTCATGTGTCCGATAATTAAAATCTGACTGATTTACTGACTGGCATCAACCATCACAGCTCAAGAGTTAGAAGATGTTCATCCTTCCCAAGGCTAAATTTACTTGGTGAAAAGGGGCCGCTTGCTTCCAGCCTGAGCTGTCATTCAGCTGCCGTGGAAACCATAAAGATAGCTAACAGAGCCCCAGCCAGCAGTCTTTAGTTTATTTTATTCTAATATTTATTGCCACCCAGAAAATGAACATAATACAGACAAGTTAGTGAGAGCACTGCACCAGTGATTTGTGAGGCTGGTGTGGAGTGAGAGCAAAACAGTCCTGCAGTATTAAAATAAAATAGAACAGCGGTGTTTCCCAAAAGTATGGCAGGGCTGTAGCTGTGTTTATTTTAACCCTAATGGGGTGCAATTTATTATTACATTTTAAGTAGATGCACTCTTGGAGAAGGCTGGTTGGGTTGGGTTTTCTTTTTTTTTTCCTAAGTGCACACTGCTCAGGAAATACAAAAAAAAAAAAAAAAAAAAAAAAAAAGGAAAAAAGAAAGGAAAGGAATATCATGTCATCTTGTGTGAATGATCTAGCAGTATTAATGGAGCCTCCAGGATCTATTGAAAGCAGCAACTTCAATAGCTCAGGGTCATGATATCAGTACTTGTGATGGAACAAGCTATTTACAAAAGATTTAAACTCTGGGGAAGACGTCTCCTCCAGGCTCCCTGGCTTATTCTCCTTAGCCTTTGGGGTCACATCCTGCTCATCGAGCTCCTGTTAGTTTCTCTGTTATCGTAGGTTGGAAGTGACAGTTGCCAGCAATCTTTAGCTCTGACCCTCCACAACGCAGTGTCACCCCCATCCCAAGCACAGCACAGCAGAACTGCTCCCCAGTTTCCAACCTTTTTTTTTTTTAGTGCACCACTTTCTTTTTTTTCTGTTCCCACAGCTACAGTATTTGTCATTTTCTCCACATAAATAAAGCAAACCTTAAATATATACTGTCTGGTAAGAAACTCAAATACCTTTCCAGCATGAACAAGATTAATCACACATAATATTTACAGTACTAAACAAAACAATTATAACATCATATATACTCAGTTGAACAAACACACTGACAGTTCTTTTTGAAAACATACAGTAAAAATCAAATGAAAATCCATATCAGAGTAAAGGAACTTATCTTCAATTTGTATTCCTCTTAAGCCACTTTTGAGACCAAAATTCAGATGCAGACGCCCTCTCCAAAAGACATCAAGGCCTGATTTACACTTTTTTTCTGTGCTGATACAGCTGGAGGGACAAGCAGTGCACCAGAAGCAGAGGCAAGTAAAATTACGAAGAGGCATCCAAGAAAGTCAGGTTTGCTCACTTACGTCTGCAGCCCTTGGGGTTTGCAGTCATCAAAAAGACAAAGAGGCAAAGTCTTGAGTGTGCACTGACATAACCCTTGTTTTTCAAGACCTGGACTATGGTCTGGCTTTTAGAGGGCCCAACTTCCTGCCTAGAGAGAGATGAGTCCTGGCTGCCAAAGAGTTAACAAGCTGAGGACTCAGCGCTGCAAATAATTTCTTACTTGAGCCTTAGTCATGCAAAAAGTCCTATTGACCTTAATGGCTCTACTCATATACTTAAGATTCATGCCAATAAGTGTCTGCAGGGTCAGGTTCTTGAAACCAAGCCCCAAAACATGTCCATAAGCTCCCCTCAGAGAGTCTTTATGAAGCAATACCCTAAATTTGACAATATCCAATCAGATGTCCTAGATAAACGGAGCTACCATTGAAGACAATAATGCAATGTTTTCTGTAAGAACATGTGGGATGATTCCTGTGCATGCTCAAAGATACTCCTTTGCTGGGGTGCAGTTAGGGAAGGAGAATGTGTAGATATTCAGTACCTGCCTATGCAGAAAAGCCATAGAACAAACACAAATTTTTACTAATCACCCAAGTGCTGACACATCCCTGGCCACAATACAGGATTTTTTTCTGATCAGCCATAGATCTGATGTGCTGTAACAGACTGTAAAAGGAATTCAGAATTACTCATAACCAACAACTTCATCATTCACTCTCAAAAGTATTTCATCTTCTCTTGTCTCCTTGCTTTCAGGAATTTCTCTCAACCTGATATTTCTTAATCGGAACTTATTTTTTACAGGTCATCAATATGATTTCTCAGTGTCTTAGTGCTTGGTATTCTCATTTGGAACAGCAATCAGTTGTGCCTATCAATCTTTAGCATCTTATATTCTACTTTCATGCAGCTGTTTACAGCACAGAGCAAAACACTTCCTGCCAAAAGGAAGAGTAACAACAAATCTCAGAGATCTTTAAAAAAATGCAGTGGATTACAAAGCGAAAGGATACATTAAAAAATGAAACTCAACAAGCCACAAAAGTAACAAAACTATGAAAACACCTAAGAACAATAGAACTGTCTGCCATCTTGGAGCACCCACAAGACCAAATATTTTCACAGTTAGTGTAGAGATCACTGCAGACTCTGAACATAAGCTGTGGTTAGCTCACTCTTACTTTAGCAAGTATAACTGTAAATTATGGTAGCTACACTAATGGTCCTTATGACCTGTTGTGGTAGTGAATTTCAGAGGCTGGGGACATGCTGGGTAAAGAAAGATATCCTCTCATTTGTTCTAAATGTACCTCCCATTAATTTCAGTGAACTCCAGGTTGTTGCTATATTAGAACTGAACATGAAAAGCAAGAACTGATTGGTTTTCACT
Source organism: Pyrocephalus nanus (assembly GCA_038380795.1). Taxonomy (NCBI): domain Eukaryota; kingdom Metazoa; phylum Chordata; class Aves; order Passeriformes; family Tyrannidae; genus Pyrocephalus; species Pyrocephalus nanus. The sequence goes on along the minus strand of CM076273.1, from coordinate 5,645,892 downwards.
ACATATTCACAACATTAAATACCTCAGTCAAGTTTCTTTGCATTTTTCTTCTTTCCAAATGCCCTTTTTTCCTGAAATCTGTAATACAGGAGGATGGAAATTGGTTTCTAGTATGATTAATGCTGAGCAAAACTTTCAGCTCAATACTAGACAAATATCACCTGGTTTTGATATAATGTCTCTTTCCCTCTCCTCTCACTCCCTCTCTTCCCCTCTTCCTCTTGGGATGCACAAAGCATTTCAAGCAGTCCTACTTCAGGTCTGGATCCCTCACCTCATGTTCCTGAAACACCACCTCCACACCGAAGTGATTCCAGGAGTTGCTGCTCTCTACCTTTTCACCTCTAAGTATCCTCTGAAAAGGAAAGCCTTTTTCACTCTCACTTCCAAAATGTCTGGCAAGTTGGATGACCCCGTTCATATCTCCAGTGTCACTTTGATCGTGAGGGGGTGACAGAGTATTTCAGCAAACATGAAATGTGATGCTCTTACAGTCAATCGGGTCTTCAAGGGAGCTTTTTGCAAGTTCACCTGAGCTTATTAGAAACCAGAACAAGAAAAATGGTCAGCCCTGCTTTAGTCTAAGGTCTAACTACACGTTAATATAAACAAAGCTGGAAAATTACCTGAACTTTATGAGAGGTGAGCAATTCTGGTAAAGTGTGATCTCCTCAGAGGGCACCCTCAGGGCCCACTCTGGAAGCAACTAACACAGTCAGGGCTGCTCTTGTTCCTGTCCTCCCCCTACCCACCCCCATGGGGTGACAAACTTTTGCCCCTCAGAGCCACCTCTGGCATCAGAGACTGGAGACACAGACCCCAGGATGCTCTGACAATCCAGAGCTCAGGAAGACAGGAGCCAGCAAATCCCCTCACTTCATCAAAAAGTCAAAAACTGGGGGTTTTGCAAAGTCATTTTGAAACCTCGAAGATTTTTCACAAGCCTTGAAATCTGAGCGGGTGAGCTTTGTTTGATGGGAAAAGTGGCAAAGCAATTTCCTTCACTCACAAGAACCATAGGAACGCAAAGAGGAAAATATTGCCGTCCTACTTTTTCCCAGTTATCCCACAGTATGTTTTCCTTCTGGCCTCTGCCACCAGGCCTGGCTCTACACTGCCATGGCCATGCCAACACCCCTGAGATGGCCTTCATCTTGGGTGTACTGAGGGGTAGAAGACTCCACATTAATTGTGCCTTAATCTTTCTCCTTTACTGTGACATAAAATTAATTAATTGAATTAGAAACTGCGACAAGATAATAATAAATAAAAGTCAGTATCAGAAGGGAAGATTTTTAAAGCTGTTTAAATGCCTGATTTGAACAAAGCACCTAAACAGTTTTAAAATGTGACCCATAACGCGTTTCACCCCAAAGGATATAAGCAGGATATTGAAGATTATTCATATATAGGAAATATTCAATTCATCATCCAAATGCACCCACTTCTGCAGTGAAATATAGCAGATACTTAACAGCACCCAGCAATTCGATATGCATTGAAGGTGGGGTGTGGAGGAAAAATAGAACAGTATCCAGATGAAATTGCAGATGTCAGGAATGGAATTCACCAACTGGGAGGAGACGAGCAAAAAGGGAGATTACTATTTTTATGTAAAATAAATCAGTCTGCTAATCGGGCTGGGATTTTGCTGCTGGGAGTTAAGGAGGGCAAGAGGAGAACCGTAATTTTTAGAGCTGCCACTTTAAACTACAGCCCGTCTTGCTTCAACACTGCTTTGATGCAGCATCAGAGAGGGAGCATCTTGAAGTGCTGTAATGTCAGGGCTCAAACAGGCATATTTTAAAGTAACAGGAAGTAAATTAAGCCAATTAAACCATTTTAATGCTTTGACTTTTTTAGACTGCTTGCTTACCAAGCAGGTTTTTCTCAGCTTTCACTGCAATGATCATTACCTACATTTCAGGAGGCAACTATTTCCCAGCTTTTTAGACTCACACCTAAAACTTTGGGTTATCCCTTTGCTTTCAAGCACAGAGTTTTTACGTATAACATGGAGTTCAACTCTCTGCACACCTTTGTTGGGATTTCTTGTGTCTGGAGAGAGCTGGAGCAATGAAAAAATCTGCTAAAATGCCTGCCAGGCTCCCCTTCTTAGGATTCATTCCCAAACAGGAAGAACCACCCTCTAGACTCTATAGCTGCCAGGGTGCCACGTGTTGCCTGGGCCAGGACACAGTGCCCAGAGCCCCTGTGCCCTGCAGTATTTTGGTGACCTGCTGGATGCTCCATGGGGCTGTTCCAAGTCCATCAGGGCTTTCCTGCTTGTCCAGAGCCTCACAGCACAAGGTGGGGCCATCATGGCCTGTCTGTTTGCAAACTTCCCCTCCCTCCAGCTTTGAACCCACCAGCCTGACCAGGAGATCAAAATGACCCCTATGTTCTGACATTCCTGAATATTGTTTTAAAGAGAAAGGTCCTCTTCTGGTGGAGATAATGGTCTGAAGCAAAGACTCAGCAGGCACCCACTATACTGGGAAAGAAACCTAGAACATGGTGGATGAGGAATTAAAAGATTTGAACTTTCAGCTTTTGCAGATGACACACCAGCTTGTCCCCTCACATCACCTTAGCTAGGGTATACCCTGGTAAATCTAAAGGTCTTGAAGTCTTTTCACATCATTTAAAGAGCACATCTTGTACCTTAAGTTTAGCAAAAAGCCTTACTGCTTTTAACCTTGGTTTTTATAGTTCTTCACTCACCTTTTCTCAGCACTTGCTGAGCTCTCACATGGTGAGCCTTTATCAAGATCTTTACTAAAACCCAGTGTAGGTCACCACACAGCTCATTAAATAAAGGGACATACTCTGCATGTCAATTAAGAGATTAAATTATGGAACAAAGCAGAGGGAGAACTAAAATTTAAGATCCCCTTGTATTTTCTGGCAAGTCATCTGTCATCTGAAGGAGGTATCCCGCTAACTGAAGCTCGTGAAGAGCCTGACGTAGCCATAACCGTGAATATCTCAAATCATCATGTCAACTGAGGTTACTGTGAAGTTGAAATTGTACTGGCAGTGGAGTTCTCTATTGTCATGATTCCTATAGAGATAGAAAGATGAGGAGAGAAAGAGAAAAAGAGGAATAAAAGTTGCCAGCACAAGTTTAGGTAAGTTCTGTTACTTGTGAATAGCAAATACTATACACACATATCATAAACACCAATAAAATATACATACCAGGACTTCATGGGGCCATTCATACACACAGTATGTTTTGTATTGGCAACTATCTTATAGAAATTATTTTAAAAAAATTATAGTGGAAAATTAGGAGAAACAAAAATGATTCAGATTAGAGTTTAAGCACGCTGCTGAATTTACTGACTCAGCTGGGCTTCTCTTTTGGACTTTCAAGTCCTTTGGATACCAAAAACTCTGCATGTATGTGTTATGTCTGCATGTGTGTATACACAGAACTGTGCGTGCCTTGGCAGCAATGCAGAGCTCAGCATCTATCCCACATACAATCCCAGCCAGGTGGAAGACAATATTCCTTTGCTTTTGCAAAGTTTCTCTCAGAGCACACCCCTGCACAACACCAAAACACTGGGCCTGGTGTGAGGAGCAACAGGGGTGCCCTGCTTTCAAAAGCATTCTTGACTCAGAGGGTGGTGAGGCACTGGAACAGGTTGCCCAGAGGGGTTGGATGTCTCATCCCTGGAAGTGTTCAAGCCCAGATTGGATAGGGCCCTGAGCAACATGATCTAGTGGAGAGTGTCCCTACCCATGGCAGAGGGCTTGGAACCAGATGATCTTTAAGGTCCCTTCCAACCCAAACCAGTCTGTGATTCTATAAAACACAGCCACGCCTATGGGAACAAAACCCAATCCATATTTTTCCCTCTAGAAAACCTTATCCAACATTTTAGAGGTACATTTAAGAAGTTTCATTACACAGAAAAATATACAAGTGGAGGGGTTTTTTACATCAGAATGAAGAGATGTTCCTCTTTTCTCATCTCACATGTGGTCTACAGTGACATATTCAAGCTGGCTCTCCTTCTTGTATTGAGTGAAATCACTTTTCTGTAGTGAACCAGCTTCTACAGGCTGATGGCAGCCTCTAAACTCATTTTCTTGAAAGCTTAGGTTACTACAGACATAACTGCTAATATTCATACAATGACTGCACCCACTCTACAAGCCAGACAGGCAAAAGTCAGTGCCTCTCTAAAATTTATAAAGCTGAATTAGTCCATTGCTGTGCCCACACCTGCAGCTGAGACTCAGTGTGTTCGCTTGGACACTGAACGCACTGCAATAAATTCCAGTGTAATTCTGGCTTACAGTCAAACATGACTGTTTGTGTCTGCCCATGGAGATTATTCCAAACTCCTCACAGCTCTGAGCAGGGACACTGCATGCAGCAGGTGCTGGGTCTGCAGTGAGAGACCCCTCATGTGCCAGCTTTGCAGTGGTCAGCATTACAGCATCTACACCTCCTTCAGATCTAGCTCTTAGCAACCACCCTTTATACAAACATTGATCTTCAAATGTGACTACAGTTACATAGTCCTTGAATGGGACTGAACAATCATAAAGAATAAAAAAATAAATCTTAAATCAGTCCTCACATCCATTAGACTAAAATTTTTGGGGGTCTCACACAGAGATCATCTTCAAAGTCTACAGGCACTGCAGGGATGGGAAGGACACAGTGTGGATCTGGAGAGATGGGAGGGGACTTTTAAAGGAATCTCTGCTGCATCAGGTCTGACTGTCCCCCAGCCTTGACAACAATGATATGTTTGGATGCTTTCAAACAAGCAGAAAAGGCTGCTTCATTTGGATAGTACCAGCAGACCAGACTGACTTCTGAGAAGCAGAGATGGGAGGCTGGGAAGCAGCCCAGCTCCCCAGTCTCTCCAAAGTTCAGCATAACTGTGATTCTTGAAGGGCAAGGACCAAACAGGGCCCTTCACCAAGAAGAAAAGCCCATTACCAGGCCCATGCTGAAGATTTCTATACAAATAAGTTCACCTCCCTCACATCTCTCTTAACATCATCACTCTACAATGAGTTGTCCAGTTGATTGGAAACAGTGGGGTTTGGAGCTAATTAGAAGCCAGAATTGTTGTGTCTGTACCAGAAGGGGATCAGCAGCCAGAAAGTCGATCACAGTTACACACAAACTGTGATTTATCCCATCGTGCCAGAGTTACTCTGTGGCTGTCACATGTCATTGTGTGAGATGACATGTCACATCATTGTCATGGTGACATGTCACCACATTACTGTGCAGCTATCATGGACATACAGTTAAAAGCTCTTACTACAACTGTTTCCACTTAGGTATTTAGTTTCTTAAGGATTACTGACTGTGATGTAGAAATTCCTATCAATCATAATGTCAGCTCTACAGAAATTAAGCTACTTTTAGATGAGGATTTTGAAACAAATGTAATAACACAGAATAGTGCCTATTTCTCAAAATGTGGGTTACATCCATCAGGGCAATGACACAAAAGAATAGGTGGAGAAAAGGGAGGGTTCTTTCTATTGTTTTCCAGAGATCTCACAAGAAAAAAAGACAAATCTAGCTGAGAATAAAAACAATCTTGAAAACATACAATTAGTACTGCAATTGCAGAAATGTCTTTCTAAGTTTGAAGAGAGCCTCAAAAAGAAGGTTCAGAGCCATTCATCTACATTAGAGTGCACAGACCAAGATTCCAAAAACTTTGATGGCTTTTCTGCTTACAATGTAAGCACACAATGTGGCTGATTCCCAACCTCCAGTAGTTACTACAAAGCAGCTGGAAAACTCAAACTTCAGCTGTCATAGGCACACTGTCCCTCTTGCCCAAATGCTTCATAAAAAACCTCTCTGAGATTTGTCTCCACAAAGATTTAAAGCCAAATAGATCTGCAGCTGTGTATTATCTTGTTGTAAAAATACACCTTTTTTTTTTTTTTCAAATGAAGACAAAATGAGGGAAATGGACATTTTTGCTAATGAAGAAAGTTTGAAGAGAAAACCAAAGCAAGATGTGAGAACATATTTTTGTATATGCATAAATGTATGTGTGTGTGTGTGTGTGTCTGAATATTTATGCATATGTTTCCTTATTTGACAACATAAAAAACTATAGCTATCTGTTAGTTTTCCTGCTCCTAAGTGGGGACTTGGCTCAGGAAGCACATGGTAACCAGGAGGCAAAGAAGAGGTACCTTGTTCTCCTCGAACTAAGAACACTCGTGGAATTCTCTGTCCCCAAGGAGGAGAAAGAAGAATTGTTATTTTCATTCAAAATAAATCAATTTGCTGATCAAAGTGGGATTTTGCTTCTGCAGATTTGGAAAGAAAAGGAAAAATAATATTGAGAGCTGTCGTTTTAATGAACAGCCTTTGGTGGGATTGCACAAGGTAAAAGTCAGAATAAAATTTAGCCCAGATGTTTAGTTGGAATAAGAAACTTAGTCTTAATGTCATGTTTTTCACATTTTCCATTGTGAAATCTTAACATAATTTACATTTTAAATGTTGTACAAATGTTTGCAGTTCTTTAATAGAGTTGTAAGCAACATAAATAAGCTAAATTCACCTTAACATCTCCTAATACTACTCCCAAAACTGAGCTCATCCTTTGTAAATTCTGCCTGTCAAAGACTTAGATGACTGTACTACACTGTAGTGTTTTACCTCCACACACAGATGAAGTCTGAAATTTTTTGTACACAAAAAAATGAGCATTTTGGCATAAACAGTGTGATCAAGACAGTTTCTATCCTCATCACTGAATCTTGATGGTTTTCTTGAACTTAGATGTAACAGTTCCCCACACACAGGATATTGTGTGTGATACAGGCGGTTTTAACTTGCAAGCTCACTCCCACCAAATGTCTGTATTTCTGTGTGAGCCAAGAAAGACCTAAACTCAACTATAACATATTTCCAAGAAAAAGTCTTTGCTGTTATTCTCTCAGGCACAATTTGTTTCCTAACCAATGATGCTATTTAATCAAAACTCACACTAGTCTTCCTAAAAGCATTTAAAAAACAAAACAAGAAAGAAGCATTTCTGTTCCATAGCTTAGTTCTTAATCATCTAATCAAATTTGATAAATTTTCCACTCTCTCTCTCTCCTAAAATGAATTCTTGGCAGCCTTCAGTGAAATAAAAAAAAAAAAAAAAGTTCATGTAGAAGTTCAAAGCAGCAATTTATGTTTCTGATAATTTTAAATTAATTCCTAATCTATGAAGCATAAAGAAACTATGCTTGAGATGCAGCCCACATCCAACCATATGGCTTAAGGAGACAGTCTCTGTGATGTGTGGCTGCAGATCTTTCTGTCCCTGGCATACACACCTGAAGTTCATGCCCCCTAATGTAATTGGACAGTTTTGTTTGTGAAAATGGCCTGTTCTGCCAAATGCTGAAGTCCTTGCTTTGACAGATATATCACTTTTCCAATGTGAGTGTATTTTGAAGAGAGCTGACACATGATCAAGTTCTCTTTAATATCCTTCAACAAACCTGACAGTTGTCCAGCAGGGTCTTGTGCCGCATCCAACTGTCAGCTCCTGCGGAGGCATTATGGGAAAGCTGACTGAGGAAAACAGCAGTAAAGAGGAAAAAAAGTGATTTATGCTTCTCTGTGTACTCAGCTTAGTATCAAAAACAAGTACCTCAGCTCATATGTATTTTAGCAGGCCTACATGGACAAAGTCTCCTTAGGCTCTGGTAATACAGGAGAACAACCTATTTATATTATATTTATTTAGGGATTTATTGCATGTGTCATTATAAAAAAACCCAAATCTCTCATTCACAAGTATGAGCCTTTCCAAAGAACTACCTTATAAGTACCAATAACTGCATGTTTTTTTAACTCTTTGAGGCACCTCAGTTTCATGCAGATTTTTCATGCAGGGTCTTTCATTTACAAGACAGGAGTTCTCAGGTAAAAACAAAAAAATTATGTTTTATAGTATTTTGCTGCATACATATGCCACCAATGAGAAAGTCTGTGTTTCAAGACAGGTCTGACAGTGTAAGCTTAGAACATCCTCTTCAAATTGTTATTTAGGCCAAATGTTGTCATTTTGTCACCTTAAAATTTCATTTTCCTGCAGGAAGGTAGAGTCTGATTGCAGTCATTTTGTGTTACTTACTGAAGTGCAGCTTGCAACGAGAAGGAATTGAACTGGACCAAGATAATAGCATAAAGTCCCATCATCTCCCCAGTGAAAGTGGCATTTGTACCCTCAGACTGCAGTTGTTTTCTTTGTCTGAAAACTCCCTCGGCCCGTCTTCGGCCATGTGCTGCTGAAGGACTGAAACTGCTCCTAATGCTCCATTCCCTGCAGTGAGTCCCTTTGGTCTGCAGCCCTGAGCCAAAACAGTCCACCCCAACTTTGGGGGGCTCTGTGTGAGCCCAGGTACCAATAACAGGCTCAGGCACCTGGGGTTGCAGACACAGCTCTGCACCTGCACGAGGTCAAACCCCACGTGGAGAGTCCAGAGCAGGCAACCCCAGGCTGGAGGGGCTGGGACCTGGAGTCAGCAGCTGTGCTGTAACTCAAGCTCACACTCCTGCTCACCCTTGCACTGCTGAAAATCCTGAACGTGAACAACGCTGGAGATGTGCAAGTCCTGAGGTTCTACATAAAAATGACAGAAAGATCCCATCAGACGGGAAGACAAGTGTTATTGAAACAGTCGTAGGAGAGTTGGTCTGAACTGGAGTACTGGAGAATGACCATGTTATCTCTGTTATTCCAGTGCCCCTTTAAATATAGTGCTGAGGTGACTGCCTACTTAGCCTACGGTGAAGGCCACACTTGTCTGCGGTGAAGTCCCATAATCTTGGTTTATTGCATTGCATGTATTGTATTTGCTCAAGCTGCTGCCTGAGGGGGTGCTTGTGGGAAATGTATAGCTTTCTGCTTCCCCCTTCTCTCCCAGACTATTTAGGCTGACATTTATCAATAAATTGCACATATTGTTATACATTTTTCTGTCGGAGCAGTGCTACAGGATTATGTGATGAGCACATTTTATCAATCTAGCAACACTTTTTTTTTATTATTATTATTTTTTATTTCTGTACAAAGATTTTTGCTGCAGAAGCAACTGGAATGTCACAGCTCCAGCATGACCTGATTGCTAAGTCAAACCAGAGACCCAGATAGTTTTCACTGCAGCCCCCAGTTCAGGAAACATTTCTGGGGAAGGCTGTTTCTGGCTGCTCTCCTTTCCCCAGGTCTGTGGACGGCAGGACTGTGTTAGAAATGCAGCATGGCCCTTTGCTCCCTACAAAGCCCATAAATCTCCCACAATCAGGCGATTCCTGCATTCTGCAGTTCTATATGTTACATTTTCCCCCCATGGTCTAAGCTGCTAAAAGCCACTGCCCTGACCTCCTGTTAACTTTTTTGTTTGTTTTATTTTTTTCCAAGGTAGCAGTATAATCAAGATCATGTCAGTTAATCCTCCTTTCAGATCAGCACAACTCTTCCTCATGCATTACATTTAAATTTTCTTTTAAAAAATGCCTTTGCTTGAAAGACAAATCATTTGTCTTCAAATTTCATCTGTCAAAACCTAGACAGGCTATTTCCATAGTATATTTTTAATCTTGTTCTGAAGTTTGCATCTTCTGTTTTACTTTCCTCATTAGTGGCACCCACAGATCTGGATTATTTCAAAATGCTACTATTTTGGATAACATGAAGGAAGCTTCTAGTGACTTCAGTAGAAGAATCAGAGTTAAAACTATTTAAAAGAACAGGAGCAGGAATTTGTCCTTATGCCTGCTGTAAAATATGTAGGACAGCCCTTACCCTGTGCATGATCAGCCTTCTTTCAGGTCCCTTGATTAGAATACACATAGGAAAATTCAGGGAAAATCTGCTGTGAGCATTTAATGTGCTTGAAATAGAAGCTGGGAAAGCTGCTGGACACCACCAAATCCAACCCTACTTCACGCACAGTTTTGCTACAAGACTTCTTTTAGCATAAGGTGTGTTAGGCATCATAAGCCAGTGCCACTCATTTTGGAAGGAGATAGGATGAGTTTAGAAGATGTTAGGTCCCCAAACAGTGCAGGAAGGCAACACCAAAATGATTGAATTCACCCATCTGGAGGGAGTTCACAGCTAAATGCCCACTCACCCAGCACAGCAGACTTATTTAAGCTTTCAATGAGGGTCACATTGATGTAACCAATGCAGGGCTCTGTGAACCTGCAAAGGAGCCCTGGTGGCTTGGCCTGATGGGCAAAGTGATTTGGACACAAGTCCCAGCACAGCACTGTGGGCAGCCTGTGTCACAGCCACAGATGGACATTTGTGAGACCACCCATGCCCTGCTCTCTGCAGTTAAATCTCAGGCTAAAATATAGCTTGTCTTTGGGTTGGTCCTTGATTTACTCCCCCAGTGAAGGAGAATATCCTGGTGGGCATAGGAAGAATTACTGTGGAGATCTTCACAGAGATATTTGGCACTAAGTGCTCACTGTCCCTTCAATGACACGGGCACATAGGCAGGAAAAATTAAGGGATGCAAAACATTTGTGTGGGAATTATTATTATTATCATCATCCCCATCATTATTATTATTGTGTAGACAGCCTGGCTTTTACTTCTCCAAAGCTGGTATGGAATTTTTGCTGGAACAGTGTAACTACTGCAGTGCTGCTGCCCTTGTTTTAACCCAGAACTACAGAGTCACTGCAATCATGAAGAATTACCCAATAAACTGTTTTAACTTTAAGCCTTAATGAAGAATTTCAATCTGTTTCAACCAAACTATTTTCTTTGGTCCACACTGACTAGCAGACTCTACTCTGAAACAAAGAGAAGACGAAGAATACTATAGCAAAAAGAAACAATGAAAGAACTCATTGGTTATGCAAATGTACTGCTGTAATTGTTTCATTATTAAAAATGTTTTGGTAAGAGCATTTTGTTGAATCAAGATTGATTGCAACAAAAAGTAAATCCAAGGGAAAAAAATCTAAAAAGATGTCAAATACTTTTACAGAAGAATTACAATAAATAAGGAGAGTATTTTATGCAACATGCTGACTCTTTGTTCATTTTTGATGGTTAGACACACACATCAATGAAAGATTTGTCAGAAGCAACCATCTCAGTTTCTAGTCTTCAGTGAGTTATGTGCTAACTGAACTCTGCATTTGTGAAGTGTTTATGATCACTTCAGAATTAGCAGTTTCCCATGAATGTCAGATTTATGGACGATCTGTTAAATATTTGAATCAGATCTGCTTACCTGAACTAATCCATCTAAAAAAACCCCAGCCACATTCTTTTCAAAAGCCAAGGGTTATGTCATGTCATTTTGCCAGTGTGAAAGAAAACTTACTGTTATCGAGGAGAAATTTGCTAACAACCTGCAGGATGTGTGATATATAGAAGTATTTGGGTTATTGACTCTCCACTGCAGCTTGTTTTTCACATTCTTAATTATTGGCTGCTATATCCTCACAGTGCATGGAAGAATAAAATCAAGTCAAAGCTACAGATCTGAGCTTAGCATTCAAATAGGGAAATTTTCCTGTATTTCCTCCAGGAAATCTCCTCTTGGGTATTTTCAGGAGTCTGAAATAGTATAATATATATATATACTAGATGAAATCTGCTGTGCACCAAAAAACAGTGGAAAGCTCTGGTATGTATTTAGTAGACAGATTCTGCCCTTCTTCTAGAGAAGCATTTCAGAAGCATTTCACTGCAAGCATTAATAAACTGAGTCCCACGGTGAGGGACTAAATGGAAGAGGACAGGAAGAGAAAAAGATTGGGAAGGAGGAAGAGATACAGGAAATTATAAAGGAGTACAGCAAAGAAGAAAGCTGACTGGATAAAAACTGACAAAGAGAAAACCACATGTGAAGGAACTGAAGGCATGTTGCTAATAACATCTCCAAAGTAGACTTGTGCATTTGAAACTCTCTGGACTGAGTCTTCCTTTTCATCAATCCTTACTTTTCCAGCCTAACTCTTCTCAGGATCTCTCAGCTAATTCTGTTACATTTCCACCTACCACTAGAATTTAGAGTATCCATTTCTGTCTCTCAAAATCTCCCCTGGAGCTCTATTTTCTTCCCAAATTCATGAAACAACTGCTTGTACTTCTACCTTTATTCATACATGGGGGTTTTGTTGGTTTGGGTTTTCTTTCTCTAGCAGTTTGTGGCACTGTTGATTTACAACACATACACACACTGGAAGGTTCCACTCTACTCAGAAATCCTCAGCCATGTAAACTTTGTTCTGCAAAGCAGCAGGGTGCTACAGTTGCACAGCTATAATTCATTTGTGATCTGATAGGATCACTCCAGACTGTACCATTCCAGAAATAGTGCCAGTTTCCTCACATCATCCTTTCCCAATACTCTTGGAAACAACAATTCAAGTTGTTACAATTATAGGCTATCCCACTCATTCAAATAACCCATATTATACTCCATAAATGTTTCTTGCAAAGCATATCTGTACTCAGACTTTACATCCAGCCATCAGTATACAGCATATGCACTTAATCAATGTATAATTTAGATATTTTATTATCACATCTCCCAGGGAACTGGTTTAGCTAATGATAATGAATGGTCATGACTATCATGTTACTGGGATGACATTTGCAGGGGGAAAGAAAGAAAAATCCTACCCTCATATGACCAGTATCACGAGGTTAAATAGTACTAGGGTTTTACCCTCTTGCTTTTTAATGTAGAAAAGACTAAATAAAACATTTTTTAAACATGAGAAAATATGCATGAAATATAATGAATTGCCATTTTATTAACTTTTCTATTTGTGTTTCATCTCAGTAGGATAGATCAGCAAAGCTGAGATGTGATGACCACACTTGGAGCTCTCACATCCCCTGGTCTCTGAAACAATGACAGCCTCCCCCTCTTTTTGGTTCAGCTTGTGGATTTTCAACAGTTCTGAAAATCATTTTGGACCACAGAAAATTCAAGCATCCAGAATAGAACTGTTAATAATTCAGGACTAAATTTTCCAATTACATATCCAAAGCAAGTAATTAACTTTCTAAAAACACAAGTTGCCCTAGATGGAAAACAGCACATGTGCAGATTAGGTCTCTTAAAAATAAAACCTGAATTGCTAGGGGAAGTAACACCATTTGTTAATTCTAAAGCTACACATTTTTCTGGAACATGTTTTACCCACATGAATTTTGTCCTTAACACTATAATCTCTGCAGATATACATGTCAGCAATTCCTGCCTATTCTAGCTCGCATATGCTTCCTAAGAGGAGAGAAAGAAAAATTCATCACTAACAGAATCCATATCATTTCATAAGAAATTCTCTAAGCAAACCTCTTTTCAAAGACTTTTAGCCCAAATGAAAAATTCAAGGTTTTAATAAGTTTAATAAGCTTCTGATAGGCATTCAAATTTGAGGTGTTTATCCAAATACCCTCAAGCTTCAGAGAATCCCTTATCACTGCTTCAATTCCTAATAGCTGTCATTCCAATAAATATCAGAGCAATTAAAATCTCTATCAATCAAAAATATTGCTTTCTCACAGGCCTGTCATTTTTTTAAAAGCAAATCCTGATGTACCTTTTCTAACAGCTCTTGGATTTTATAGCAACATATAATAACCATCTGACTGCCTTTATTTCCATTTAACTTTTATCTTTAATGTCTCTGCTGTTTCAACCAAAATATTTATAGCATTTCTTCCTTTGCACACTTAATAATATTGTCTCGCTTTCCTGCTGTGTTTTGCCCTCTATCCTACAAGGAGGGAAGGAAAAGCCAGTGAAACCAGTTCTGGGAGAGAAAGCCAAATTTTTCATTAGTGTTCACAAATCTTATCAAGAGAACAAAGACATCTTCCTACCATGAGGATCCAAAAATATTCCCTTGGGCAGTGCTGACTATTTCAACAAAACTGGACAAATGCCCTAAGACAACCCCCTCCTTTCTCTATAGTGTTATTTTACAGACTAAAATTGCCACTTTTTCTGACACAACGTATTGAAAACCCTGTTTAGACCTTCCTTTTGGTGTCATTTGATTTCTTGGAGGGCAAAGGGGGTTAAACAGGCTGTGGAGAAGCTTGTAGTACTTGTGACATGAAACAATGATGGCTTGGCAAAGAGATTTACTTGCAAGAATTGGAAAGAAAATCTTGGACTTGAAAGATGTTGAGACAATAAGCATCAGAAATTAGACATGGTCTGTAAGTGGAGTTTTTGCAAAGAGAAGCAGGAAAAAATTATTTAATTGAGGAAAAATAAGGAATTCTGCTCTTCTCATGCTGCATTCAAACTGAAAGGTGGACATCCCCAAGGAATTATCCCATACAGCTGGCTGCTTTCCTGGAGGAAGAGGAGACAAGCCAGGAGAAGACAAGGAGATGGGCAAGTTCTCACATATTCTGCAGGATCTACACAGATCTGAGATGAACATGAATGGAGTCTGGAAGAATATTCTCCCATTTGGCATTTACTTTAGTGCCACCAGGACGTGACCAAGGAAAGCTTTCCACAGCATGGTTCAGGGAAGTGCCCATTTCAATAGCCTTTTGTTCCCTCCACCAGGTCACATTCTTTTCTTCTCTCCCTTTGTCTATCCTGCAGGTTTCAGTGTAGCCAAATAAATCCATTTCTAAATCAGATTTTTTTTAGATTTTTTTTTTTTTTTTTAAATCTTCTATTTTAAGAGCAAGCCCAGCTGCTAATGCCCAGTTATTTGATCTATCTAAAGTCCTATGGGCCCTATTTTCATCTGTAAAAACAAGCATTGATGGCTGCCTAGGCAGATGACACTTAAAGGTTAAGTAGGTTGGACACAGTTTAGAGGACAAACTGTCATTCCATCATTTTGAAACCCAAGCCAACGTTTTGCAATGCAAATGTAACAGTTTTCTGTATATTTGGTTTATTCTGTTTCATGTTTTGGCCATTTCACACTCTCCAGAGTACTATTAAGATTAGGAGAGTTGTGTGCAGTGGTTTTAAGAATGTGAAAAGAGGTATTGTCTAGTGTATGAGTGAGCTTCTGCAGTGTGGATCCTTGAGTCACTTTAACCTTGAGATTTTTTTTACACATGTCAGATAGGTATTTTGGGTAACCTTATATTTCTTGGTAGCTCATAATATGTTCATTACTCAAGATCTACTTCCTAGGTAATTTAACTGATGAAATATCCAGACTTTCCTGGGTGTGTGTGTGTTTGCACACGTGTTTCAAAACTTGGTGTAAACTTCAAATAAAGGAGCCAGACAGATGTTATTTGGTTGATCTGAATATTTTAGTTATACAGTTTCTATATACATAAATCCGTTGCTCTGGAGTGATGTTCTATCTGTTCTGCCAATACAACAAAAGGTGGTAGTGAATGCAGGTTATGCAGCTCCAATAATTGTGGATGAGTATCAGCAGGAGAGCCTGCAACTGCAGACAACAACCTCTGCACCAGTCCTGTAAGATAGACCTTCACAATACCTAGACCTCCCAAAATATTCCTCGTATAGTTCATTAAATACCCCAACATTCACATCTGTCAATGCAAACACAGGATGACAGAACAGAGGTCTGGTGCTGGTAGAAGACGTCACCTCCTCATCTGAGGATGCTACACAAGCAAATGCCAATCCTCCTATAACAATACTTGAAACTCCCTGTAGTACATTATGTTTTAGCCTCTCTTGACAAAATATTTATTGTTCCATTTGAGCACAGTTGGTCAACACAATTTTAATTACTTCCCAGACTATTTCTCTGGATCAAGTTTTTCATTGAACCAGATTCACCTTTTGCTGATTTATTCATGCTCTGTCAAAAATAAAAGTTTCAATCCCTTAATTTAATTAAAATGTTCTTGACTGAGATCATTAAATCTTGGAGAGATGTTTAATTCAAAACTTGCTGTATCCACAATGGTAGTGATTGAGAACAGAAAATCAACTTATGTCATAGTAGTTTGTTAGAATATTTGTTTACTCTTCAACTGAAGCATGCTAATTACAATAAGAGGTCTTCACAAGCAATCCAGTTAGCAAATATGATTGGTTAATAGATAAGGAATGATTCGTGATTAAAAACATACAAAAACAGCATCTGCAGAAGAAGGTTATTAGACCTGGGACCACATTGTAAAGCATCAAAAAATGGGTTGCCAAATATACTTGGGCTGCCATGTGGATGTGGAATCAGACATATTTTTCTTGTATAGGCAAATAGAAATTCACTTTTTCATTTGTCTCACTGGAATTCAGAGGCAGTGGTGGTTGTTGATACAAACATTGGCCACCTCTGATCCATGTTAACACGGCATCTCTCCTCAAAAGAGACCCTCACAGAGCCAGAAAATTTGGGAAAGGATCATAATGTTTGACCAAGCTGCACCCCAGAAACTGTTTAAACCCCTTTGAGCATTTTTGATTACTGTGTAAGGACTATAATCTCAAAAACACTTGGGTATAAATAAAAATCAGGAATGACTCCATTCCAGTTCAGAATGTCAGTGCCAGAGTAAGGATTGTCACAGGAACAAAACTACTTGTTGGCCTCTCCTTCTCAGAGACTCTCTCATGCTGAGTTTATATACAGGCTGGGGACAGGCTAAACAAATAGGGTATCAAAGGTAGGGTAGCTCATTTTTAACTGATTGCTGCAAATATGGGAAATCTATATGTTAATTAATAAACTGAGAAAGTCCATTAGGTATTGTGTTCTATTTTTGTTAACTGAGAAATTACTGCTTTTCTTGACATGAGGCTATTTTAAGTTTCGGGATTTTGAAATAAGAAATTATTTTTTCACTTTTTCCACAGTCATTGGGGAGCTCTGATTTTATGTTTTAATTTAAAAAAAAAAATAAAATAAGCATTACTTTTAGCAGGTCACAACGAGAAAATAAAGCCCATTATGACATGTCTGTTGTTCTCTCACCTTGTTTTGCATTTTCTCTGGTACATACATGATTTTTGAATCTGTCAGTTAAGTTCCAAAGCATCATTCCCCTGCCTTTGCTCACTCAACCTACATCTCTTGCAGCTGATTTCTTCTCCTCTTTCCAATGAGTCCTATCACACTCACATCTGGTACTTTCTTTTGTCTAGGTCAGCTTAAATTAGTATATACTAATGTACTCCCAGGTTCTTTCCTTTTTCAATATCCCTTCAACCATCCCCACAAACACGGTCCCTCTGCAGTAATTCCTAGGATCTCCTAGCAATGGGCATGATCCCCCCTGGCAGGTCTCCCCCATGACCTGACCCCAGAAAACACTTTAGTTAGGGGAGGCTAAACTTAGGCAATCTCAACAGCCTGGGAAGCACAAACCTGAGTCAGAATTCACTGCCCTTAGTTCACACTGTAACTGTGAATGGGAGCATTTTATTGTAATTAGCTGGAAGGGGTACAGATTGTAGTTGTTTTATAGAAGCAAAACTATGAAATCTATAAATGTAAAATTGTTATGGTGGCCATAATACATTCTGAGCACTAAATTAAATTATGACATAATATATAGTCCACTTATTAAAGATATAACATCTAATAGCGCTTTTTTTTTTTTTTAACAAGGAGCTCCAGACTGAGTATCTTGGCAGCTGAACTTTTCTCTTTAGTCACACAGGTGCAGACTGTGACAGAATGATCACATCTGTGTCCCAGCCTCGTGTTATCAGGGGTGAAAAGCCAGGTGACTCCTCCATCTGTCCATCATCTGGAAGACGAGAAGAGTGATGTGGGGTATGGTACCAGCATCCTGACTGACCCCATGGAGCAAATGTGTCCCCACACCCTGAGGCAGTCCAGCTGACCTGATGTGAGCTATTGCAGCTCATACCTTGCCCATGGAGGAGCAAGAGGCTGCCTTGGGGCTCCAACCCTTCCCTTGGCAGGAGAGAAGCTGCAGAAGTCATGCCAGTGTAAACACCACCTTATGCACTGCCCTCCACTTCTGCTATGTGGTCACTCAAAAGTGATGTTGATGTCACTCAAAAGGGCTTGATCCTTCCCTGCTGGAAGTCACCAGTGACTGCTTTCCCCAACTCCAAACCCATGCCTTTGCTTTTCAGTCTCTCAACTCAGAGGTCTCTAAGGAATGGTCTGGGGGGCATCAGCACATTGAACATCCTAGAGGAATAAACCTTTATCAAATACTACACATGTTGGTCTAGCTGAGGATCCTGAGCAGGGACAGGATCTTGTAATCCTTTCCTGGGTGTGTAATTTACTGTCAGAATAGTCTTGATAGCTCCCTCAGGGCTTCTCTGAATATGGATTAGCAGGAGGAGGTTTCTTGCAAGGCTAAGCTCCTCACAGTGAAGGAACTGACTCCTTTCACTGATGTTAGCAAGATGTTTGTAAAGAAAAAGGGATAAATGCACAAAACTGTGGATTGCTGAGCACAGGAAAGCGAAAGTCACTGATTCCCAGTGAAAAGGAGCAACATCCTTACTAGAGCTACTCAATGATTTTCAGCTGGAATTATTTTCTCTAGAGAATTTCAGTGTAACCCCTTCCCCTCCCCCGGCAGTTACTTCCTCTTTACTATCACTGTTCTCAACACACTTGCCACTGCCTCTGCAGTCCTCTGCTGCCACTTAACAGCAATCCACTTGGGAGTGGAAAAGTTAGGTTTGCTTTTCCTTAAAATCATTTTCCCAACCAAGGACTAAAAATGTAAATTTTTCTTTGTGTATTAGGTTTGTGGTTTCTTTTTAAGATCCCATCTTGTGGTGCCTTCCTTTGGCAGTCACTTCCTGATGGAAGGAGAGACCTGTACACAACCAATACTTTGTCCAAGCAGAAGCCTGTACAGTAAATGTTATGCAGAAAAGCACATGGTTCTTGGAGGTCTGAAGCAATGTACCAAGCAAGACAATAAACTAGAACCTACTAAATCTCAGTTCCACCCCAAAATCACATGACCTCGGGTATCAATAGCACATCTCATATCCAAAAGCAGATCGAGGGAGGTGATTCTGCCCCTCTACTCTGCTCAGGTGAGACCCCACCTGCAGAGCTGCCTCCAGCTCTGGGGGCCCAGCACAGGAAGGACATGGAACTGTTGGAATGAGTCTAGAGGAGGCACCAAGATGATCAGAGGGATGGAGCAGCTCTGCTGTGAGGAAAGGCTGAGAGAATTGGGATGGTTCACTCTGGAAAAGAGAAGGCTTTGGAGTGACCTAATTGTGGCTTTTCAGTGCCTGAGGACGGAAGGTCCTGCAGGAAGATGGAGAGACACTATGGACAAGGGCCTGTAGTGACAGAACAAGGGGAAATGGCTTCAAACTGAAAGAGTAGTTTAGATTAGATATTAGGAAGAAATTCTTTGCAGTGAGAGTGGTGAGGCACTAGCAGAGGTTGCCCAGAGAGGTTGTGGCTGAAATGCTCAAGGCCAGGTTGGACAGGGCTTGGAGCAACCTGGGATAGCAGAAGGTGTCCCTGTCCATGGCAGGGGGTGGAAGTAGATGATATCTAAGGTCCCTTACAACCCAGGTCATTCTATAATTTACCATTTCTGCCTGTGCTTCCCATTCTTTTCAAACTAAATTCCTAAGTGCAAGAAATATCTGTAATGTATATGTGCAATACTAACACAATAGGACCCTTAAAACCACTGCAGCTTCTAGATTCTGCTAGAACACAAATTAACAATGATAAGAAGGATTTTTACTCCATGGGAGCATAAGACACTTTCACCACTTCATATTTAAATATCTTTTTAGGATTCCCTGTTCACAAACAGATACCAAAACTATCAGATAAGCTTCCAGCTGCTCCTATTAGGGCAAAATCATAGTTACTTTGCAAATATTCATTAGGATTTTAAGGTGTAAGGTTGCTTGATGGAAAATCTCTGAAGGTTCACCTTCCAAAAGTGCACAAATGCTTCATGCAAATGGTGCTGCACTCTGTGGATATAGATATTCCTAGTAGCAGTGAATTTTAAATGGTGCTCTCAAGAAATGGCTGTTGGATTGTATTCAGTATTTCCTAACTACTGCACTTAGCCATAGAGTTTGGTCTCTTTAGAGAATCTCTAAAACCTTGCCAGAAATAACAGAGTATAGAACATTCTAACCAAGCCCTTTTGGTGGCAATCTATGCAGAAGCAAATGTAGGTTATCCAGCAACAAAGGGAAAATATGCCATTTTCATTACCTGAGCTTCACTGACACAGAAACACTCCCATTAACAAGTGCCAGAAAGAGTGTGGGGATGTGGCTGGTGCAGAATAGATGGTATTGAGCCAAGCAGACAATAATCTGCTGTTCCTCCACCCCAGTTACAATACAACCATTGTATTACACATGGCATTGGAAATCAGGACAGTCCATTACTATAAACATTAAAAGCAATTTGATCAATGGGGTACCACAGACTCCACTACACCAGAAACTCCATTTACAGTATGTAAGTTAACACTGCAGATGGCCGTCTTATTTTCCAGAAAGTTTTCCCTTACATTTCAAGTGCTGCACTTGATGGTTTATTAAAGGGTTTGCCAGAACTAGCTTTATCTAAACAGTGGCAGTAAACCCTACTACTGGCTTTTTACCCTCCCTGCAAGGTTTTGCTTTTCACTGGTCATTGCTACCCAAGCAGCCTGTTTGCCACTGTGATTTTCCCTCTGTCTGGTCTGCAACACATTTGTGACTAAACAAATAAAGAGCATCAGTTCAGTAGATGGATCTTCAGACCCAAACTCCAGAGTAAATTCCATAATCAACTAGGCTGAATGATGCTTTCAGCAGGCCAAGGCTGATACTCACTATAATTCACATTCCCTGGGTACACTGCTCCATAATAAAGCCTGAATGTCAGGCGTGTCAGCCAAGAGCTCACATACCTGCTTGAACCAGTCTAGTGCCAATGGAAACATATCACAAACTGAAAACATTTAGCCTACTGTATACTCGTAAATGGATTCTTTTTAACCAAATGAAGAATAATCACTTCTACATAAGTACACAAATATGTTAAAAGTTAATATGTAATAAAGCCTTAAACCACTCCTAGTTGGCGTGTTCAGAATAATGTCACTGTAAATAAATACACTGAAGAGCTTTTAGAGTCCGAGACATTTTTGCCCATCAGTAGTATTAGTTTAACAGGACAAACTTTCATTATATTCTGACATTTGGTACATACAGTACGTTGTTTATGCACTAAATGTCAGAATATAAAGATAGTTTAGGTCTTTTATTTATGTATTTAAGAGTTATTAATTTAAGAGTGACCTTATTTAATCAGAACTGGTGTTTAATAAAAATCGTATTCACAGATTGCAAAATAAAGCTTTTGGTTCTGAAGAGACATTAGTTGTTGTTCAGCACTCAGATATGTGCTTAGCCTTCCTTAGAATCCTTTTTTCCCCTCTAAGCTTGCAACTCCAGCATGCACAATGGTTTAATCGCATATTGTTCTCTGAGTACTAACCCTTTACAAATCATATGACATAAAAAGAAAAATAAGTAACATTGTAAAGACAGTAATGAGAACTGTTGAGCTAAAGTGCCTCTTAAAGAAATCCTAATAAATTCCAGAATTTCTAGTCTTCTGGCAAGCTTTCCATTTAGAATAAAATCAATGATCAATGGTTGCAAACAGTCAGCATCAGGCTTGCATGCCTCCAGAGCAGAAAAAACTCATAGACGAAAGATGACATTTAAAGGAAAAAAGCTGACATTGACTCCATCACTGTCATTGCTTCTGCCATAAAGCAGCTTCAAATATTAAAACATTTTTCATCTGTGCTGCATTATTGGCACCAGAAATTGTTTTCTCTCTGTCTGATACTCACTTGAACTGCAGCAGAGCTCCCCAGAGACTCCAGATTGTTACCAAGGCCTCATAACATATTGGCAGTTGATGTGGTGGTGTTCATGTACACTTGCCACTCACAAAGGAGCCTCCCCCTCCCTTCACACTCACAGGAGAAAGAAAATGCTCCGACAGGAATTTCAGTCAAGTTCAATGAGTTCACTGACTCGGATGTAGGAGCTGGTGTGCATCCTTTTGAGTGGTCTCCTTGAACTCGGTATGGGCTTGGCTATAGGGCTGGGGCAGGAGGATATATTGTCCACACTTCTGGTTTTGTGCCAGCATTCAAAAAACCTGACCATACGAATTTTTTTTTTTCCAAATATCTGTTCTCTTTTTACATAAATGCCTCTTAATTCATCTCACATTCTGGGCTCAAGCTGTTCCCAGGTAAGTGTGTCACAACTCAATGGGAAAAGCAGAGCTTTTGTTGATAACAACACTTAAAACTCGTTCACTGGGAGGACAGGCAGATTTAGGTGCAGTATGGAAAGCCTTTGCTTACTATAAGATAATCTTGGCATAACTTTTTATGCAAACACACCAGTAGTATATAGGTCAGTGAGAACTGGTAGGCAAATAAGCCATAACTAATGCATCATCTCATCAACAGAAATTAGGCACCTAAACCCCTATTAGCCTTAAAAACACTGCTGAAAATAATTGATACACTGTATTTCACATTACCTAACAAAACCCCACAAACCCAGTATGCTGTCAAACACTGAGACAAATTCAGCTTATGAAAGATGATGCAATTAAATGCAGCTTCACATCACCAAAAATGATTCACGCTCCTCCTACAAGGAAGAGGACAGAGCCTTTCATGAACAGAGGCTTCTGTCAGAAGCACCTGCCCAAGATCTAATGTTCAGTAGGAAGTGAGGCAGTGGGACAGGCGAGGCAGCTCTTCCTCCTGTTCCCTTGGAGTATTACCACAATCACAGAGGCTTGAGCCTAAGTCACCTTTGACTTACTATCAAGTGCAACAACAAAGGAAAGCAAAGACAGGCTGTAAATTATCTTCTGTTATTTTGTACTGTCTCTACCCTCCTTGTCAGTGAATACACCCACTTGGACATTCAAGTGTAAAACAGAATGAATGCTGCAATTTGCAACCAAGCCCAGCAATTTTTTTAAGACCAAGGTCTCTGCCCTGTGACATAAAAGCAGCATTGCCCACCAGGTCCTATGAGACTATTTGCAGTTATGGGAAAGCAAAAAATTGAGACTCAGGCTGACAGGAAGCGAAGATTTGCTCACTGTTCACAACTTCACCACCTTCATCCACCTTTTGACCAACAGAGCCAAGGGACTGCTACTCAAAACATTTCCAGCAGCTGGGGCATGACAGCACACAGAAGCTGACTGTGGTCTCTGAGCCTGCAGCATAGCTCAGCTCTCACAAGCCATAAACCACTGATGTGGGCATCCCACACACTGCCCAACTGGGAATTGGCCTGCAGTGCTGCTCCTGGTGCCGTACTGAACCCAGTGCTATACTGCCTGGCACCAACTGGACTCACAAACTGACATGACTGTAGAGCAAAACGTGCCCCTAAGGGACTGTCTCGCTGCTTGGATGGGGGTGCTGGTGCATTCTGGCCATGAAGAGAGGCTTGATCTTCCACAACCATTTATCTCAGCGGGGTGCTGTCTGCCCTCATGAGAGAGGCTTTTAAAAGTCTGGACAGTCAAGGGACTTAAAAGAGTTCAAACACATCTAACCTGTCCTCTTCCACAACAGAAATCCTGAAAAATCCATGCCTACCTTATCCCTGGGGCAAACCAGCTCACACATAACAACCTGTCTGTCCCTCCTTCCTGGCCCCAGGAGAAGGTCCAGACACCACAGACCTGAGCCCTCTCACATCAGTATGACTTTATTGCACAGCACATTTTGTGAACAAAATCAAGCCACAAGGAGCAAATGTTGCTGCTGGTGCTGCTCAGGGTGTCAGGGAATCTTCTAACTGTGGATAACAAAATTTGCAGACACCAGTGCCCAAACCTGCAATACGATGGTCTGTTTTAGCAAGATGAGCAAGCTCTGACAATGACTGGATGACTTGACAGGGACATGTCTTTGCCTTTCTATCACGTGTTCCAAATACAGACAGTTGCTTTCTTTTCCCTGGAGATGTTGGAGACCTGGCCAGCTGCACCCAAGCCACTGACAAAGAAAACCAGTACAGGGATGAACAGTATTGGCTGAACTGCTACGACAGGAGAAGCAAAGCAGAGATGGAAAAAGGTACATTGGAGCACAGGGTGGTGTAAGGGGCAGGAATGAAGGTGAGAGGAGGATGCTTCGTGTTCCAGAGGGTTTGGTTTGTCTCAAGGAAGACATCCAGCATCCCTTCCTTTGGGGTTTGTTTTTTTCACAATGTCACTAGGACACAGTTTCCTGGAGACTGGCAGCATTTAAAAAATTATAGGGTTTCAGTCTATGAAAAGGAAGTAATCATTTGCCACAGACCTTTTGCTGGATATTATCTCATGAGTCATGACCCATATCAAGAGAGCAGCCGTTGGAGTCTGACTTGAAAAGCGAGTGGTTGATAATGTTCCCTATATATTCCTGCAGGTAACAAGTGATATTTAACTGAGCAGGTCTGTATAACTTGGCTTGCTGGCCCTTTTAACTCAAGTAACTGCCTGAGAGTGAATGACAGACTAGAGAGATTGTGTTGAAAACAAACAGAAAGAAAAATCAAATAAAAAGTATCTGTGTGGGTTGTTTTATTGTGGAAGTGAATGACAGCATTAGGATTTAGACCTCCTA
Organism: Pyrocephalus nanus; assembly: GCA_038380795.1. Taxonomy (NCBI): domain Eukaryota; kingdom Metazoa; phylum Chordata; class Aves; order Passeriformes; family Tyrannidae; genus Pyrocephalus; species Pyrocephalus nanus. The sequence continues at coordinate 5,621,287 of CM076273.1, read as the reverse complement.
GTTTAACACATCCTGCCTTTCCTAGTTTAATAACTATACACACAACTAAAAGACAGCATATAAAAACACATAGCGATTTAGTGGATCAGGGTTGCTGTATTTGGATTATCAGGACATTTAGGGGGGGAAAAAAAAAAAAAGACCACACAGGGAGACAGCGCAAAGAGCCTCTCCACAACCATCTGCCACAACATCACGTAGCTCTGTAAACTGACAGACACTCCTTTAGCAGGGCCCAGGCACGTCAGATGAATCAATCAATCAAAAAAATTCTTATGAAACTTAATCACGGAGGGTCGTGTTAGGGAGTGGGGAACAGATTAAATTACCACGGTATTAGATACGGGAAATGATTTCTGTCAAAACCATCTTTACTGCAATTATAATATGTTAATTATGTATTTCATTAAGTAAGTGGATTAGAGTCTGCACAGATGAAATCACGCTGAAGGCTTTGAATCATTTGCTGAGCGGTGTGGGAGGACTGGTGTGAATGGAACTCAGTTAATTTTGAAAACTTTCACATGCTAAACATGTCCCCCCCCCCCCCCCCCCCAAGTGCAGGAAATAAATGCCTCCCAGATTGTTGTGTAAAACATCCAAAGACCACATTAATTTTAGTGATGTAATCAGATCATGGCTGATGTGGTCCAGGAGCTTGTCAAAGACGCCATAAATGTGTTCGTGTATAACGAAGCTGCACTGTTTCTCAATCTCCCAGCCACTAAAGGAGGATAGCTTGGACAGGAGACCAGCTTTCTTTTAATCTAGGCTCCAGAACAGAGCCCTACCCAGCACAGACAGGAATCAGAAACAGCCCCCCCCCTTATTTTAGGTACTGCATAGTCATGTATGCAGCTGCCAGCACAGGCTGACTGCAACATTTAGTCTGCAAACACACTGAAATAGCACAGCTCTGCAGTATCCTGCATCTTTTGTGCTCCTGCTTATTTCTAATTCAGTGACAAAAAGCTACTGGATTCACAGGAAAGGGCTACTTACTGATGTATGAGCAGTAGCCCTGGTGAGCCACTAACTTGCCATGTGTATCTGAGGGGGCTCATGCTGGGTGACAGCTACTGGTGTCAGTGGAACCAAGCTGATTTACACCGTGAGAGGATCTGGCCCAACACTGTAATCTTTATATTTTTTAGAACAGGTTATTGATGGCTGTAGGTACAGCAAGAAGCCACCTGCAGAAGCTATATGGAAACCTATTCTTAGTTTGAATTCTGTGTGAGTGAAAGAGAAGGAGAAATGTTTCTGTTTCAGTAGCTAGATGTTCCTCATGCATTTAATGCTGTGCTCTGACAGAGAAAAGAACATGAAATAAGGGAAGATCATGGTAACTATTGTTCTCCTCACTCCCCAATAAATTAAATGGCTCATTTTAGAGGTTTATCTTGGAAAGGCAAATTAATGAATAAATAAAAATAAATGTGTCAGGCTCTAATTAACAACAAGAATTGGGCATCTTGTCATGGGATTGTAGTCTTAGCAGTAGGTAACCTTCCATTCAGAGGAGACTACCCCACATATTAAAAATAAAAGGACATTCAGTGTCACAAAGGAATAAATCTTCCAGCTCTTGCATATCCCTCTCTTCTTTGGAATAGCTTCCAGGATAGCAGAGTTCCTAAAATATATGGCAAAAAATAAGAGCAAAATAATTAATTTTAAAAAGGAGAACATATACAATATACATAAATTTGCCTCATCCCAATTATTTAGTTATCAGTAATAATCACAAGGGATTTAAAAGGAGGAAAGAATCTGAGACAGCATAACACCCTGCATGGAGTGAACGTTGGTGTAAATGACTGGAAAAGGTTGGCTGATTTGATGAAAACCCAATCAGACTCTCTAGGGAGATATTACTTTCCTCATTATTCCACTGATTGGCCTTATTTCATCTGAAGAATGCAGCACATTCTTTACAGTGCTGGCAAGCCTCTTTAACAATATCCAAGGAAAAAAACCCTATCACCTCTGTAATCGAAACAACAGGGAAATTAAGCAGTCACTTTCCTCAGGGAACTGTTAAAGAACCCCCCCAAAAATCTTCTGATGGACAGGCACAGTGAAGCTGCGAGGCAAAGGGGGTGGGATTTTGTCAGATTTGGCACACAGCAAAAGCCTTTCATAAATTTGCTAAAAGCAACTAAACCAGCAGGCTCAAACCATAACTCCTCCCTCTGCACTGGAAAAAAAATAAATAACACTCGAGTTGTTTGCTTGTAGCAACCTAATCTTAACCAACAGTGACATAATTTACTAAGGGAGTTCGTTCTTGTGATACAAAATTTGTTATGCCCACATCACTGTGCAGGGCTTTAGAATAAAGCAGCAATTTCAAGTCAAGTACAAAACACACTTGTGAAATTCAGTCTGAGAACTGTGTTATCAATGGCCTCAAGCTTGCAATAACTGTTAATTAAGTGTATTTTTCATTATTCTTTAGCAAAGAAGCAAGATTTAATGATGTAAGTTAACAATAGATGATAATTTAGAGTAGTGACAATAGTTTAATTATTCACACACATATAAAAGTTAACTTCATAACTTATTTCTTTGTAAGAACAAGTTCATTTAAAATATTTTGAACAGTGCATACAATTACCACATATGGTATCTTGCCATACTGTTTTTGTGGATACAAGTCAATTTGCTACAGAAGTCTCTCCTCCAGTAGTAACTCAGGGAAGGAATTCTCAGACTTAAATATGAGTTGGGGGGCTTTTTTGTTTGTTGTTTGGGGGGGTTTGGGGTTTTTTTGTTTAGTTTTTTTGGGAAGGAGAACAGACTTTACTAGCAATAGATAGCAGTAGGCCCACTTGGTCAAAAACTGAGTCTGAGCCATCAAACAATGGACCTCAACATTGCCTAAGCTATTTCCAAAACTTCCACAGAGGCCTTTGTTGAATTACAGGAAATACTATGGGTAAAGAACGAAAATACAGCTTATGATAAGCTGCAAAATGGTGCTCAAAACCTACTTGAACACCAATTTTGAAAACATTTGAGTGTCTTGAGACCATCAATACCCTAAACTAAATCTAGACTAAATGTAGTCAAGAGTGTTTAGTGAGGAAGATTTTCCTAGTGTTTGTTACAGAAAAATCAAAAGGAATATCAGTTTTACTCAAAGACTGTAAGTACCCAAGCAAATTATAATTATAGTGCATTTAAATATAAAATGATTCAAAAAAACCACCTATTAAGTAAGCAATAATGATTCATCCTGTTCAACTAATTCTTCTGTTTCAATGCTGTGTTTTGCACATTTTGTTCCCCCGGCAATAGACAAGCCTAGGGACCCAAATAGACAGCAATTTTAGACTAGATTTCCTGATTGGGAATGTGGAGATGTTCCTCAGTTACTGCTCAATAAAAACATTTAAAAATGTCCGTCACACAGAGAATTAGGACTCAGTAATAGTATGTTATATCTATTTTCAGCTGACTCTTTGGTTTACTGTTTTCTCCAACGCTGTGCCTGAAAACCTGCAGGGATAATGTGATGGCAGCCTGATCCATTGGCCCAGTCAGGCTGGTCTTTCTCTCTGTTAAGATCACATTTTAAAAGACAGATTTTAAAAGACGAATTCAAGACCAATTAAAGATTTCAGAGTCTCCTACATATAAAGAGCTACAAGGGTCTCTGTTTTCAAAGAAATGTTCCTCTCTTCAAGAGAGAAAGACTGAGAAAAAAAGTCAAGGTAGATGCAAACTCTTACACCCATAAAATAGCAGCTGAGATGGTGGGAAGGTAAAGATTATGAAGAATATTCCCATTTGTAAAAAATTTCCTGTTTTGCAGGAGTTTTGTTTCTAAGCAAGGCCAGCTGAAAGCGAGGTCAGGCCAAGCTACTCATTTGACTTAAGCATGCATATTTGACACCCACGTTTTGGACTCCCACATCCCTGAGGGTGCTCTTGGGAGGCCCCCTTGAGTTTTGAGTGGTTGCAGAGTAACGATGGAAATGTGGGAGACATTACATTCTTGCTCTGAACTGGCTCAAACACAATTAATTACGCCTTTTTCTCCTGCTGGATTCATATTACTATGAAAGCCAGTATATTTGTTCTTCCAGCAAACACAAGAGCTTTCTTTTTGTCAGGCTTATCAGAGTCACACAATTCAGTATTGAATCTTCTTGGAATGAGCAAATATTCTGTGTATAATAGAGCCAGAAAATGTGACTACCTCAGGATATGCTTGTCCATCAGTGCACTGGAAGCAAGGAGAGGCACCCTGACCTTTGGATCTGTGTTTAGGGAAGTACCTTTGTTAGAAGGTGGTGCCCATGTTCTGGAGCCAAACATCTGTTTCTTTATACTAAAACACTGCTGCTTTTAGCAATATCAAGCTCAGTGCCCTTTGACTGTGCATAAAATCAAGAGGATACGACAAAAATTCAGTTTTTTGCATGTGATGCTCACTGGGAGCTGCTGAAACCATAACGATACTTTAAATAATAAGCTAAATAAACTAAAAGATTGCCATGTGACCAAGTAGCAGCTCCTTTCCTCTCTGGCCCTCAGAGAAAAGAAATGTGAAGGAAAATCTCAGGATGAGTGGTACTGGAGGACATGAATGTACCACTGAGTACATCTCGAGGAAAAGATGCCAGCAGCCAGGTTTGTGTGCATCCTGGAGCATCTACAACCTGCATGTTCCTCTTACATGACTCTCTGGTTCATCTTAAGACAGAGAAATATCTATTCTTGGGTCTGAAGGGTTGATCACTTACAGACATAATTTCTCCAGCAGGCTTTGCAGGTCACAACCATCCCTGCATTGCTCCAACAGTGACGTTTGCCCTTACAGCAGTAACTGAATTGCTGGTGATTTACAGGCTTGATCACTTCTTTGGAGATAGCTCTGCAGGGCATTTTGCAAGCCCTGGTCAGCTCTTGTGCACTCCCCTCCTTGCCTGGAGGCTGCAAGAAGGAGGCAGGTCCAGCAACAACCCTTCAGCTCAGCGCTGCTCCCAGTCACACCGTTTGTAGCTCACAATTCAGGCAGACCTTCCTCACATCTGCCTGCAGAAAGACTACATATACCTCCCCAAAGACATGTGATTAACTGCTGATGTGTTTATCAAAAGAAAGATGCTCTTATTTTGGGGAGAAACAGATGTGAAAACACGTTCTGGGATATTGCAAACCAGCAATCTTTCAAGACCACACCTTAAGCTACAACATTGTGAAGAATTCAGCTGGACAAAATTACTCATTGCCTTTGATGAATCCAGAGTGCTACCTATCACTTATTTATTGCACACTTCACTTAAAGAGCCTGATTTTGTAATGATGGAAGATTATTACATCTGATTACATTGCACATGACAGGGCCTGTATCCTATCCACAAAAGGTTTCAATTAAATATGGCAATCTTGATGTGTCCTCTTGATCAAAAAAAAAAAACAAACCAACCCAACCTAGATAGGTGATCACAGTTCATTCAATAGTATAAAAATCAAGCAACAACACCAACAACCTTAGTAAATACAGCAGCTGAACTGGCTGTACAAGATGTTTGTTCCACTCAAGTCCATCACAGTCTCTGAATTTCAAATTAAACTAAACCAAAATATGCCAAATTAGAATAACCTCTGAAATTCCCCCTATATAATTTATTTAAAATTTCCATCTAAAATTCATTAAAATCACTAGCTTGAGCAGAGATTCAACCTGCAGCATAGAAGGATGTACAGCTGAGTAAAGTCATTTTTCCTGTTTCATTTAGTTATGGTGTTTGGCTCCAGGACTATACAGTACATCTCACTAAAGGTGGAAAAAAAAGGGGGAAGAAAAAAAAAATAGTAAAAAAAAACCACAAGGAAAACCTCCTGCTCTCCTTTTGAAAAAACAATCAAACAAAAAAAAAACAGGAAAAAGCAACATGCTTTCAAGCCCTGTGCATTCATTTATGTCCTTCTTGTAGAACTCAATCTGACTCACCTTCTAATCCTCCCCAGCTCTCATTTATCCCAATAAACAGATACTGACTCTTGCGTGTCCTGACTTGGGTTGCTTAGCTGAAAACGTGTGTGGTATTTGAAGAGAGCTCACAGTGCTCTCTTTTGGGTGAGGTAAAGTGCTTTGAGACCTGCTCCTTGTTAAGCCAAAAAAAACCAAAACATCCCTGCAGTATGTGCTGTCCAGTTCCCAGAAATGGGAACAAAGCTAAGTTAACTGGTACTGCTCCAGAGGTTGACTCCTGGAGGCTCTGTGAGCTCTATTCTTGTTAAACACTGACAAAACAAAAGCAAAAAAAAACAAAATGAGATTTTTCTATTCTTCCCCAAGTGGTTGTATGAGATAAACAAAAAGAAGCCAATGGTTCTAGCAATATTCGGCCAGTAAAGCAAACTATTTTAATTTTAGCATACTGATAACGTGGTTTAGCAGTTTAGAAGCTATGGAAATAACAACCTCCTATCAACTTCTGAACGGTGACTTCAGACTAAACCCAACTCTCAGTCAAATCACTTAAGCTTGCCTAGTTTTCTTTGAAGCCTGGGAAAAATCGCAGTTTTTGACCAATTGCCATGGAAAACTATAAATCAGACTATGGTCATTGAAAGTTAGACTCAGGTTCACCATATGGTTTGTAAACCTGGAGAATCACTGATGCGTTTTGAGTTCCTGATGAAATCTGAAACATTAGCTGGCTTCACATGGTTTCAGATTCCCTTTCAAACATTTCAAACTCCCCATTCTCTCACAGCATAAATTCTTTCATTCATTCTAGAATGTGTTAGGAGATCACAAAGGAAACTTAAGATTAAAAAGAAGAAAAAGGTAGAAACATACAGTTTTCACAACTGTGTATACAACCAGCTTAATGACCCGGACAAATGCACTTAATTAAGCATTTATGTGCACAATTACCCAGTTTGTGAATAAAGTCTTTACAATTACGTGTGCTAACCGGATGTCAAATGTGTCTGGACTGTACACAACCCATCGTAAGATTGACCTTACAGAAACATGGCCTTCAACCTAATCAATTGTTTTATCTGTTTCAAGGCTTGTATAAAAAGTCAGATATATTCAGCACATCAGCTCAGTGTAAAACTCAACAGCCAACCTGGGAGGTTAGGTTTTTGTTTTGCAGGATTGTCAGGGCAACTTGCCCTAGGTGTTTGGAAGCTGAGAGGTTTTCTATTTTATGGCAAAGTACGGAAACTGTTTAAAAAAAAATATAACTGCATACTTTTTCCATTTTGGTGAGAAATAGTTAATGTTGCATAGTCTTTGATTTATTTATTAAAAGTATTTTACCAGGAAACACAACAGAGACAGGCCTTCTCATTTACAGTGAGACCCCAGAGAGCAGTAAATTTACATACACAAAGGACTAGCATCAACCCCTGAACCTTTAATGTTTATTTTGATAGCCCACCCTGCTGGTAAGGCCTTTTGTTAAGCAGCCAGGTACAACAAGGCAAGGATCCAAACAAACAACACTGGTAGCTTTGTTGACCAGGTCATATGATGTCCTGCCCTTGAACAGTACCCCTTGTCTTTTTACCCTTTGCCCCTAGAAAATGAAGTTAGTTAGAGTCCCTGTGGCAGATTTAGCATTTCCTTTCAGTGTCTGCCAATCTATCAAAATTCAGCTACCGCTGTGAACCCATCAACTCAGTGCAAAAAAGAACAAGGCTTACCACGGACCCCCTCAAAGTAGCAATCATTTATCCCTTCCTGAACTTTAGCTGACCTTTGTAAGCACGCTGGCAGTTGAAGCATGTAGCACCTTGTCGAGTATGATCTGGGCTGTGGGTTTTTCTCTCCCCACTCAGCCCCAAACCGAAGCTTTTATTTCGTTTCATTAATAACAGCCCTGCATTTAGGAACAACCACTTGAAGGGAAATAAACTCTTAGACACAGGGATGCAATTGCTGCAGCACCATGCAAAAGAATAGAAACAAATACTCTACATTTACAGAGCCAGTTTACATCACTTTGTAAGGGAAATAAACAAAACAAGTGGGTTCCATTCACAAAGATTTATCGGTGGGAGGAGGGGAGATATTGTTCACAGAACACAATGATGCATTTATATACAAATAATTGAAAAGTAAAATGAATCATATAGAACCATTCAGCTCCAAAACTCAGGCTACCACAGTCTAACTACAATATATTGGCTAAATATTGTGGTGGTTTTGTTTTATTTTTTAAAGCAGCAGGAAAATCTAGATTGCAGGAAGGGTTATACACAGTGTAACTCCCACTGTAAATTCAAACTGACCTAAGGGACATAATTACATACATCTCATCATGAGACAATATACTTTTTATTTGTTTGAATTTTATTTGTATTGGTGAAACTGACCTGAAACTGACACAAGTTTATTAGAAAAAGGACTCTCAAAAACAGAGTGGGCTGGTCTTCTTACTTAAGATGGATGTGCCAACTTCTAGTATGATTAGAGAAATGGATAACTCACTAACATCTGTGCAAACTACAATAAAAAGGGATTTAGTGTTACCCCAAGGAAGGTAAAAGAGGCTGTCTGTCCATTAAACGCTTTATTACAGTGCCAGCAGCTTTTTTCTAACTCAGTTATTCCTGCACAGAGCTCAGCACTGTGACTGCCTGTCATCCTTACCAGACAGTGCTTGGGGCTTCGTAGTTTTTTTGTGCAAGGTAGATGACAATCAAATGACTCATTGAGCAGGGAAAGCGCCTGACCCCTAGTGAAGGATTAACTACGGAAAGTGAGTGTGATCATGTCACACCATTACTTAGAATTTTCACAGTCAATTTCTGAAAATATGAGATAACTCCTTAAAGAGACAGCCCTTTCAGGAAGCGCTATGAGCCAGCAGAAATTCCCTTCCAGTACAAAGGCAGACAGTGCCATCACAGAGACATCTGCTTAGCTGCTCTGTGTAAACCAAACACTACCCTTCTCAGGAGAGCAGACAAGGTTAAGAGCGAGCAAGACAAAAATCAGATGGCTTAGACCATTCAGGTGGTACAGGCAGAAAGCAAAGTGAAAAGAGAGGAGACTATTAAATCCCATGTAGGGACACAGTCTCTGCCTAGGTTAACACAAGGACCTTTAAAATATGAACATTAAAATCTCTCTGTGCAAACATAGGTGGACATTTCATGTGATCCCTGTTTTATGTTGAGAAAACCCTCTCTCAGCACACGACATGAACGCAACTGTCCAGTGACTGCCCAACAAGCCCAATGGAAAGAGCAAATGTTTTACTGTGCTTACAGACACATGAAGACTGGGCCACATCTGGGAATGCCTGTTCCTCCATGGTACAGCTGGACCACTGCAAGGAAATCTCATGAAAAACCACTGAAATACTGCTGGGTTCACCAGCAGCATTGAGCCCCAGCTTGTTGTCTCTGTGAACCTATTATCACTTTCTCACATTAAAACCCCCTTGTGGTAGGAGAAGAGAGGCCTGACCCATTAATCAGCAAATGAAGGGCCCATTTGCTCTGTTTTTACATAACACATTTTTTTTCATGCACAGTTCTAAATGTGAGATTCATCAAGTTTCCACCAAAAAAAAAAAAAAAAAAAGTAATTCAGCCTAAGAACCTCAAAGCTTGGGCGTGCCAAAATGAGTTAACATCTGCTGCTGCCTGAATCTAATTGAAATGATTCATTATAAAATTTACAGATCTGCTTAATGATTTTGTATTTCTTTTTCAGAATCACCTTGTTCATTAGCTCACCTTAGGTAAGCTGAATTCAGCAGAGCTGTAGTTTCCCTAACTGGCTGGAGTTTGTATACAACAGTTCCTAATAAAAGGAGGCTGATTTTTCCTTTGACATTGTGTTTGTGATTTTGTATGTGTGTGTGAATATACTCCCTCAGAGAAAAGCTCCATTATCATCGAACAGAGACCCATTAGGGGCACCTTGGAAATTTGGACCCTTTTACTAGAATCAGGGCTTAAATAGCACTTTAATTTATGGCAGTTTTCTGGCTGATGGCATTTTTGCTCTCAGGTAAGGTCATCTCAATATATATCCCTTTAGAGAAAGCCAACATACACAAAAATCTTTTTATGTTTTTTGTTGGGTTTTTTTTATTATTATTATTTTCAAGTAGCCAACTACTCAGCTACTAAAATGTAAGTCGCATACAGAATGTATGCGTGCTTGATTCTACACTGGTTTTTTTTTAAAGGGAAGATCCTTTATGTGTGTAAAAAAAAAGAGGAAAGTGAAAGAAAAAAATGAATAAGCATGTGAATAATTAGATCAGAGATAGATGCCACCTTTTCTCAGTGTTGAAACTGTGAGGGGAAAAAAAGTGCTACCATATAATTGACATAATTGATCTATTTTTTTCCCTTTTTTGCTGCAGTAATTTTTTATGCATGCCATTGTTGCTGTTATTATCCAAGATGTGATCTTGTGTGGTTGATAATACTGACTAGATATGAATACTGGTAAGTACCAGCCAATCACAAATCTATAGTGTCTATTTCTGCATCACCAGGTGCTATCTCATGGGAAATATCCTCTTTTTTGGCAGGCACACAGCGCTCTGCATTATCTGTCATTTTCATTAGATTCAAGCTACAGCTGAGCCAAAAAGACTTAGTTCTAGCATATGTGCTCAAAATGGCCAAGATGAGATTGTCCAAATTCACCCTTTCAGGATTGTATTAGAAAACAACTGGAGCTAAAGCTAAAAATTAGAGCTAGCAAAGTATCTGAATTACATTTGGGAAACTGCAAACACCATAAGCTCAAAAGATTTCCAGCTTATCACAGTCATCACCTCCAAAAGCTCCAAGGAGCCTAAGTCAGCAATTTCTATGTTTTTCAACACTTCTTTTGTACAGACTAAATGTGATGATGTCAACAAAGAAGAACAAGGACATCACAAGAAGACAAAATCCTTCTGTTTTCCAGTGGCTCAGAAAACTACATCTAAAAACCACTGATTACATGCAAATGCCATATTTAATAGGTCAATGTTATTATATTCTGAGTCAGCACTAATATATTAGTTAGGACTGTTGTTTATTAATAATTCTGTAGCTAAACTATATGAAATGGGACCATGAGCCTTTCTTCAATTACAATAAAATAGTAATACTGTATCCTCCATCTAATGAGGACAGGCTTAATTGGGATGGTTGCTTTATTAAGATACCTCCCAGGAAACTAATTTGGTATAATGTTAGTGAATAGCTGTGACTGCTGTTTAATTGGGATGGTACTAACAAAAACTCTGCTTAATGGGGATACATTTGGTCAGTACCAAGGGGTTAAGTGATACTTAAGTTGGTGTTAAATGGGTGTGAAATTCTGAGTTTTGTTCTTTTAATGAAGACATAGCTAACTAGGGGTCAGGCAAGTAAAACAGGCAGGAAAATAGAAATCTATAGCTATCATTTTTTGTCCTCTCCTTTCATTGCAAGAACTTTAAAAATGGCAAATGACTCCTTGGTAGCATTCATTCAGTTCCTTGGATATAATCTCTTTCATCCATATTCTGTTAAAATGAATTAGTCTCTAACTTTCAACCTGATCTGTTTCCACTGCAAGAAGATTTCACATGACTGAATTCATGTGATTTCATCTTGCATTTAGGAAGCATTTCTAGGTGGTCACTTAGCCAAGGGCTATGAAGAAGCCTTTACTGCACTTAAATCTGGTTTAATTTCATGAGCTGAAGCATGAGCCTTCTGCTGCTCCTATACAAAAGGATAAAACTAGCAGGAAGGCTCAGAATGAAAATCAAAAGCCATACCCATGTCAGTTCTCCCGCAAACCATCCATATGCATGAGAAAATGTATTTGTAGTAAAGTTCAATCTCCTGTAACAAGCAAATAGCTTACACAGACCTTCCTCCTGCATGTAAGCCTTTGCTCAAGGAACCAGGGAAGCAGAAACAGTAACTTGATCTCAGTGATCGACACACATATAGGAAGTTACCAATAGCAGTACACCTACCAGCAGCTGTGGTATGTATGAGCTAATAAATGTTTTATGTTAAGAAGTTTTGGTCTGTGGAATGTAAACCCTTAATTATGAGCTCTACACCACATCTAAAACATTTATCAACCAATATTGAATAGCAAACATCTGTAAAAATCAATCTCTTTTTTTGGCTCATTTGCAAACCAAGGAAGAACTAAATTGTGCATAATAAGCACAAAAATGATCAGAAGATCTGCAGAACTGGCATAAAAAGATAAAAGGATATCCCATTATGGAACTAGAGCATATCTTTACCTACAACTAGAATTCAAGGTTTATTGGCGACAGGAAATGTACCTGTTGGCATTTAATAAATATATTTACAAGAAACGTAGTTGAAGTCTATGTTTTAAAATCAAACTTGAGGTATGAGTCCAAAATAGATCTTTGGCCATTTTAAAATGTAGTGTTACCTTGAATATTGCTTAATCCTACCAAGTATTAAATTTCACTGCCTTAGTTACTCCTCTTGTACATTCCCTCTATTTAGACTGCGAGGGAATTTTGGAGTGGGGGGGCTGGGATGACATGATGCTTTCTTAGATAAGTAATAATACACCTTTAAGCATCTGAAGTTCCAATCAAGATTTTCACTGTAATCTATCTGTTAAATAAGAAAAATACAGAAACTGTCTTATATTTTTAATTTTTCGGCATGATAGTGGAATCAAGAGGAGAGAATCTCAAAACGTTAAAGTGAAACAATTTACAAATAAACTTTCAAATAATCTTTCAGCAGGTGAGTCTAAAGTTACCCGATATGTAAATTGCCTTATTGAAAGAAGAGTTATGTCTTTTTCAACCATGAGTTCAATTACACTGAAATATTTCAATGGAGAAATCTGGTAGTTTTGCACAGGAAAAGTCCTTTAGAGAAGGGACTCGGGTGTGACATGAAAACTGGAAAAACATTAATGAGTTGAGAAGGTATTGAAATGCACAGGATTTATTAGTTGTTACAACACTGCAATAGATTGATATCTTCATCAGTGTACACTGACACCATTCTGTGACTGCATTTGGCCTTTGTGCCACGTCACTGATCTTCCATTACTGTAACATTCATATTTAAAAAGAAGAGTTTTATGAAAAGTGGCTTTTGAAAGGAGACAGAGATTCTGATAAGAAACTCTTAACCAGTCTTGGCAAGTATGATACAGGAAGTTTTTTCAACATTGCTGTTATGACTTTCCTAAAATAGCCCCTTATATTTCACATTTTGCTGCAGTAAGGTGAGCCCAGGTTTGGCCAAAAATTATAATGCAAAATTATACCTTGGGATAAAGGACCAAGATTTCTGTGGAACTTAAGGAGCACAATTTGGGCCCCAAAACATCTTCTCACTCAATTTTTGTTAAAACTTTTGAAATTGAAGGTCCCAATTGCCTGGCCTTTCATTGGGCAATGGTGCCAAGATACAATGGTGAAGGACATGAAATCCTGAGCAGGCCAGGTCAGATGATGCACAGGATAATGATGGCTCCTAGTGATGAGCTAACCCAGTGTTTATCCCATTCAACAAGCAAAGGATTAATGGTCAGATGACCATCAGGACTGATGCTCAGCAGACGTCACTGTACTCCAAATGTGGCTTTGAGGATACAAGGAAGATAATGGAACATACTTTGAGAAATCAATTCTTATTATTCCTGTGGGGACAAACAGCTGTTTTGCTGCAGCAAATCTGGAATGCTGATGGAGGCCCAGAAAGGCAAGGGAAGAGGTAAAATACTGCCTTGATTCTGAATAAGGGGGAATATGATTTGTAATCGGCCTGGGTCCTTGAAATTTGCGATTGTGAAATTAGTGATTGTCTCCTAAATACTTTTTTCCTAGCTTTGTTAGCCAGGATTCTCAGTATCCTATGATCTGTGGCTGATGAAGGTAGTTAAGGGGAAACGTTAAAATGGCAATTTGTGCCTGCACAATTGCCGCAAAAATTAACAAAATACTAAAGCATTATGCAGCAGGATCTTTGCAAACTTCCCACATTAAAGTGGGGCCATTAGCTACACTGCAACTTGAACTTTAAAGAGATTTGTATGTTATAAAGGCTTGGGGGTATCACACTGTTACAACAAATATCACTCATATTTTTAAACCAAATATGCAAAATGAAACTACAGATAAAGTCAAAATAACGAAGCAAAATTAGCAGGCAATTCCTCTAAAGCTTACATTCCATGTCAGCTAAATATCAAGTGTTGAATGTGACTGGTTTTTGCATAGTACAGTGAGGACCAATAAAGCTGCTTTTTTCCTTTTTTTCTGAGTGTGTAATCCCTAGAAAATCTACCAGCAGCTAATGTAAAGACAAAAGCAGGCTGCAGACCTATGTACTTTTCACTCCTCTGAAACAAAACAAATTCTCAGTTCTGTTGGGGTTAAGGGTTGGTGGTCTCATTTGAGCCCACAGTGGACAGTCATCTGCACGACATGGCTGGTGTGCCTTTTGCACAGTTCAGTGTGATTGGCAGTATTTGCTCAGGAGAGGCCCAAGGCTGGATGATGAAGTAACTTCCATTATAGAATACAGACAAGGTCAGCTTCATGCAGAGAGTAGCAACAAGAAGCCCTGGTCCCCAAAGCCTTTGTCCTACTGGATGTACACTTTTGTATTTTGCTGTTAAGCTTTAAAAAAAAAAATGTTTTTCAGCTGTTAACTGCTGTGTGCATGAAGGTTATCAAAACTGTGGAAAAAACTACCTCCCATGTACAAGTTTAAAAACAACTGCTCTTATCTACTGCATCTAAAATAATCTGAGGCTGTCATAGATGTTTTTGCAATACTTTAGATAGAATGATTGATTTTAGAGAAGTTGTTTGGACTGTGTCTCTCAGGAAAGCTGTCCACAGAGCAGTAACTAAGAATAACAGTTGTGTTTTAAGAGTTATGCCCAGATTTGAGAGGCCCACCTGCAGAGCAGCTTGGAGTCTGCAAGCTTGCCTACAGAAATGGGACTGCTTAGAGCTGGAATGGAGCATTTGATATTGCTGTCTGAGCTGAATTTTTCCAAGGAAAATCAGTTACAGTAAAGCAAACCCCACAGCAAAGCAAATCCTTCAAACCAATGAACTTAGTAAATTCAGTATGAGGTTAGAGTTAATAGGAGCAACTCAAGTACTGAGAGAGACACTCATGCTACAGCCTGGTTTTTACTACTCAATAGTTCACGTGATAAAGACATTTAATAAACCTGAAATTCAGCTTATGTAAGAGGGCAACAGTTCTCAATCCTTGCTATGATCTTAGTGCTCTGGTACCTTCACTTCCCACAAGTCTACCCAAGACCAAACCCTTTGCTGGGACAAAGCAGCCACTGACATCCTGAAGAAAAGCTCATGGAATTCAGCTTTTGCAACACGTCTCCCTTTACAGAGTTCCCTTCAGATTTGTCTTGAACAGCAAGTAGAGAGATTGCTTCTCTTACTTTGATAAGCAAGGATCAGTTGTCTGGAACTCTGAGTTATTAATTATCGCCCATTTTCTTCTCGGTCAAGGTCTGTTCCCAAGGTCACCAGGGAACATTGACAGTATTCCACACTGTGTGTTTAGTAGTCCACCTAATCCTTTTCTTTCCTTCCCCCTCTATGTTCAGCCATCTCTCATTTGCATGCTGTCAGACAGGACAGCTTGCAGGGGTGAAAGAAAAATGTACACTAGACAATGAATCAAATTGCTTTATAATCACAGACAACAAAACCCCCAAACTACCAAACAACTACATTTTTAAGTTAAGAAAGAATTCACCTTGCCGGAGCCTCATGATGCCACTAACAGATTATTCCCATTATATACGTCTATTTACTTTGCTAATCAATTAAAACACTGAAGTTAACATATGCCATATTAAGTGGTGCATATGCTATGAAACAGTTTGTTAAAAAAAAAAAAAAAAAGCAGAAATACTTTTGTGAACTTCTGTTCCCATCTGATGTTTTAAAACAGTCTTGAAAAATTATCATTTTCTAGCCCAAACACAAAAGCATTTCTCCCACCCTCTGCTGAGGCAGCTGAAGTTAATGAAAGAGACCTTAGGGGAGAACAGAAGCAAATAAAAAAAAAAAAAAACTCTTTGGCATGATGTTGGCCATCAAATCTTGTGGAAAGGTCTTAAAAATGTTTAGGGTTAAGCAAAAGACAAATTGTCTCAGAAATGAAACATCTTGTCTTTAGGCAATAAAATTTGGCTGCCACAATCTCCTGATGACAGACTCATTTCTGCAATTCCTATGTGACACTATTCCCAGCAAGAATGGACATCTAAGGAGAGGCCCATCCCCAGGCTATAGTGCCTAGCATATAGTGCCTTATAGCTTTGGAGGGGCTTGATTGCTTAGGATTGTTGTCACACAGATGAAAACAAGGGAAAAATAGGTGGGTTTTTTTTTTCCCCTACTTGAAAAGAAGTGGTAAAAAGGGAAAAAAAAAAAAAATTAGAGAAAATTGGTGGTTAGGTTCAGACTTCCAGGCCTTCCCAGATGGGACTGATAAGCAAACTGAGTGTGAATGCACACTAACACACATCCATCACTCCTGAGCTTCCAAAGCACGGGTGAACAAGTACAGAATCTACCTCTCTTGGGTCTCCTTCCTAACTCATTTAAAACATCCATACACCACTCCCACTGTTTCTTTGGCTGGATTCTTCATCATTACCTATTTTGTAAACAGCTACGTATTGTCCTTGAACTGGATAGATCGGACTACCAAAACCTAAAATATTAAAACAACATTTTAAGACTAAATGTTCTAGTGTGGTTAAACAGCACTCCTGAAGCGCCCCAGGCTTCACACATCATTCTGATGAGGACATGTCATATTCTGATACTGACATGTCAAGCTTAGGAGGTTTAGACAGGTACAGTTAAATCACATTGCAGCATTGAACTTCAACTTCTAAAATTTTTATCTTGCTTGTACAGAGAGGCAGGATGGCTGGCTTTACAAAGTTGACTGGCCACAACAATAAAGGAGGAGGAGGGTGGCTTACTAGGTCAAACAGAAATAAATAGGAGGGGGTGGGTGGTGGAGAAGACCTGGATTGTTTTCTACTCCCTACCTAAACTTGTGCCTGACTATGTGGAGAAAGGGAGGGGCAGCAGAAGTGGAATGAGCGGCTCTGAGGATCAGCTGCTCGTCCTTCACCAACACACCCATTTCAATTTGGAGTTCCAGGCTGTCACAGACCACTAGGCTCACAGACTGTTCCTTTCATTGGTAGAGACAGTTCCCATGGCAGGATAAATCCAACTTCAAACCACCTATGCAGTGCACACAGCCATGCTGACCAGATCAAATTTGAAGTTTTAGTGTATGGAAGGCACCACCAGACTCAATTAAGGTCAGCTGCTAAGCTAAATTTGCCCTGCCACCCCCTGGCAGCAGAAACTTTTCCCTCTCACAAATTTCCCCTGTCAAAAAGCAACACAAAAAGCCCATCAAAGACTCCTGGATGCCAGGCAGGAGTAATCAGTGAGGAGAGCTGCAGGGCATTCATGCAGTGCCATTAGCTTTAGCAGTAAACCAAGATACCCAGTGATAAAATCAGTTACTCTGCCATGAGAAGTAGAAGAATGTGTGTGACACCTCTTCTTCCTTGCCTTCCACCAGCAGGTCTCAAAATACCCTTGGAAAGAAGAGCAAGCCAAGGCATTGAGACAATGGGATGTTAGCTATGGATGCATCTGGAGTGTGGTAGCAAAAACCACATCTGTTCAGATGAGCACTTTACATCCTACTCTGTAGCATTTAATCTTGTGCTGATGAATTTTGCTCTAACCAGCAACAGCCAGTTAAAAACAGAACTGGATGCTCGGCCAAGACTTATGTCAGATATTCCTGTATCTTTGTTTCCCATCTCCAGTGCGCTCCCTTATTACAAAATCCACTGGAAATATTTCCTGGCAGCATAAGAATCTGTAGTTGTTGGGAAATAAGATGTATTCTGATGTGGTAGAGGGAAGTGCTAACAGTACTGAACTTCTTTTTCAAGAACTTTTAACCTAAACACTAAGAACTACTCCAAAACACCACAAGAACCTTCAAGTGAATTAAATCAATACAGCTTGTAGAAAAAAAGCTCATTTGAAGCAGTCAAACTTTCTTTCCATCTTAAAAATGATGTATTGCTAATTCTTTAAATCAAGTCTAGGGCAATAATGCCCAGGTGTTTTTCAAACTGAGGGAACATCTGACCAGCTTAGCAACAAAAACATATAATACTGTTTTTTAAATCAGAGGAATTTTTACCATTAACATGACCGAGAGCAGAATATAAGGGACTGAGTTTTAAGGCTGTGCTAGAAGTGGGTGGGAGCATTTCAACTACACAGTTCAGCTGATTCCTGTGATAAAAAACCTACACAGCCAAGAGCTCTCCAGCCCAAAATTTTATCAGGGGGAACTAAGTCATTTCTTTGTTGAGGTTCTTTCTGGGAAGAATTTTCTATTTTTGCTGTCCAAAGGTTCCTTTTGAACATGCATTCTTGAATCCCTACATTTTTGTTCTCTCCCTCTGTATCACTTATCCAGCTCTCCTTTCTAGAACCAACAGTTTACCAAAGGCTCTGATGGCCAAGACTCCCCTCTACATGGCTGCCCACCAAAATTAATTAAACAACTGTTAATAAAGAATCCCTTTTCCAAATAAAGCATCTCTGTGAAAGGAAAGTTGGAAGGGAAAAAAAAAAAATCACACTGTGGATTTATACAAGTTTCCTGCAAGGTAAGGGAGAAAAAAAAAAAACCAAACAAACAACAAACCACTTTGGAAGTGTTGGTCATAATGCTAAAGTAAGTATTTTAGAAGGGAGTGGCTGAACCTGAGCCTCGTTCCTCACTATTCATTTATTTCATACTTCTCTCTTCACCTGTGATTCCAAAGGCAAGATATTGTTAAACTCCACATAAAATGCAAATACACAAAAACCTTTGTGCTAAGTAAATTGCTGATTTTTTGGATGGGTTGTTTTGGTTGGGGGCTTTGTTGCTTGTTTGTTTTCTGGAATCATGTTCTCCCAGTCAGGTCTGGACAGATGAAGATAGAACTTCCACATACTTTTAGGGTTGAAGTCAAAGTCTTTGAAGACCAAAAGTCCTAGAGGCAAAGTCCTGGACCATTCCATTGGACTGTTTTCCATTAATTCCCCAAATTTTTCATTAATTAATTTATCCTTTTAACCAAAAATTTAAACTCTATATATTTCAGGAACATGACACCTTAAGGGTGACCAGATCTATGGCTTAAGAGTTCAGCAACTGTAATTCCCCTGAGGTTTACAGCTTTCACCACAAGTTCATCTTACTGAAACACAACATGCTAATAGACCACAATGGAGAGTAACAAAATTCCTGGTCTGATAACATACCCCTTTTTTTCTTTCTGAAGTTTCAGTCAAAACACATTTAAGTCCCAGCACCCAATTTCCTTAAAGAATTAAAAAAGCAATTTTGTGATTCAAGCCTCAACCTCTGGTTGTTTGATGACAATCAGAGGTCAACTCATTTTAAACTGCTTGATCATGTCATTTTACTTGACCATTTTTGCCTTAATTGCAGATCACATTGGCTGTAGCACAGTATTCTATAAATACTTGAACAATCTGTTCAATAGAGTGATAAAGCTAAGCAATTTAAAAAATAAGTTGAGCTGTGTCACCTTCTTGTCAACTAAGCTACTAATTTAACTATATGTAGAACTTATATAATGAACTGCTATGCTGAGCACTGAGTAGAATTTCTAGTTATTCGCTTTCAGTGCTCATTAAGGTGAGAGATGACAGGACTGGCCACGTGTTCCTCTGCAGCTGGATATCACTGAGCTTATAACTAACCTGGCTAGAATAGCATTAAAAACACTTATCAGCATTTAAGGAATGGAGTACTTCAGCAGCAGGCTAGTCCTGCTTGCCCAAGCCCTCATGTTTTACTGATACTACTGTGGATGATAGTAGAGTTTTAATAATACAACCATTTACATATACAGCTGCTAAAATTATTTCCTGTGCCCCAGCTCTGTCCAGGCCATGATCTCCTTAAATCACTTTCCTGATCTCCCCTCACCCTCATATTCCAGGTTTTGGTGGCCACTTCTACCTCCTACACCACCTTCTCATTACAAAAGTTAATTTTGAAGGACCTAAACTGTCTTCAGCTGCCCTTTCCCACCTGCCACTCACAGCCATGAGCTGCCAGAGAAGAGGTTTCTTTTCAAAGGCTGAATTCCCACTGGTGGTGCAAATGACACATAAGGAAGAACACCGCACCTCTGAATCCAGGAACCTTGGGAGACAGATTACTACCAGCAGGTGGCTGGAAAGTCACTTTGCTAGGAATTCAGCATTCTGCTTCAAAAACATCTCCCTTTTCTAAGGATCCCTTCCTGGAAACACCTGCTGTAGCAGGAAACTCCTGAAGAAAAAGCCTTTCCAACCTGGTAAAATTCTGATCTTGACATTAGAGAGAGAAGAATATCCCATAATTATGAACACACAGAGAGAATTGTGCAATGCCAACTATATGTCTGAGAGAGTCACTGGGAAGTTCATGAAAAACCATAACTTCATAATTCAAAGTGAACAAATAGTTCCAGAACACTGTCTCCTGCAGATTTGTATCTTGGAGCCTTAACTATGAAATCTATGGAGATACAAGGTCCATCCAAAGCTTTTCCTCTGCTGGGATATTTAGGACTTCCTACAGTGTAAATGCTCTGCTGTCTATTAAGTTATGAATACCATCCAATATTTTTCTCTCAGATGAGGACTAGGAGACTCTACCTGTCTGATTACCTGGAGTTGGTAGGAAATGAATCCTCTAAAACCAGTATCCATCTATTGATTTTTGAACCCCAGTTTCAAGGGTATTTAAGCATGGGAGGGACTTACAGAACCAAATAGGCTGTATGATTGTGCATGTTTTGTTTCCATAGGAAATTAGGCTAAAAGGTGACTAGTTTTAGTTTAGTTTGATTATACTGCAACAGAAGAGTTTTAATATACCAATGTGTTACTTGATAGAAATCACTGTTCCCTTCTGGAGAGCTGTCCTTGTTGAGTTCTGTTTGCTCAGGGAAATAACACAGCTTAAGTTTTGATGTATACTTCATTTTTAAGGCATTTTATTGCTAAGAGAATACTTGTAAGTGTTAAAAGGTACTTTCCACATGGATTTCATGTGATTATATCAGGGCTGAGGAACCTTTTACTTGCTGAGCACAGAACACACCTTCTCAGAGCATTTGGCAGGCCACACTAACACATCTCCCAGTGCTAACCCATGCCAGCATCACAAGAAACAAAATCAGAGGCTGTTGCAAGCCCAAAGGCTTCAAGTTGCCCAACACAATGTTACTGACAAACAAAAAAGAATTAAAAAGAGGATGAAATAAGCTTCTTGGGCCTTGTTCTCCCAGATTTTCCTCTAAAACGATTCCCCATCACTGGCCATACTACATAGCACCTTGCAAGCAAGGTTTTACATTGCAGGAGCCACAGCATACAGAAAGTATGCAGAAGTCAAAGGATGAACATTTATAATCCCTATTTAAAATCCCTATTGAAATCTTACCATCTATTAAGTCAGTGCAAATTATGGACCAGGATACATCTACGAGTCTAAGCCTTTCTGCTTCCTTAGTACTACAGGGTCAAAATTGGTATTGTGTAACAGTGAACACCTTCAGGATTTAGCTATCTTAATAGAAATAAGAGAACAACTTGCTGGGTTGTTTTTAAACTCTAAAAATGTGGATTTCCTTCTAAGACACAGTTATTAATTTTTCTATCTGAGGCAGCTGGCAACTCCAGTTTCCTTGTTCTGTTTTAAAATACTCTTTTGCCCATAGATTAGAGAAATTCTTACAAACGTCTTCTTTCCATCCAGTTTTCAAAGTATGACATGAAGAAACTGCTGGAGCTAAGGAAGTTCTTCCACTATTTATTTAGTGCAGGGGGAAAGAGCAGGTTGCAGCTTATCCTTAACTCCTTCCCTACCGCAAATATTTTCCTTTCTGCTCTCGACTATCTGCTGGGTTTCAGCATTCCCAATATTGATTGAAAATGAACATTTTAAAAGGTCAAGTCACCCTGCAGCTGACGCAGCAGTGGTACATGCATGTCCTGCAGGGGAGCAAGGCCTTTATTTAACAGGAATTTCTCACACATCCTCCACCTTCGTGTCCTCAACAGCAGAAGAGTTTTTCCTCAGCACATGCAGCCAAGAGAGCACGAGCTTGCACACACAGTCTGGCCTGGGTTCCCTGGCTCACTGCATAGCTGCAACAGCCCACCCTTTCCAAGACAAGAACCTTTTCCTGCTGCCAGTAACTTAAAAAGTCATGTCATTCAAATAGTTTAAATCTGTCCTGAGAAATCAGAGTCAAATCACTTGCCTGATGGGAGCTGTTAAGGTTGCACAAAATAGGATTTTTTTATTCCCTCCATCTCAGGAAAAAAAAAGAAAAAGAAAAAAAGAAAATTCACAGGAAATTACATTCAGGCTATTGAAAGATTAAGATTTATTTTATAAAAGTTAAGCACTTACAAGATAGGGAATACTAAAATTAGGTGGTCCATATGACTCCAAATCTGCTTTCTACTTAAGTGTAACATAAACTGTCCTTAATTATATTATTACTTTTCTCCACACAAGCCCTACATCATGCAGCATATAGAGGGGGCACCACAAATCAGGGAAGGAGGCAGCTGTTCCAGGAGTAACTTCTAAGCTCTCCATTTTGGTTTCTGCCTCTGATGCATTTGCTGCAAGGAATGCTGAGTTCCTTTGACATCTATTGCTAGGGTATTTGCATGCCTCAAAAGTACTAAGGATGTTTCTCCCCAGGGAGATGGACAATACTGTTTTTCCCATTTTACAGGCAGCAGAGTCCCTGAGTAAGTCTGGGTCATAAGTTAAAACCTCTTGTCTCCTGGCCACGTGCTCCAGCTTCCAGATCTGCATATGTAATTACTGCTTGGTTGACTCATTCCACCACTCTAAGAGCTTAGGAAGCCTATTATCCAGGCCCTGTGTGTTCCATGCTGAGCAGCCACACTTGTGATTTAGTTTTCTTGCATATTATTTATTCTCATGTCTTTTCTCTCCTTGCAGTAACAAGTGTTAACGTTAACTTCCAATTCTTAGAGCTACTAAGGCAATGATAATTGCTTTGCAGATAATTACCTGATACTGTGCCTTAGTTTATTTCCGGAAAGCAGTTCATGTTGTGGTCTAGAAGAAGGGGGGTGAGGGCAAAATCCCACAGATTCAAAAAAGAAAACAGAAGTGTTGCATGATCAGGGAGCTAAAGAAATCACGTATGTGCCAGGCAACACCAACAAAACATAGCTTGAATGAGTAGCTTAAAATTCCAGCATTTTCTAAAAGTTGAGTGTTTGCATGTGAGACTGCAATGGTCTCACAGAAGCCTGTTGTGTACTGAAAGTCCAAAGGGTTCTTGATTGAAAGCAGTTTTAAATGTAAGTTGTTTATAGGAAAGCAGCATAAAATAACATAATCTTATTGTTTCCTATCTTCTTCTGACTTCTCTTATCTCACTCTTTCAAAAAGGCAACCCATCCCACAGAAGATATTCTTTTTCTACCTTGGATCGTTCTCATATAACTGAAATTTCTATTACAGCTTCAACTGTGAATTTGCAAAAAAAGGAAGGAACAGGCTGTGAAAGTTGCAATAAGAGAAGCAAATTATGTGCCACGAATATTAGCTTTTCTACACTGTCTCAGTGAGTGTGATAAGAAGTAGGCACCCATGTACTGTATGCACAGAATGAAACCTTTCCTTAGCAAACAGAAACTGAAATGTTTGCCCAAAGGATCAAAGATTCACACTGCAAAAGACTAATATTAGAGAGCAAGATAACCAATTACTGTTTCCAGGCCATGTGCAGAACTGAGTATTATATTTAACTCAGGTACAAACTTCATCCTTTGCCCTCTATAAACTCCCACAGCAACACAGACTGAGAGGAAAAGTGAGCCATTTCTAACAATGTCTATGTATGAAAGCATAGGCAAATTCATATACAATTCATCATCAAAGATTTTGCCATTACTATAGGAATGTTTCTATTCTAATGTCTTACAGTTTTTTTTAGTACGCTTAAATGCACTTAAGAGAAAGTCAAATTGTGAACCCTTAACAGCTGAAGTATGAATCTAAGTCAGGTTTGGCTTTGGCAACTTGATCCCATACACTGTAAACTGGAAGGTGAGGTACCATAGTGTCTTAAAATACCACCACAGATTGTTTCCATCCCTTCCAGGCTCATCCTATCACCTATGCTTGCTAAATACATTCAGTGAATGGCTGTGTAATAAATATGGTAACATCTGGAAGCCTACAACATTCAGCACTGTTTAGTTAACATTTGAAAATGTGGGCTGAGTAAAATTCAGGTGGGAGAGCGCTGATCCATCACCAAAGATAAGGAAAAGGAGAGGACTGTGCGGACATTGACAACTTTCCAGCACATCATTATTGTCATTGTTAAAAATGATAACTATAACCTCCTAATTAATTTCACTCTTCAGAGTACATCCATCCTGCTCTTTTGGCTTCTCAATCCTATTTTTTTTTTCTTTTCTGCTCTGTTCCCTTTTGCAGAAAAGGTAAGGCCCACGGTTGGCCTAACACACTCACACCATCCCCTTTCTAATAATGCCCCTTACATTAGTGCCAAACAGGCTTTTCTGAAGCACTGAAGTAATTCTGCAATACCCTCACTGCTGTGGAAACTGCTGAGCAAAACCCTCACACAATGGGTCTCCCTGGCATTCTTTAACCCTGTTGGTGATGATAAAGTCTCATAAATCAAGGTAAATCTTTAATTATACCTTAGGAGCACTCCAATATTATAACTATGAAGTAGTAATAAAGAATATGCTGACAATTAGCTCCAGAAAGTCTACACTTTATTGAACGGGGGGAATTGCTTCTAGGGTTAAACTAGAGTTGTGTCATGGGTTCTTGTTGCTATTTTTGGTTTGCCTTTGCTAAGCCAATTTTTACAGGTTAGCATATATGCATAAAGCACACAGCACCTGCACTTTTTTTTTTTTTGGGGGGGGGGGCAAGTGTTTATCTCCTCTCTTTTTGCTTTTCTCTGGAACATTTAGAGCTCTTGGTATTGGAAAGCCATTTTGATTCTGGAAAACATAAAGATGTAACTGCGTTTTTGCCATGTGTGGCTCTTTCCAGTGGCACTTCTTTCTCACTCCAACTCTGGCTGAAAAGTAGGAAAGGTAGACCTCTTACTGTGGCTTTGGAGTTCTGGTGATATTGTCAGAAAATCAGAACATGTCTGACTGAAGGATATATCTTTGCTTTCAAATGTCAGTGCTACATTTGCGTGTATTTTCTACTAGTGTATGCCAGTTATTTATATCTTAAACCAAAGCATACGTTTTAACTTGTGTGAATAATGCTGAAAAAATAGTAATTTCTTTTGCTTTGCTAATTAAATTATCTTAAAAATGGTCTAGGTACCAAGTGACAGAATTAACAAGGGCACTTTGCAGGATTTTGATGTTTTCTTGATTAGATCGGGAGTATTTCATATAGAAACAGTATTTGATGAAGTGGTTTTAGCAAAGTGAATGAATGCACGGCCCTAGTTTATCTCAGTATCTTCATAAAGAAGCCATCTTAGCTGTCAAGGAAGCCCAGCCAAGAGTGAAAATGACCTTAGATCACAGCTAAGCAAAAGGTCAGCTGAAAAGAATAGTGAGAAACATTATTCTTAGTTCTGATCCTTTGGGTTAGCTAGTGTTATTCCCAACAAATGTAACTCACTGCACTGAACTTTAATAGGTCAATATTACAGGAATATTAGGTCTAAACTCCACACAATTGTTTTCACTTTTCCTTTTATTCCTTTTCTGCAAGAAATAGCGACTTTCCTGTTAATAAAAAAGAGCTGGCTGAAAAGATTCTGTGAAAGGGGACTATATTTTAAAGAATTGCATGTCAAGATGACTTTTTTGAAATAGTAAGGGAGATGGTCAAAATACTTCTATTGGCAACAGCCACACAAATTCTCTTAGCCTCTTCCAAATGTGATTCCTAAACCTTCGTATTTTTAAGCTAGAAGAAATAATAAAACTGTCAAAATGTTTACATATAGTGCCTACCACCTGAGGTCTCAGACTGCTCTGTCAATATCCTATTAATTGCATTATAAATTTTATAGAGCTGGAAAGTATAAAAATTCCCATTTTACAGATGGGGAAATGGGAATATTAAGAATTCATGCACTCAGTCACACAGGAACTAGCAAGAAAGAGGGTTAGAATGAAGATCTCCAATTGCCCAACAGCAGAGCTCATTAGATAGAAGTCGAGCAAAGAAAAATATTGCATTTGTCCCTGTGATTTCAGTCTTCTAGATATGAAATAGTTTGGTACTAACACAATAGCAACACATTTCCATGGATTGCTCCAGGAGGACGGCAATTTGGAGCAAGTTACAGTAACTCTCTGGCCCAAAACAACACAAATAGACTTTTACAAAAATAAACTGCAAAATAACAAATGGTAACAAATATTTTTTTCATTGAAATATTAAAAAGGAAGGCAAATAAAAGCCAGGGAGGATTATTAAAAAGCTATTCTATCTTCATAAAAATTCAGTGTTGGTAAATGCAATAGCCTGGATTTAGTTTGCATGTGTTATATTAATCCTGGCCATACTTTAAATTGAATATGGAGAGTATAAAGAGATCACATCCAAAGCACTTTCCTTGAGATTTTTAAAATTACAAAGAAAATCACAAAATCACTCACAGAGAAGGAACTGGGGAAGGTGATACCCACTGATTGTAACCTGCCTGGCAGATGTCATTCAGGCATTGAATTTGATTTGATTTGGAAGGGTACATGTATCACCTACACTTTAGCAGATCCATGTGTTTCATAGCCAGCAGGATTTATCCCATGCTCTGTCTGGTCAGGTTTTCTCCCATTCAAACTTTCACTATAGTCACCTCTTGTTCTGTGCACATGCCTCACATAAAAATCCATTCCACTAATGAAAAAAACTTCAGTCTATAAAAAACAAATACATTGTGGAATTGAAATCTCAAAGCACCTTGCAAAAATTCATGAAATGAGGCTTAGAAACCCCTCCAGAAACTACTTTCTCCATAAATGTTTTCAAACACTTTTTTTTTTTTTTTTCACGTGGCTTCCGCAGAGAAAGAGAACAGTTTCACTGGGAAAACATTATTTTGGCAAAACATGAAATCAGAATTTTGTGTTTTCAAAATAAGATTAAATTTTTTGCAGAAAAAATAATCACCCCAAAAGGTAAATCTTAAATGGAAAAAAAAAGAACCAAAAACAAAACCACAAACAAACCAAAACCAAACAAGAAACAAGCATAACCTTCCACTGGAAAACTGTTTACAGTTACTTAAACCAAACCCAACCCCACACATCATTTACCTAAATAACTGCACACAGTATCAGTAGCCAATATCCTGTCAGTTAAAGTTCTTTTCAAACTTATTTCCTTACTTCCTGTGTGATTTCACATTGTTTTTATTCCCTTCCTAACTATAATTCTGGGAATAGTTTATTGATTATGACTCATTGCTTGAAATTACACAGCGATTTGGAAATCCTCCACTTTCTCCACTTTTGACAAGTGAATTCAAGCTGTATCAAAGTTTCAGAAAGCTCGAGGAACATCGTGTGTCAAACTTTGGACACAGAGGCTGCCTCCTGAAACTTAACTGCCCATAAGTTACTCAAAAAAATTCAGAGTTCAGTAGACCAGAAGTGTAAAGAAATTTTCTTTGCTTCTTTTTATCTTACTATACTACTTCTCAACAGTGTTTGAACTCACATTATCAGGTACTTTACTCTTACTCCTTCTTTTTTTTTTTTTAATTACATTTACTAATATATCATTTTTCCCAGGGTAGTTCTGAGCAGCTTACATCCAGCTCCATTTTGGATGAATTTCAGCATAGAACAAACACTGCTTGTGTGATCTAGACTTTGGAAAGTTATTTCCTAACCAGGGTAAGAATAAATGAACTTCTACAATTTAGGATACTTTTATTAGTCTGCAATTTCAGCTCAGGCTCAGTTCCTACTCAGCACACAGTTTCTGCTTGATCACAAATTGATTTGGGGTAGGGCAAAACCCTGCAGGTTGGTGGGCTTTGTTCGGTTTTCCACTTTCCTCTCTTACAATACAGACTGCCCACATCTCATGGGAGGATAAAGGTATTAACACTGGTATTATTGCAGGTATTAAACTCTCACAGCAACTTGTTTGGTGTCTCCTGCTTACATTCCCAGGATTACTGCAAATCCCAGATCTTGTACCAGGAAAGAGTTTCCCCAAGTGAAATAATAAGGAACTTGGAACTTGCAGAAGTTACCTTTTTCTGTACTGTGAGGGTTTACTTCTTTCACACAACTGACTGCATTTCTTACTTTCTAGCACTTCATGAAGTTCTTCCCTGTAGTATTTCCACATTTCAAAACTGTGGCACAATTCTGATAGTAAAGGCTTTATAATTACTTTAGAGGTATGCTTATAAAACAGATATACATATATATTTGTTGGCAAATGCTCTGTGATTTTGGGGGTGAAAAGGTGCACGGAGGGGATGTCGCTTAGTCCCTCCAAGTTCAACATTTCTATGTACAGATCCAGAAGATTCCCACTAGCAGATCATCTGCCCCATCTCCTCAGCTTGTTACTGCCAACATCACAGAAGTGCCTCTACAGGCACCAGGAATCCCTTATCACACACTGATCCCCAACTAAAAATGTAGAAAGCCTTCTCCGGGCTGCCAGCACAATAAACAGCCAATCCTCAAAGTTAAACAGCAATTACAGCTGCAATAGGTAAGGTACAAGCACACTGGTGTAACAAAGCAAGCACAGCTTTTGCTTCTTGAACAGTCACATCCTAGGAAGCTCAATACCTAAAGTTTGCTCGTGTTTGCTGTTTGGAAGTGAAGCCCCTATTCTTCTAATTCTGAGTCACATATTGACAGGTTGTCACCTTTCAACTGCTTTCCAATCCACCAGACCAGAGCTTTTAAAGAGAGCGTTTTGTATGGGTGCTAAACACACATTCCTGGAGCTTCATATAGACCTAATGATCCAAAAGCACAGGCATTCCAGATTTTGGACAGTTAGTTGAAAAACTTGACTATTTTTTTGCCCTGAACCTCTCAGATTTGTTCAGTGTCTGTGATTTAAATACAAGATCAAGATAGATTCACGAGAAAGAACTATTAATGTGGTCTCTAAAAAAGATTTTATCTATTACATTGAAAGCTAAAATTGAAAGTTAAATTAAAAGCAACAATGCCAATGATAAAAAAATATGTTGATAGAAATGTTAAATAGGACAATTTTACTGTAGGCAAGTGGTTTCCAACTTCAATTGAATTCCTAATTAAAGCCATGACTGCTATTTATTGTGCAATATGCTTATTTGGTGCTGCAGCATCTGCTGCTTGAAAGCGGCATTCACCCTCCTCTCCTGGGTTAATTTAAGTTCACCCGCCTCCCCTCAGTTCAGCGCTTGCACTGGAGCCTCACAGAATGGGAATTCAGCATATTGCAAGAGATTTAGTACCCATTCCAAAGCCCAAATCTTCTTTAATAAACACATTCTAAATACTAAAAAGCTTGTTTAAAAGTGGCAGGGGCTGCTCGCAGAACGCCAAGGTGTCCCCGTGCGTGCCATTTGCTCCGGTGTGCATGGGGAAGTGTCCAGACTTTTGAAGCTCCCTGGGAGGGGAACTGGATGATTAAGGGAAGAAACCTCGCTTTGCAACCCACAGTTCTCATCCCACAAACGCAGCCACCCTGAAAAATAAAAGACAGGGCAAAGTGCTTCCTTTCTCCCCTCTGTACTTCTTCAGCAGCCTCAGGCACTGTGATTTATCACCAACGTGGCTTCTCCCCCGAGGAATCCTTTTGGAGCAGTACCACGGGATCCAAGCAGGGCCAAGGGCTGCTGGGCTGGTGTTCCACAGACACAGGGCAGGATCTTGCCTTTTCTCTGCCGTTCTTTTGGAATTTAAATGAACGGGCAGAAACAATTGTGGGGTAAATCCGGGGTCAGCGCAGAAGACTGATATGCCCACAGTCCCATATGGAGGGAGGAGGAGACCACAAAGGGGAAAGCATTGCACACAGCAGTCCCTCCCTCCAGCACAGCATCCTTGCCCTCACCACACATGGCAGCTGCTGAAGACAACTTGGCAAAGACATTGGTTCCTCCAGGTAGGGACTGTGGGCAAGACAGACCCAGTGCCCACCTCAGAGCTGTGCCCCCAGGCTGGCTGAGCACAGACACCCCTCCCTCCTCCAAGATCTGCAGCACTCTGAGAAGACCTAGAAGGTAAACCTCTAAATCCAGATGATCAAATACCTCTTCTTTTGCTGCTGCAAGAAGCATGCAAACATTTGTGCCAAAAAAATTGCACATTGCAATGTGCTCAGAGAGAAACAGCCAGTAGTGTCAGGCCTACAAGCCAATGTGGAAGGAGGTGGAGGATACGGAGACAAGTTTGGTTAAAGTCTCCCATGAAGATGCTGCAGAGACAACTGACAAGACAGACCCATTTCACTCACTGCAGGTAGAGGAATCAAGAAAGCATCACAAAAATCAGAATAAAGGCTGGAAGTGTGCCTACATATTTTCCAGATGAGCATCTAAAGCAAAGGGGTTCCTCTGAACCAATTCACACATGCTTAAACACCCCAAGGTTTTGTTTATGTAGAAGAGAGTACCAGCACTGAACTGTCAGCTGGTTGGGGCTATCAGAGGACCAGGGGTGGAGGGGGCTAGAGAAGTTATCAATCCTATTCTTTCTCTCTCGAGTCACAATCTTTCTCCAGGTGTTTGCACAGCAGCAAAAGCCCAGCAGAGCTGAGGGTTCAGCCCTTGTTACCTTCACCCCAGTTCTGCTGCCAAGGCAGGCAAGGACAGAGATACTGCTGAACCAAGACTGCTCCTGTGCAGTCCATGCTCTGCATCTCTCTCAAGATGCTAATTCTGGTAGTGGATTTTTGGTTTATTTGTTTTTCCAGGACTTATGTAAAGCATTTAGTTGTTCACATGACAGCCTGGAGGTACATTTGGCTGCTCTGTCCAGGGCTGGCTGTTCTAGGGCCAGCCAGGAAACAGATCAAAAAACTGAAAACCTTTGCACAAAGATGATACTCTTGCCAAGGACTATAGAATATGACTGAACATTAAGGAATTTTTGGTGACTGTTTGGGGGATGGAGAGAATTATACATTAAAACATAAGAATTCTTTTCCAGCATAGTTTAAATTGCTTCACAATACTGATTAAAATAACAGAACATTATAGCTTGCTTAACTAAACATTATATTTCTAAATCCATTTTCAATTGTTTTCCTTCAATTTAAACATTTTGAGTAATTTTATTGCTATTCATACCTGCTTGATTTTTTTTTTAATAAATTAAAATGCATATTTTTTATCTAGGTTACAGAGTGCTGGTAAATTTAACTCTTTCAGATCTGCAGACTGAGCATAGGAGAGCTATCAATGGCAGAAACAGAGTGCCTGTCCATTAGATTAAAATATTTATATTAAAAGACACTTTTTGGCAATAATGACAGTTAAGAAAGAAATCACAGAGTCACAGAATGAACAAAGGAGGTAGAAGGAAGGAAGGGGGGAAGGCAGAGGGAGAAAGCTAGAATAAAGCAAAGCAAAGGGTATAAGTTATAGCTTCAAGATTAACATTCCATTTTCCTCATTCATATGCCTTCTTTACATTTTGGGGGCTTCACTCCCTACCTCCCTCTTGGCAGAAAAAATAAAATCAAGGCCCCAAAAGTTTTAAGAAATAAAAAAAGTGATCCAATTTTGACTAAATAAAAAAAAGTATCCTTCAGATGGTGAAATAACAGTGAGTTGTAGATACACTTCTGCAGCAAGACCGGCACCTCAAGTTCTTCTCAGAGCGAGGTAATTGCCATCAATGCTGAGAGACAGTCAGCCTTGGCTGGAGCCAAGCTGCACATCATTTGAAAACCCCTCTTTCAGCTTAACACCTCCCACATTTCCTTTTCCCCAGCCACCCTTCACTCCTTCTCTGGAAGGCTTTTCCCTGATGGCATAAGTCCACACCACCACCCTTCATAAAGGGGGATTCCCCCCTGAGTACTTGGGTAAAAATGGTATAACTGGCCCCACCGCATTTATACCTGAATATTTCTAATTTCCCTAAGTCAGCAGGAGACGTTCAGAGACCACTAAGTGCTGGTAACCACATCAAAACATTAATTAACACAACTATATTCCCACACAAATAAAGCATTAATATGGTAATTTCTAGCCTATAACCAGCTGGTATCTTTTCCCCAGCTATATAGATAGTAGGATTAACAGTGCAAAGCAAGTATTATAACAAAGTCAAATTAATATCACCTTTTCCCAGCTTTATAATTCAGAATCAAACAATAAATTATAGAAGTCCTTTAGAAGCCGTCCCTTATGAAATACTTCTCCTGGATCCATGCTCCACGTATAAATCCCTTTCCACTGAGTTCTCCTTCTTTCTATGTATTTCAAGGCTACTCAGTGACAGGATCTCAGCCTGGAAAACTGTGATTGTCAAACAGTCCAAAAAAAATCCAAGCCAGAAGAGTTTTCTTCAGGAGTGGGACTCAGTTAATTCTTAGAAATTGTTTTTTATTTTTTTATTTAAATCACTTCAGGCTCTAGCAACACTTGTGTCAAAAAACACACAAATATATTTCTCCTCACTCTGCTCTAATTTTGGCATTGCCTTCAATGATAAATGCATTTCATGAACGTTAACACATTATACATACATAATTTGAGAGAACTATGGGGAAAACAAGCAGCAAAATATGAGCAATGTCAGTTAATGAAAAGCTCACATTTTCAAACTAGTGTTTGGCTAATTAAAATTGAATTAAGTGACTACAACATTAACTATATCAACTATTTAGCATAAAAAGTTGTTAAATATATCATGTTGTATGTAAGAACATCCTTGCAATCTTTAATTGTAAGAAATAGTCATGTACGATTTAATTGCACAACTTGGTAGGATATAAAATTCAGTTACATGAATTATATTTAGCAAAATATTTTAAAACATGTTGTTTTTAAGACTGTGGAATTTTATGGATAGTGTAATAGAACTGAAGCACACTCCTAATTACATAATTATTTCCATTTTCAAAGTCCAGCTAACAGCATAACTGGTCTTGTTTTACAGCCTAAGGTAAGAAAAGACATCAAGTGCTTTGAATTCACTAAGAAATAATTTGGAATCCTCACTTGAATAATTTTTCCACAAAATTTTGATCAATTTAATCAAGTATCAGACCATACAAGAGTCCTCCAATTTGCATGGAATGGGTGTTCCTCAGGATAATAAAGACATAAACACACAGAGAAACTTTCAGCAACACTTATGGCTGATACTAACCTTATCACAATCAGCAGGTTTTAAAAACTAGTAGAACAAAGCCTGACAAATCTGAATATGACCAATGAGGATTTTTTTCCCTATACAATTATTCTCATCAAACTTCTGACATGGGGAAATTTGAATCCTTCTTTTTTCCTTCATCCATAAGAGACTGTGCTATTTCCTCATCTGTGATCATCTTTTGTTTTCAGAGTTAGAAGGGTTTCATATCCTATTCACCTCCCAGCATATGCAGGCAGTTATTAACTTTTCCAAGAAGCCTGTGCAACTTGTTGATATATATATATATATAGATATATATATATATGTAGCATATGTATATATATACCTAAACACCATCAGCAGTCAGGACATGGATTAAGGCAGAGAACCACACAGAAAAAAAAATTCAGGTAATACTCAACATTCATTAAAGTAACGAATTTTAAATGTGTTCTCCATCCTACTTATATTATGACTCACCAACGGCCACAATCCTGGTGCTGCACACAGGGAGGAAGTTCAGAAGAACAGCCCCAATAAGAGTGAGGAGCTCCAGCTGCTCTTTGAGGATCCCCCGGGCCCTCATCTCAGCAGCACTTGTTTTCCTGGTTTCACACAATACCACCTGTCCTCCCTCATTATCAATCAGGAGTTTGTCTACCAACTTAAAGGGGCAGTGCCTGACTGATACAAGATGATGGAGTAAGAAACAGGCAGGACAATAAACACAATCCCTTGAATTAAATCTCTCTCTAAATTAGAAATTTCCAACTCTTTTTTTTTTTAATATGATCTTAAGTAGTAGCAAGAGCTGTCATTCCTAGCTCTGCACACACACCACTTCGATGTAACTCATCTATCACCAACTCATTTGAAAGCCACATTTTATGAAGCCTTGAGCTAAGCTGCAGTTAATCATCTGGGCATGGCCCAGAGTGATTGCAAGGAAACGAAAAAAAAAACACCAGAGAAAAAAAACAGATGAATGAAAGAGTGAAGCTTCTCATCAGCTATCCTTGAAAAGAAATTCACAAGCAAAAAGATGCCACGAGCCTCTGGCACTTGTGCCAGTGGTGCATCCAGCAGCACACACCACTTCAGCACGGGCAGAGAAGCTTCAGGGGTTCCAAGGCCCTGCCAAAGCACTGTATACCCACAGACTCCTTTCATGCATGCCCAATTCCAGACCCATTTTTGGATATCCTTTTGTTTAGCAGCCCAGCCATTTAAGTGGATACTCAAGGTTATACAAAAATAAAAGCATACACCTAATTATCAACACCATTGTGCACTGAGGCCACAGCTCCCCATCCCACTCTCCGTCTCAGTGGGCACAAAGCCCTCACTCATTGCAACAGCCCCACCTTTAGACTCAACCTCTCAAGAGATTAAGTGAAGCACCTTCAAAAGCACAATTAAAGAACCAGGATACAGGGTTTAAATTCCCTGCACACAATTAACAAGCAAGGAAGGAAATAAAAAAAATAAACCAAAACCCAACAAACAAAAAAATCCCATGAAATAAACTTAACTATAATGCATATACAGAGTCCTTACTTCAGGCTCAACAGCTGTGTTACCAGAGATCAGTTCATGGAGCTGTCAGACCCATCTGCATTCACTCACTGCCTCCCTTAATCTCCCAAGCTCCCTTTCTTTCCCTAAAAAGATCCAGCCAGATCAGCTGATGTTACTCAGGCAACTCCCACTGCTGAAATTCTGTACAACCTCCTTTTGGCCTTGGATTTTGGGGTTTTTCTTGGCGATAAACCCCTGCTAATTTTCAGTTTCACCCAGCTCAATTTCCCCGGACTGTCTTGTTAAAATCAAAAAATACACATTGTTAGCAGTCCTGGAGAGCCTCACACAAACAAAACTTAACTATCAAAATCAAGTGGTCTTTATATCACTTGTTAAACTCATTCTACCTTAATTAATCAAAGCTTTGATTCCACATTTCATATCAGTTTCCACGTTTCTTAAGGAATACAGATATATGAAAGCAAATTACAAGACCAATTGATACATTTTATTGCCATCCTTTGCAGACAGGGTGATCCACTGGATGATAATGCTGGTTTAAAATGCTGTTTTGTGATCATCTCAATTTACTTAACACTCATTCTTGCATTAATATTTATCGTGTCTGATGAAAATTGATATAAACAAGTATAATCAAGATTATTTTAGCATCCTTATTACACAAACTCTTTTGGGTAATTTTATGAAAGAGACAAACATGGTTGTGTATTTATTCAGAGCTAGAGGTATCCTACAGGCCAATCTGACAACCTTACTAATTTTATAGCTCCAGTTCAGCAGCAATGGAAAGAGTCCAGTGGGCTGGAGACATGAGAGGAGAGGTTGAGGGTACTAAATTTGTTTACTCTGGAAAAGGGGTGGTTTAGGCAAAATGTAATTGCTGTCTTATACTAGCTAAGGCAGGGTTATAGGAAGGATCATTCTCAGAGATGCACAGCAAAAGAACAATAAGCAATGGTCACAAGTTGCAGGAGAGTAAATCCAAATAGACTAAAAGGAAAAAAAAGTCACAGCAGGACTATTTACCCACTGGGACAGTTTTCTTAGAGAGGATTCAAAACCTCCATCCACAGAGATTTTTCTTCTGTCTGCATAGGCAGACAAACTTTGAGCAACCTGCTCTAATTTCCACTATGGCCCTGAATGGAACAAGGGGTTGGGCTTCCCAGCCCCACAGATCCCTCCAACCCAAGTTACCTAATTCTAGTGCATGTGTAAAACACCTCCTGCTTTGCATGAGATGCATCCAAGCAGCCACCACAGAGACAATGCCTCCTAAAGCACTTCTTCTCTTGGACAAAATAGCTGCCAGTTTTAAATATGATACAGAGGAGAAAATACTTGAAAAGGGTCACAAAAAGATAGAGAAACTTATTAAGTGTTGGCCCCTGCCCTGCAAATTTTAACAAACAAAATACATCCAGATTTTATGTTAACCTGAAAGAGCTCTGCATAGCTGAGAGAGAAGTTAAGGCTCTTCCAAGGCTCTTGGGTCCAAAACCATGTTGGTAGCAAATGGCAGGAAAGGAACAGGAGCCTTTGCATCCTGCTGCGTTTCTCTGGTGGAGAACACCAGAGGTATCATTCTTTCTGCTTCTGCAATTACTTTACTTTGCAGCAATAACTAAGATACCCCTAGGTCACTGATCCCAAAATCTTAACAAATACAAGATGGTTACTTAAACTGAAAAGCTTCCTCTAGTGACTTTTTACTGAGCCAAAATGGCATCATATACTCCTATGTCCTTACCTAAAACCTTTTAGCACAGAATCTCTTTTCATGAGGCAGATGACTTTGTGGGTCAGTCTCTCTCTTTGGCTTTTTCCTGCCTGGTAGAATAGCACGTCCTTTGGTCTTGCACTGTTTTCCTGCTGGTAATCTATGAGTAAGTAGATTGTCAGTCAAGCCTCTGGGCTTGAGTGTCTCCATATATCCAGGTTAACTCCTGGCTCTCAAACAGAAAGAAACACACTGCAACACGGATCAGAGCAGGTACTTATGCTAAAAATCACCCTGCAATGGGAGCTGGGGACATTTAAGTTGTCAGGCGAAGACAGAAGACACACATTAGGAGACTGCAACCCAGAATAACTAGAGTCTCCCTTTACCTCTGAGAGTAATGGCATTAGAAACTCTTATAGCACTTTACCAGTTACCAGTCATTGCTCTCTCAGAGGAAGATCTGTTCCTTTCACTTGAATTACTAGGAAGTTTGCAAGCCAGACCTTACACGGTAGAAATCTTCCCTAAAATTTGCATGAAGAAGTGGTTGCAAAATGAGTGGCAGTGTTTAGAACTTTTTGTTTTATCAGGGCTTTTTTTCCCCTCTTTTTGAAACTGGAATATAAGAATTACTAGCAGATGATAAACTGCTTTTCCTTGTCAGACAAAGTTTATGAGTTATGTTTGTCAGAAATGAAGAAAAGACTTGATGAGAAGCCCTCGCATACAAAAGCTTCAAGAAGATGATTAATAATTTTTTATTAAATCTTTGATATGAAAAGTTTGCAAACCCATTTACTTCCAAAAAAAAAATAGGAAAAATTTGGTTCTCTTACATTATGAAAAAGTGCAAACACAAGGAAAGTCATCTTCCATGATTATATAATGATATATTCCTTTTAAATGAATATTGCAAGCCAGAAAAGGGGAAAAGGTCAGCAAGATGACTAAAGATGTTAGCAAGAATTTCAGTATCAGTACTGCTTATTACTGCTCATCATTAGCATCAGTATTACTTACCACTCCTGAGTTGGTACTTCAGAAGAATCTGTATAACTATATTGCACAGAATATGAGAGAAATAAGATTTCACCACCCTCTCTATGCCAATACTGGTGACACTGTACAAGCAGCAAAGCTGTGCCAAGGCTGCAGCAGAAGAAGCTGAGGGCAACAATGCATAGCTGGAAAAGCTGCACTCTCTCCTGCTATGAGCTTTGTCAGTGCTGTACTACAGCTGAAATGACTTCCTGAGCAAGACAGATATCAGGTTTTTATAGATTCTCTTCTTCCTACCCTGCAGGGTGGTCCCCTCTCCTGTGTCCCTTCCATGACATGAAGGCTGAGTTATAAACCCTTGTCAGTCATGCTTGGATGTGTCTGGGGTGAGGACCCAAGAGGCAGCTCTTCCTGCTGCTTCTGGCATGGGGCACTATGGTTTGGTGTCTCATTCTGATGGCATTGGCACCGCCGCAAATTCTGAGCTGCAAGGTGAGCAAGTCCTATTGAAAATCCAATGTTTTGGGCTCAAATGCCCAATCTTGACACTCAGCCTCTGTAGGACGTGGATTTAAATAAATTGGATAGAATGTTTGTAAATTATATGATGCCTTCTTCTGTGTGCAAGACCACGGTAACATTTAGTTATTTTCATAAAGTAATTTCAGTTCCTTATATGAATAGCAGTGTCATCATGTATAACCAGATATTGGTATTAATATAGTATTCTATTTCTATACAAATAGCAGGTAACTCTTGGTATCTTTGTCATCTAATCCCCATCTATTTCTCTTGTGCATCAGTATTTTCCTTTTGAGTTTTCAGAAAACACCTCCAGAACAACAGGGGGTGACAGAATTCTTACACCAATTTCTGTGATTTGGAAGTGAATCACGAGGGTTTGAAAGCTGTAATGAGCTTTGGTAATGTGCCTGCAAATCAGGCAACCATACGACTGCAGTTAGGCTTTCTGAGATGGGAGGTTTGGTGCAAGGGAAATAATTTTTATTTCTTCTGGTCTTCACAGTCACTAAAGCACAGCCTGCTGAGGTGTTTAGTCCTCTCTGTTCTGCATTAGGATAATGACTTGGATTTTCTGACTGTCTAATGATTGCTTTCACCAGTGTGACCATCCCATCCCCAGCTATTGATAAGGCTTTAGGGCACAGCCTTTTAATCACAGTGCCCTCCAGTGCAGGCATTTGCCAGATTTCATGTCCAAGAAGGAGACAGGACTTGTGGTCCAGGAAGCAGCTGTTTGGCTCTAAGATCTGACTGGGACTGAGTGACCTTGGAGCCTATAGAGGCTTACAAGATGTACATATTGCCATATCCAGCTCAGGATTTGACTTCCTGCAAGAGCTGACAAGGTTAGTGTTATCAGAAATTCCATAGCATGGCATAAGACACAGCTCCACTTTCAACACAGGCTTTTCAAGTATTGCCATATGGCTTAAGGGGTACAACTTCACTGCCATTCAACTTTGTCTTTCTTTAAGGACCAAAATTTTGTAAGTCAAAAAGCCATGGCATATAATAGAGTAGTATTTGAGATCTCTTTGAATAGGGCTCTCAGCATTCAAAACCACTTAAGTATCTGTCTCTTTGTTACTCCTCTTGGAATATAGCCCAGATTTTTCTCAGCATTGCCCCTAAATTCCGAACTATGCTGGAGAATGGGGAAGGCTGGCTGAGGAAACTGCAACCATTTCAGAGGAATCAGACACAACCTTGCCTTTAAAGCAGTTTATCCTAATGTATTTAGACAACTGCCAGGTCAGTTGCAAGCCCACACAGTTTTACATTGTTTCCCAAAGAAGAAACTCAGTCAGAGATTTTTCTCTGAGGGACTGACTGCAACTCACTCAATACCTGTTTGGAATATGAGAAGATAAAACAAAAACATTTGTCTAGCATTTACAAGAGAAAAATTGTAGGAGAACTTTGTTATTAAAAAAACCCTACAAGTATTAGAAAACAAAATGTTATATCTCTACTGCAGGGTAAACCCAAAGGGAAGTAGGAAACTCTGAAATGCAATTGGAGGCTTTATAGATAAACTTAAGCACTTAATAGTGAGGGATTTTTGTAATGTGTGAAAACTGCACCATATTCTCTCCTAGTTTTTTAGCTCTGAATGATTTGTCCAGGAATGCTGTGATTAACCAGAAATTTAAAAAATATTTTAGCATTTTAACACAGAGCGTCAAAACACACTGGTTCAAAAGTTTTAACAGCAACATCATAAACTCAAAAATTTCCAAATAGTTACAGTTTGTTGTGGATTGTATCAGGGCTATAGTTACTGAGGAATTTAGCAAAGGTTGCTCTATTTAAATGTATAAGAGGCTGTGGGAGTGTCCAGTCAGTTCCTAAATTTAATGGTACAGTCTTAAGAATTGTAACAAGTGGAAGGCATAAGAAATCTTTGATTCATGTTGAACAGTTTTCACTGTAGAAGACTTGGCCACCAAACAAAGTCTGTGTAGCTGCATGACCCCTTGGAAGGCAGCTTTGGCTCCATGGGATACTGCAGCAGAACAGATGATGGCTCTGAAGCAGGGATATAGGAAGTAACAAATCAGAAAAAGGTACTTTATGACTCTTGATGCAGATCTGCAAAGATCTTCCCTGGTGAACAAAACCTGTTTGAGACATTCCTACCCCAGGCATTGGCCCATGGTGCCACTTTGGCACTGCCGCTCACTCACCCCGCAGTCTGGCTTTAAAGAAATCCAAAATCCCAGCTCCTCTCTGTTGCTGAAAATGTCAAAAAGGCCTCAGAAAGCTGACTTGCCCAGCCCTGGTTTTGCTCTGTTTTGCACAATTGTCCCTTAGACTCCTTTGTCCCTAAATGACCCTTCCTCCTCCCTTCATGCCACTGCTCTTGCTCTCCCCTCAAAGTCACCCTCCACATCCCAGCTCACTCCTTCTCCAGCACATCCTGTATCTCTCTGTCATGCAGTGATGCCACAAAGTAAAGGAGAAGTATAAAATTCAAAGGACCAAAAATCAGTTCCAGTGGACAATAAAATGTATATCTATATAATTACTGTATGACACCACTACAGGGCACAGTAAAGGTTTTTTACTTGCCTTAATTATGTTTTTCCCTACTTTAACGTGTTTGCCTTTCTTTTAAGTTTGTGTCTATTGAATTTTATTATTTTAGGGATAATTACAACACCCTGGTTAATTCTTTTTACCCCCAAGTTACCAAAAATGCACTCTCAATTTCAACTCTATTTTAACTCAATGTTTTCATTAGGGAATATACAGAGCTTCTTGTATTCCAGAACTAGGTTCTGTTAAATTATATTAAATGCAAATTTCATTTGTAATTTCTTTACTTTGAAACTGAAAAATAGTCAATTAAGGATCCTGTTATAAAAATTAGTGGCACTCATCTACAAATCTCAGCTTGATATTCCTGACTAATTTTTTAACCTCCCAACAGCTGAATTTCTAAAAAAATATTTTGAGACACAAGATATTTTTCACTCACAGGTAGGTGACAGGAAGCTGTTCCCAGGTGAAAAACACTGTCAGGAGCAAGGACAACTATACCTTCCCCCTGTATCATTTTTCTCTGTAACAAGAAGTTTTCTGACTTGGATACCAACTGAAGCTCTCAGTTCCTCCCTTTCAAGTGAATTTGCCCACTAAAGAAAACAGAATAGCCCAGTGTCCATGGAGACCTTCTGCTGCATCCTGGCTGGGAGCACCTGAGGTCCTGGAGGCCACCACAGCTCTGCTCATCCTGCTGAAAAGGCACCAGAAATGGCACCAGAAAAGGCATCATACCCCACATCCAAGGTTTGCAGCTTCATGTGAGCACTCAAGGTGAAAAGGGAAAGCACTGAGCAGTGATGCTGGCTGACCATGAAAGGCACACTGTTGGCTCTAAACAAGTGAAAAGGCAAGGGGAAAAAACAGCTCTCTGTGGCCGTGGAAGTGCCACCACCTCCAAATCGGCACTAGAACTTCCAAGATGTGAAGCCCCTCCAGAACCTGTAGACCAACCTTATTCTCTAACATGTGCTTCTGGACCTCAGTTCTGCTGGGGGAATAAAAATTTCTTTGGAAATTAAAAAGTAAAAAAAGCGAGGATTTCTCTTAACTCCTTTTAATGATGTCTGCATACTAGATACTTCTTTTTTCCTCATCTAGTCATTACATTAGTGAAAGGTCTGTTATATTTTGGGGTTTAGGCTTTTGATTTTGGGGGTTTTTAGGATTTTGGATTTTTTTTTTTAGTGGATTTTGGCTCCTTTAGAAGGGACAGCCTGCTATAACAGGTGCATTGCAGACAGGTGCTGCATAAGGTTCCCTACATAACTCTGCCAATGCTTTTCAATCATGATCTACAACACCCCTGTTACTCCTGTGTGGGGCCTCCCCTCCAGTGCAATTGCCAAGGTTATGAGTTATGCCATCCTGTATTGATTTGGACAAATGTCCACTACTGACTGGGTCGACACCACTGAACTTGGTTTGCAGGTAACACAAGAGCCAAGCCTTGGAAGGCTCAAGCTGAGCATTTAACCCACTGTGCAGCCTTTCTCACAGTCCTTCTTTTTGAGTCAGTCACACATTATGTACCCTGACTCCCATGGACAAGATTTGTGGCAATTGCATGATGTACGAGGTGCCATTTGTAAAATATTATTTAGTGTAAAACATGATGTTTTTTTCTGTTGATTTACAAGTTGGATTTATAAATCTGCACTTCTCACAGTTTGAGTTATTTATCTTGCCTCTGATTTATAAAACTCACCAGTAAATCTTTAGCAGAAAGTTTTGATTCAGAAATCATTATTTTAAACATTAGATTTAGCTAAAACATTCAACTGCTTTGTAAGTCATGAAATGGATTTACATACCCCAATCTGGATTTACAAATTCTACAGTAGATTTACAAATCACTCTGAGAAATTCCTAAATAAAATGCTTTGATTTATAAATCTTCACTTTGCACTTAGGATACAAGTGACTGATTTATTATTCTGACGCTAAACAATAATGATTTAGTTCTTAAAATCCTACATTTACTTTAAGTTAAAGTTCTGATTTATAAATAGGTTTACTGCAATATAGGCCAAAAAAAGCAAGATTGTTTGGTGCAGGACTGCTTTGCAAACATCTCCTGCACACATGAAAGGCAGGACATTTCTGAGAGGTTGTAGGGAAACAACTGATCAGAGTTAGCAGCAGGGCAAAGAAGGAAGAAAAACTGGGACAAAGAAACTTTTTATTTCTCAGTAATAAGACCAAGATTTTGAGATGGAACATTTTGACTACCCTGTCAAAATCATTTCTCAGTTCAGAAACTTTCTCTAAGCCTGATCGCAACCCCGAACTACACGGAAATAGTTTGAGTTTCTCCAATAACTGTAGGATTCATGGGGAATTCTACTGAACATCATAAAGAGTTCCACTGAAAACCAAAGGAAACTTTAAAAGTGAACTTGGTGTTTTCCAGCTTTTAGGCTCTGATGAGATGTCTTTTATTTGCACCATTGCAGCCTAGGTGTTTCCAAGAATTCAAAACCAAGTAGGGAAATAGGGAAGTGTAGGAATGAAGGAGATCCCTGCAAATGCCTCACTCTTTGATGGGTTCCATAAACAC
This sequence comes from Pyrocephalus nanus, assembly GCA_038380795.1. Taxonomy (NCBI): domain Eukaryota; kingdom Metazoa; phylum Chordata; class Aves; order Passeriformes; family Tyrannidae; genus Pyrocephalus; species Pyrocephalus nanus. The sequence goes on along the minus strand of CM076273.1, from coordinate 5,577,921 downwards.
TTCCATGACCAGCAGGGCATTTAAGTATTTAAGATACTGGAATAGCTCATCATGTACACTCATCAGGGACTCAGAAGGGATATTGGACAACAACAGAACTGTCAGATAGCATAAACACAAAATGCAGTGAAAGAGAAATTAAACAGTCCATTTTCAATAAAAGCCAGATATCCTGGAAAGGTTTTGGTAATATTTTTTTGGAAATTACTAACAGCAAGCTTTATCCAAAAAGAAAAATTCAGCATAATTATCTGGAATCCCCCGAAGAAATCCTAGTATCCTGCCAAACTGTGGGACATAGTGCCAGCACTCAACCGTTGTAGAAGTTCCCTTTCAAAGCTCACTTCATAAATCTTCAGGAACTATGAGCAGGCTGGAGAACCCCATTGATCTGAAGGGGATTTTCTTGATCCAGGTAGTTTCTAATAGAGGGTATCAGCAACATTGACTCTGAGAGAGGTTTGGAATGATTCCATAATACAAGTTTGCTGGAGCACAGGGTTAGAAATCACGAGTATTGATTTCATCCATGTTTCCAACACCGAATCACCAAGACCTAAATCCTTCCAGACATTAGGGTTCCTAACTTTCAATGGAATTTAAATATTTGCCTAAGTGTGAATGTCTGATAAAAGAAATGTCTTCAGATTAAATCTTCCCCCCCTTGCCTAGAAGTTTCTACCCCCGTACAAAGGGGCTGACAGCAGCCATGCACTGCACCAATGTGCTGGGAGCTGGAACAGACAGGAACTCTGAGGCACTGTGGGGCAAACACTGACACTCTCCTCTCCCCACTCTCCCTCCCATCTCCTCAGATAAAAATCCAAGACATGTAATATACTTCTTCAGGAAGCATAAAAGTGATACCTATGAACTGACACTCTTTCATAGCCTTGAATGCTTCCTTTTAACAAAACAGCTGTGAGAAACTAAGAGCATGTATTGTGTTCTCCTGATGACTGATACACTACTTAGAGTATACTTCACTTTTGCAATGCAGTGTTCAAAATTTCAGTTTACCATTTGTAAAATGGAGATTATATCTTTAAAGCAGTCAAATCTGTGGATGAAAACTGAATATAGGAACAAGGTATTTTTTCATTACTATGTCATTATTAAATTGACAGTTTTCTGAAACTATTGCATTTGATTTTGCTGTCAGATTTTTTTGGAGTAGAAGAAATAGTTACACAGGATTGAATCACTAGAACTTATATAAAATTAAGATCTAATCTAAAGTCAAAGAAAGGAACTACAGTGTTTTGTTTTTCATCAGCAAGCTCTACATCAGGCCTCTTCTTGCTGGTACAGATAATATAGCTGGCACAGATTCCAGTAAGCTCAAATGCAGGTGGAAAAACTATAGTGCTTACATGAACATATATACCATATGTATATTTAACCACCTATAACCAAGTGAATGGCTCTGGAAAGGATAACAAACAAAGAAAAAAAAAAATCACCTAAATTTCTTTTGTGAATTATTGGTTTCTACAGTTCCACAGTTGCTGCATTACAAACGGCAGCATTCTGAAACTTGATTCCTAGATTTTGTAGGCTAAAGTACAGCAGAGAGTGTCAAAGCTGTGCCATGCTGGACACACGCAGAGGGTGGGTTCTTTTTCAACTTTTGATACCTCGAGTGCAAGTCTTAACAGAGTGGTTCTAGAACACACAGGGTCATATTTGCTGCTTAATCTTGTGAGCCCACAGCTCTGTGTGCACCCTACATCTGATTGAGCAGGATACGGTCTAAGATACCAACATGCATTTTAAACATATTTATGGTATAACCACACCTGTATGACACTGTCTGTGCACACATGCAAGTAGCAGATGTCATCATACATAAATTAGGGACTTGTGTATCTGGCAGACTTGCCAGAAAACACATTCTGTAATTCATGTTCCTTGCAGTGTCACACCAGACCCACTCTTGATCAGCCATTAGCCAAGCTCCCAACCTCCTAGTCAAAGGAAGAGCGAATTGGAAAGGATTTATTTTGTTGGGTTGTTTTTAGGATTTTTTTTTTTGGGGGGGAGGGTATATACTGTCCCAGTATATGCTACAGACTAAATAGTGAGACCTCAGATTTTATATCTATAGTTTCTCCAGTCAGATTCTAGAGGGACTAGGTAAGCCATCTCAGTGTGAGACTTTGTACTGGAGAGATAACTTTCTTGGGCACGTTTGCATTTAACATTTTCCATTCTCTCTGAATTCTTAGAATATATGCCTGTCCTCACTAACTTTTTTTTTTTTTTAAATTTCTTTCTCCATTTCGTAAGACTTATATTTTCATCTCCTTTTTTAATTCACTTGGAAATACTTGAAGAGTAACAGTAACAACATGCAGGTCTATTTTCACACTCCTGCCTAGTCTAACAGGTGTAGTTTAATTCCAGTGGATTTGGTTCCAGTGTGGTGGGTTTGGTTCACAGCCTGGTTGTACTCTGGCATAAGCACTTGACGTCACTGGGAACTCTGCCTCCTTACAGTGTGGCTGACTGGCTCTCCCAGTTCAAAGCCAGATTCGTAGCTATGTTTGATTACTTGCATTTATTTTCTTGACAGGTAGCCTTTTGCTGTAATTACAGTAGTAAAATTTTTTACATCCATGCTAACCAGTTTTAATGTTCTCAGCACAGAGCTAAGAATATGCACGTACTGAAAAAGAGAGCTATACAGGGCAAACGAAAGCTTTAATGCTGCTGTTCCTTTTTAGTGTTCAGTGTCATTGACATCCATTCAGCCACAGATAAGAAAACTTGTAAGTTCACTGAATAAATCTCAGGATAGTGCAGCAAAGGTATTTTGGTGGAAATGTCTCTGTGAGTGAGATGCACAGAAATTCTCCAGAATCAACACATTTGTGTGGAGCACTCTGTGATAGGGTTTTTATCTTGGTTTGATAAGACCAAGCAGACCAGCTGGACACACATGTAGCCCACACCCTGACCACTCTAGATTGTTTCCTCTGATGTGCTTTCCAGTGTTTCCTCCATTCACTGTTTAAGTGACAGGCCTCCCACTACGTGTCTCAGAAGACTATTCTGCATATTAGTTAGGAGCTTTTCCCCTGGCATCCAGGCTGAAATTTCAATTTTTAATTACTTTTTTTTTTTCCCCCGACACTCCTGATGTCTTCTCTTTCTGGCTTTTCTTTGTGCTACCTTAAACAATTCTCCATCCTTCAGGTCCAGTTCTGAGCCTGTTAAAGCTTCTTTGCCTCTCGGTGGCAACACAAAGCAGCCTAAAAGCCGATATAACAGCCAGCAAAAGATCCCCAGCTCGGGTGGAGGTTATACACCAACCTTCGCCCCACTGTGTGGTGCAGAGGACCTGGTCACTAAGGCTGGGCTGTGTTTGTAGTGCAAAGCTGCTGAGGATTTCTGGGGTTTGGCCTGTGCTGCAGAACTGGGGTGCCTTTGAAACCAGCCTCTGATACTGCTCATCGTGGTTTCCTTCCCAGACAGCAAAACTGTTTCCTTTTTCCTCCAGGCATTACCTTACATTTGTCCCAGCTGACATTCCTTTCCTTATTTCTTTGGCATGTTCCTGATCTCAGTTCCCTTTCTATTATTTCGCTGCCCTCAGTGATATTTATAATGTCTCCAATTTAGTATCATCTGTGAATTTCATTAACCAGCTGTTTACTCTCCTCTTTCAGATCATTAACGAGAATGTTAAATAACACTGGACCTAATGCTATTCCCTGCATTACATTAGTAGGAGACTTCCCTGTGCTTGATACATTGCCTTTTTTTGTTCTGCTCTGTGCAGCTCTCCAGCTCAATGTTAACCCACATGCAGCATTTCTAGAAGCCAGTGTGAGTTAATTTCTTCAGTAAGGTTTTATAAGGAAAGGTATCTGATGCCTCATCTAACCCCAGTGTACACCTAGCATTAGATATTAGGGGAATTTTATTTCTAGGAAAAAAAATAGTTTTTTTCTGCTAAGAAATGTTCTGTATAAGCCACAGTGCTCATGATAGCAGCAAAAGAGGGACCGAAGCTGTTTCAGTGACTGCTACACTCTTGCTACAATATATTTTTCTCAGCATTAATGCTGCTCTATCTACAGTCAGTGCATTTCCTTGCTTTTGCATTTACGAAAAGACACTATTTAAAAAAGACAGATTTTTTGCATGGTTGTGTTTCGAGCTCGGAGTCTCCCACGCTGCAATCAAGGGTAATGGCAACTACTCACAGGTGTACATATATCACATAAACAAGTGAAACATTGATTGTGAGGGGTGCAGTGACAGTCCTCTATCCATAGCATAATCTTCTCAAGAGATATTTAATCAGATGATTATTTACATCTTAAAGACCAAGGAAAGGGAAAATGTTAACATCGAATTATGGGGAGGAATGATAAAGAAGATGCTATGCATGAAGAGCTCATCACAGAACTGATGAATAAAGGGTTTGCCTGAATATGCCTTAACACCACTAGTGCAATCCAAGCCCAGCCACTTGCATGATCTAAATCAGCAGAATCCACTAAAGCTGGTGGAGTTTCAGCAGTCCAAAACCCAGGAGACTGTGCCCAGACCACTCTCTGAAGCTCTGAGTAAATCTCATATTTTTTTCCCTAAGTTTTTTTCTACAATTTCTAACTCATATTATGCGATATCATAAACCAAGTTACAGAAAATACAGAGTCAAATATCACCTTCAGAGGCTTGTTTGTTTGTATATAAAATTCTCCCAGTTTAAACTGACTCTGGATAGAGATAGGACACTGAGCTGAAGTTTATTCTACTAATATTTCAGTGCAAAAAAGCATGTAAAAGCCAATGAGGTTCCTAGTGGTACATAAAAATATGTAGAGAGCTTATGGTATAAATTATAGTTACATCCCTTACACTAAGTCTTTCCTTTAGTAAGTACACATTATCTACTGTAAGAGCTGTGTAGTTCAAGGAGTTTGCCATGAGGTACTCAGATTGTGAGGGTGGACTCACAACTGGGAGTGTTTAGAGCTCTGATCAAAAAAGAATAACCTGATGTGAAATTCTCCCCCTAATTCAAGAAATTTCACCAAAGAATACAAAACATCTGGAATTCTTTGCTTTGGGAGCCACAGAAAGAATAACAACATGGAAAGCAGAACAGGTCTCTGCTGGCTTGGTTCAAATGTACAAACCCTCCTGTCACTTCCAGACTGAAGTACAGACTGCAGAGATGTTGGAGTCACAAAGTAAGTTTTGAAATTAATCTCAGACTACTTTAAAGCCTGGGAAACTACTAAGTGCTTAGAGATGAGTGACCAGTGCACATCAACTATTTCTCTTATTTTTATGGTAGTTGATGTGGGGTTTTTTTGGAAAATTAGTGCTGTTAAATAGGACAGGCCTGAAGGATTCAGAACCCTGTTCTACACAAAAGTTATTGCCTTGGGTCACTGTATTCTGATCATCCCCAATGACAAGCTCTGCAGTCAAAACCCACAGCAGAAACTGTAAAATGTCTATCGTTCACCTACAGTAGTAGCTCACCAGGGCAGCTGCTTACCCACAGTCTGCAGTGTGCGCACCCTTATTGTCCATTAGACTTGTAAATTAAATGCTGGAGTGGACTGACTGGACAGGATTTACATAAAATCTCAATCAAATTCACGGCAGCATACCTTCCCCTTTGGTAATTAGATTTAGTGGTGGTTTTGGTTTTCTGAACCCAATAACCCATCTCTTTACTTTATGATATCTTAGCAATCTTCATTAGTAAGTGAATTTCTATGCATCACTTTTAAAAAGCACCAGCTGCACCAGTAAAAATGTGCATCTATTCACTGAACAGTCAAAAAATCAAAATGCATATTAATACATCCATACTCGTTGAAGTTTCAAGCACATCTAAATAGTTATCACTTGTTCCTGATTTCCAATGCATTGTCACATGGGATGCTGATGAAAATACAATACAGTGGGTACGAAACTGGTTGAAAACCATATCTGAAGAGTAATTATCAATGTTTCACTATGAAAACAAAAAAGAGGCAAAAAGGGGTCTAGAGCAGGTACTATTCAGCACTCTCATTAGGGACCTGAATGACAAATGAGAGGCTAGGCTTATAAAACTCCTTGAACAGATCAAACCAGAATGTACTGCAAGTATGTTGAGCTATAAAAAGAGCCAGACAGAGTACAGAAATATCTGAAAGTGTTTTGGGGCTATAGAAAATGTTTAACAGTACACTCAGATGCATAAAAACATACATATACTATATCACGTGAATGACAAAAGGAAGTAATTCTTCTGTTTTATATATTGGGAATACCCAAGTGATACAAGTTTGAAGCACCTTTCTTGAACAAAGCTGTGATCCAAGTGGAGAAAATACAGGGGTAATGATAAATCAAGAAGCCACAACCTAACAGGTTAATTAATCAGTATTAGTAAGCCAGTGAAGGAAAGAGTAAGGTTTGTTACAGGTTGACCTGACAACAATTTGCAGTCACATTAAAAGCTGCAAAAAAGAGGAATGGATTCAAAGCTGCCCTAAACCACAGTGAAAAGAGTAAGAAATAACCTGTTTAAATTACAAAAAGAGTCAGACTGGATATGAAGAGAGAATCATTGTGTGGCAAAAACAGCAAAGCACAGGAAGAGAATTCCTGGACATATTTGTGCAGTTTCCAAAAATCATATTTTTATGCAAAAATGAGACAAGCATGTCCTGGGAATGACAGAGGAGTGATCAGTTACACCACCCCGGGCCAGAGGATAGTCTTGATGCCTCCTAAGTGCCCTTCAAGATCTCAACACTTTATTTAAAATCTCAGCTTTAATGTTTTCTAGGGAGGCCAGAAACACAAAAGCCCTTGTTTTGAGATGGAAAAATACACAGACTTCCAGTCATTACTTCAAATCCAAGAAGAAATGTTAAGACTTCATATTCACAGTTCCTCCTCCTGAGCTTTTTTTTTTTTTTGGGGGGGGGGGAGTTGAGGGGGGGCAAGAGAGTGTCATATGATGAAAAACTCCCCTGCACTACAAGCTATTCCAACACATCATCTTCACTTTATCTTAATGGTCCTTTTTAGATGCCCAATTATGAGTAATTGTAACTTAAATGCTTATTCATTTCCATACTTGCTGCCCAAGGATTTCTGACAGAAATTTGTTTTCCTTATCTTTCTATATCAAGTTTGTAGATGAATTATAAACTTTAACTGCTAGACATTCCTGTATCAAAACCTTTAACTTCAGTCCAAGCTGTTGAGGGGCTCTTTTCATTTATGAGGATGATACCAGGCTGTTCCTTTTCCAATAACACAACCATACCTTAACTCCATTCTGTGTAGCCTCCCCTGTACAACATTTCCTGCAGAAGTGGGAGATTAATTCCCTATCACAGTAAGAAGTTCTCTGATCATTTTTTAGACTTAGTTCAACTAAAATTTCAAGTCTCCATGTAGCAAACTTCTTCATTTGATTCTCAGACTTCAGGGCACAGAGGCAATTTGATTCTCAACCTCCAGTCCAAAGGATTGATCCTTAAAGGCAAGGAATGATGGTTTAATCACAGCAAAAGGATAGAGCAATTAGAATTCGAACTAAATCTGGACTTGTAGCAAATGCTGGTAGAGAAATTTGTGAGCTCTGTGTTCTTCATCTAGCAGCTTCTCTCACTGTTATGAGCTTTAACAAGACCAAAAGGCAGTGACAACTGTAATGTAATGTTGATAAAACTATTCTTGCATCTAGAGGGGTCAAACACACCATTATTAGTTTGTATAGGAATCTTTTACTGAAATGAAGCCCAGTGAAAAGCAGCAACAATGCACTGATGGGAACAATCTTCACACTGCAGAACATTTGAGGGCAGGAAATAAGGCATACCAAAATCTTATGTTAAGAGAGCAGTGAGAAAAAAAGAAGAGTTGGTTTAAAGGTGAATTAAGTCCATAGCCAAAACCAGAAGCCAAAACTCTAGTAATCATTCTCCTTTTTTGTTTAAGCGAAAGACTTTGAGTCTTTCACTCTCCATCCTGGGTGCTGTGAAACTCCTGGGGCTGGAGAAAAGATGGATGTCCTCTGCTAACCTGCAGATGACAGAGTCCAAGGGGAGTCAGAGGTCCAAGGTACAGAAGCCATTGAATGGAGAGACAAGTTCAGCTCATTTGGCAGACACACTTCTCCCCCTAACTACTGCCGTAATTTTTTAGGTTGTATGGGCTGGCAGAGAAAGGGTGCAAATGTCTTGCCACAGTCTGAATCAGATTTTCCACTGAAGATCCTGGAAGGGATCAGTCTTTGTTATCTACTAAAATGTTGACAATGTAAAAAGAAAATCTATTTTTATCATCACCATTAACTTCAAGGAATATCCTTCTGTTAGCAGAAGGATAACTTGGCTAACAGGGAGCAGCCTGAGCCACAGGAACACTGCCTGGCCTTGGACTCCCACTCCTTCACCAAATTAGCTTTTAAAAAGAGCACAACACTAGAGCAAGAACTGATGGCAATGAGTAACTCCAGGCGTGCAACTGAGAGCAAAACAAGGCTGCACAAACATGCATGGGAAAACCTGATCTAAACTGTCATTACTGAACACCCCCCCAGTGCAGATAAGGTCCAGCTGTAGCTGTGAAGATGACATTCCTCTCTGGAAATGAGCCAAGCTGGAGGAGGATGTGTCCCACCACCATTGCCTTGATGTTTGAGTTACTGCCAGCTCTGGAGTAGAGAATTCATCATCTGTCAGTGACCTCCAAGATCAGTCAAAGTTTTCATTGCTCAGAAAGGAAAAATCACATGAAAAGTAAAACATCTGTTAGGAGAACAAGCTGCATTTTATGGTGTTTGCTGTATGCAGCAACATGTCTGTAATCTCAGACCATGTTTGCTGTAACATAGTCACTCACCCCCTCTATTCACTATACACTTCTGATGCCCAAAGTCACCTTGACAGGAGCAAGTATTAATTTCTGTCAGTGTTTTTTTAAATGTTTGCATAGACAGAGTTATCAAGGCAAGTGTGAGCAGACTGTAGGTACAGCCAGAGCAGCTCCTTGATCGTCTGTCCTTTAGGAGCTCTGCTCCAGTTACGTACCCAGCACTCACTGAGTCTTTCCTTACACATAGACTGGAGTGTAAAGTCATAGTAGTATTCAAAAGGTTAAAGCAGAGTGAACTGTTAATTTTAATGCTTTCTCTAAGCTTCAGTTTTAATAAGCGAAAATGATGTTCTTATTTGCAGTAAAGTGGTGTTATAAAATTCTGTCTGTCAAGCTCATTTTAAAACCATGGAAATAAATGATCTGACAAAATCAGGCTATTAGACAAGTGAAGAAGAGTGATTTCCATAAAAGTAGAGGAGCTGTTCCTTAATTTCACACTTGGTAGTCTTTTGGGTCGACTAAATTTTTAAATAAGTGATAAAATTATATTAGCGCAATTGCATTTTTATAGATTTTTTTGGTCATTGTACTCTTTTTCAATTCCTTTATTTTAAGTCAAACCATTCTGCTGAAAGGTTACCTCTCAACTTATGTTACCTCATAACAGTTTCTGCTCACACAACAGAGTTGTAGGTTCACAAATCCTCTATAAAAGTATTCAGAATGACCATACTGACCCAAAAGTATTCTAAAGTAGAAGGATCATTTTATTGCAGTCACAGAGTGACACAGAGTGCTGTCCCTGCACTCTGCATTTGTCAGTCTGCAGGGTCAGATATGTAGTAAGCACTCCAAAGCACCTCGGTTTCATATATAAACACTTCTTCAGGAGCAGGCTACAATTTCCTTCACCCTCAGCACACATGTAAAAGCCAAACCAACCAGATGCTTTTCCCTGTCCAGGTGAGCATGGCAAAGAGAGCCTTTATATAAAGAGAAGTCACTGCTCACCATATCTAGATCAGACGGGCCTCAACACACACAGCTTGTTGCTGAGAGATACCAAAAACTTGTTCTGGGTCTGGTGCCCTCAAACACTTTGCAGACAGTAGGAAGGACAACTGCTGGTACTCAGCTCTCCCTTCACATGAGGAACGAGGGCACTTTCCACACCCACAACTCGAAGGAGAATTTCTGTTGCCAGTTTTCCTAGCCTAGCCTGAGGGCAGAAAGCCTGTGGTTTCTCCTCAGTGGAGGCCAACCACCCCTTTTCAGAGCACAGTTGGCTGCACATGGGAATTTGGAAACACCTCTAGATCCACGGCAGAGGCTGTGGTGCAATGTTTCCACCTCTCAAAATCTATGACAAGCTTTTTTCTGACAAACCAAATCACACATTTCAAGACAGACACTAATATTCCTCCTCACAGATTGAAATAACACTCTAATAATTATGTTGTAGTGGAGAGGTCAGTAGAGAAGATTTTGACCTTTTATGAGGTCAATGACTCTTCATCTGATATTGCTCAGTTTCATTTGTTTGTTGAGAGAAGAGATCCAATACATTGATACACAGGTTGTGACATGCTGTTTGAACATTAGCTTACTATAATTGGTCATGTCATCATGCATCATATTAACAATATACACAAAAGTGCCCTGAAACAATTGTCTTATAGATCCATCACATATCATAACAAAGCTTCTGGGACTTTTATCCAGCAGCATTCAATTGTGATGCACATTCTACTTGAGTTCTAGATCTAAACATCACTGTCATCTTAATAGCAAAAGATGGATTAATAACTTCCTGCTGGCTTGCAAAACCTACATGCATGTAAAAGATGGCAACACAAATTTATTGCCACTGAGCATGCTCAAAATAGAAAGCCTGTAGAAAAGCAAAAACTTCTTTGTGTATGGTTTTCAAACCAACAGCTCTTCATTTTCCCAAGTATGGCAGTTCCTTAGCCCTGCTACTGCAGCTAATTGTATTGCAGTGAGTTCTTCCAAAAAGTAGAGCTAGCAGAATATCTTCATCTATCAGCTGAATGAGACACACGTGACCTTGAAATGCCAAATGAAAAAATACACTAGCACCTTGGATTTATGTCATAAATCACCCAGAAAGCATTTTTTGCACAAACATCCTCTTTTACCACCTTTTCATGTATTTTAAGAGAAGTGCAAAATCAGGGTCATTCTACTCACTGCAACACAGCTATATTTCAGTCAGATTTCAGTGTAATTAGGATGCCCAAATTTACTAGGAAGTTTTGAGATTTTCAGCTAGTAAATTTATCTTTTCCCCTCCCCTACCTTTTTTCAGCTATTTGTCAGTGAGAAATACAAGTGATTTAACTCCTGATGCAATAGTCCAAGCTCTATGCAATTCCTTTATTAAGAGTTCAAGTGCAGAGAAAGGCCTTATAGCCAGAAATCCTCCTAGCAATGGTTTTTGTAAACCAGGAACATCATCGGCTTGACCCACACTCAACAAGAAAGTAAACATAATTATCCTCCATTTACCCAACATGAGCCATTGGCATGTAAATGCCATAATCCCCAGCAGAGGCACTTTGTAAGGAAAAGTCCCACAAATACGTAGAACTAGAATACAAGCACAGCTCTGAAGGAAATCTGACACTTTCCCTCTGCCATTCCAGAAGTTGCTACAGGAAGGGTCCATGGGCAGCAGTGTGCAGAACCCAAGCTTTACATTGCTGCAAAAAGATGCTGTTGCTGATTCTGCAGGGTCTGCACTATTCCTCAAGTGAGTCAGCACTGAGGGAATGCCACCACATTTGTGCAGCTGGGAGTACTGTTTTTCAGATAAGATGGAAAATGATGCAAATTTTAATAAACCATGCAGACAAAACTATCCCTACAGCCTGTTCCTCATATTATCTGTCTTTTAACTGAACTCCAGCTGATCTGCTTTGCTCTGACTGCAGACCCTCCTGACTGGAAGCACAGCACAGTGGCACCCTGCATCTCTGCAGCACCAGCAGCATATGCACTGGATCCAGGCTCCAGGGAAAGGGATGCTATGGGGCAGGAAGCTATAAAAATATAGGTTTTGCTCCCTCCCTCCCAACTCTCGCTACACTCCATCCATAGAAGGTAAGTGTCCCTCAGCACAGAGTGGCATAGTCAGTCACCAGTGCCACCCCCCAGTGCCTCCTAAAGCCCTCAGGCACAGCACAGAGGAGTCAGACAGGGGTATTATAACCTGCAGAGTACAAGGGACTCATTGCAAGCTTTTGTTAAGCCTAAGAAACAATAAAATTCCACTTACCAGGAGGAAAAGAAAGCTGCAGCAGTGCCAGCTGCTCTGCCTCAGCTTCACACGCTCCTTCCTGGGTATTCACTACAAGCAGGCAAGCTCAGGACACTCCAGCTGCTCCATGCCATGCAGGAGATGCACACCCAGCAGAAGTGAATACATGCCCTGATTTTTATTAAAAGGAAAGCTAATTTAAAGCACTCTCTGGTATCCTGAGCTCAAGAAGCGGGACATACATGCCTAAAGCAAAGCTGTGGGCATTGTGCTGAAGCTGGCAGCCAGCCTTCGAGGAGACCCTCACGTTGTAGGAGGGACTCCTTGGGACCCTTGCATGCCAACAGGGATCCCAAACACTGCAGCAGTGTGGGGGAGGATCAGCCCTGCTTCACACCAGCCATGAGACCCATGAGATTCAGGCACTGCCAAACCTCGGGCACAGAACATGCTCTGAGCTCCCCACACACCTGGGGAAGGTCACACAGCCCCTCACCGTTCACCCATCACTCGCAGACCCCGTTTGTAGATTTGTGGCAGGAACAAGAACAACATACAACAGATCATTTACACCAGGATTTTTTGCAAAAAGAGGAAAAAAAAAATAAAAATAAAAGATGGCAGGTGTGAAGCCTTCTGCAGCATTGAGTCCCTGGCAGCCCATGGGCCTCTCTCCATGGGGGCCTGAAAGCCCACTGCACCATATATGAAAATTTCTTGGAAAGGGAAGGGTACAGAAGTTACCCTTTCAGTATTAAAACACTGTGGTTGATCAAAACACCAACAAGTATCCAAATCAAGCTTTTCAGCTGCTCCTGTAAACTTAATGTTGCAGCAGGGTCTCACGTGAACTTCAAAATTAGCACCATTTAGAATACTAAAAGTCTGACATTGATCTATTTGAGCAAACAGGGTTCTGGTTATTTAAACAAACAAGGCTGCAATAGTCAGTGTAAATCTACCTGGAAACTGGTGCACTGCACTACAGCTGGATTATTGCTTGGGACACCTTGCCATGAGCACAATGGAGAGAGGTTTATTTTGGAGCTGATTGTTGAGAAAGTTAGAGCTTTGTGCCTTGAACACAAACAGCCTGTACTGTCCATAAGATCACCTTACTCTTTCTGAGCCTGGAGGGGTAATACTCTTTTTCCCCATCCTTGATTCACTGAGCCCCTCCCAGGCCTGCTGGGAGGTCATCTCATAGGGACTGGGAGGATGGCTGAACTAGGATGTTTTTACTGGCTCAGGAAAAGTTACAACAGTAAATAGGTGTATTACAGATTTAAAAGACGAGCAATCCCCATCAACAGTTCCCACAACAAAACTTAAAAATGGTGGAGGTTTCATCTTGCAAAGCCACTAAGACACTCCTTAAGAGATATTTGTAACAAATACAAATTATTCTCAGACACCCCATCTTGGTACGAACAAAGTTCTTATAGTTGTATTCTGTTAACAAATAGTTTTTGTAACATTAAATAAAGGTGTAAATCCACGTCAGATTTGACTATTAACACATGATTAACAACACCACCAGTATGGGCTGAAAGTATGTAGTATTTGCTTTTCAGACGTCGTCATCTTTCATATGAATCTCGTTTAAAATCTGTTGGGAGATCTTTAACAAACAGGACCAAGTCCCCAGCCATATACTATGAACACAGAACAGTGTAACTGTTAATAAGGGTATTCATCATGAGACAGCCTATTTTTGGCATTGTATATGACACTCTCAGTAACTTACAATTGTCCCCTGAATGTGAACTTATCATTTAATTACACTCCGAGAGACTGCTTTCCCACATCACCCAGCAAGTTAGCTAACCACACAGCAATTCTCCAGCTAATGCAAGTGTGATTGGATCAGTCTAAGGTGCACAACACATCTTTTAGTTCCTGGGAACCCCCTATGGAACAGTCTGTTTATTTCCACCTTTGGGGTTTTTTCTTGAATTTAAATATGCACTGTCAAATGCTCCAAGATTTCGAACTGATAAATAAGTTGCTTAAAGAACTGAAATTCATCATAAAATACCCGATGTTCAGCCAAATGGCTTCATAGAAAGCCTCAGAAAAAGTATCAATAAAACCTTGGAAAGAAACAAATCAGTCTTTGGCAAAGGTTTTATTTCTTAATAATCAGTTCATTTTAATAAAAACAACAGGTGTCACTAGATAATTTACAGTTTGAATAGGATGTGGGTGCAAAAGTTTTTTTTTGGTATAGGAAATATTAGCCTAAGTTAAAACATGTAATAATTGTTTGAGATCTTACAGTGACCCCAAGTTCCATTAAAAGCATATTTCTTTGTTTCTACTGATGCTTCAAGCAGTGTTGGCAGCCAGTGCCCTACCATGCTGCAATTCAGTTTCATGGGGTTATGAAGCAGCTGCATCCTGAGCGACATGGTCAAGCTGAAATGCCACCTGACTTTTATAACATCATAGTATAAACCCCCCTATAAATAGCTATTATTGTTATTGTTCTCCTTAACTGAGAAGGCACACACACAGAGCATTGCTTCCTGAAAGAGGCTCTCAGTCCTTTGCAGACAAAAGCAAGAACAGAGAGGGGAAAAAAGAGGAGGGTGTGTGTTGTCTCAGTTCTCCCATTCTGCTTCTTAAGTGCTGGAACTAACGCACTGTACAGGTCTTAAACATCGACACAAGCAGGTGCCCCAATCACCTGAGAGTTTGGTCAGTACCAATAAAAGTCACTCTGTATTGCCTATGCAGTACATATTACATTCCCTCAGAGAGGCATTAAAATGCCAGCTACATTTAAACAAGTGAATGTCTGGCCCCTAATAAAACCCACATAATTTAATACTAATGAGTCTACCAATTATGACCTAGTCTCTGAACTTCCTTTCTGGGAAAAATCATTGGGAAGGTAGTTCAATGCCAACTCTAGCAATTAAATTACTGCTCTGATATAGAGAACCCCAGCTTTGCTTCTGGTCATTGCATGAACTGCTTTGGGGTGCAGAGGGGAAGGGGTGAGATGTCATTGCCTCCCTGTGACAATGAACAGAATCTAAACAAGCTTGCTGATCCTCAGATCAATCAACTGCTTTCTCACCTTAATCAGAATATACTGCTGACTTTAATGGTGGCAGAAAAAAAGAGCAGGAGATTGCTCTGTAACTACCACTAAATAAATGAACAGTGCTGTAGCCGTGGCTGTGTAAGACTTCCCACTTGAGAAGGGCTCCAAACTGTATGTTCACCAGCACACCTTCAGATCTATAGGAATCAGAGATCTATACAAGGTCTCTTTGAGATGCACACAGAATGACTGCAACACCTACAGACTGCAACTTCCAACCACCTATTTGCTTCTCTCTGTGCCTGGGTGCAGGCATGTTTTTTTCAGTTTGTATTAGAATCCAAGATTAGGTAGGCACGAGGTCCTCCTCCCCCCGCAAGAAACCTCTCAGAAGCAACAGGAAGCACACAGCCAAATTCAGGGGGCAGTTCAGTATGGCACTGCCTACAATAATTTTCTTTGTGCTGCCTGCAGCAGGCTTGCCAGCTTAGGTCTCTTGTCCTTACTCATCTGCTAGAAGGCTGCATCCATTCATCATCTACCCAGAATTTAATTCGGTGATTAACATATGTTTAATTAATAGGCTCCACTATGACAATAAACTCCATTTTGAGCTGACTGTTGAACCCCGCAGAAGCTTTGGTGGAGAACAGACCCATCTGCCTTGTACACTTGTACCTGCTGCAGTCCCACATGGCATTCAGCACAAGCACAGTTCAACCCCACACTTTTACCTGTCCCCAACCACAACCACCACGTTCTGCCTCGGGTATGACTCCCTCTGGAAGCCCTGCAGGACCTTCTGGCAGGCGACACTGTATGCTGGTGGTATACCTTTAATTCATAGTGTACCTTTAATTTCTGTGACATGCTGAGATAATACAGTGAGGAGTTCTTTAGAAATGCTATAAATAGCTTAAATAAATAGATATTCTCTGTGGTGGGTCCTCAGCTCCGGAACTGACTCTTGCCAGAAATCCATCAGAGCCTGAATCTGGCAAGCTCTTGTAGGAGATGTGAGACACATCTTTTTACATTCCAACTCACTAAATGCAAGTGCCTGACTAGTTCTGTGAAAAGGGAGGGGGAGAAAAAAAAAGAATTAAAAAAAAAAAAGAATCCCTGAAACCCAAGGGGTCACTCCCTGTGCCAGCTTGGAAGTTGCCTGCCATTAGTTCACTGTGTACTAGCTGTTGGAAAGGGCACACAGATACTGCAGTGCTAGTGCCTTATAAATACATACAATAATTAGAGCTAATTTCTACAAGAAACAACTTGGTGATCCTTTGAGACAAAGGGCTCTCTGACGCTGTGTGATACTGTCTTTGTTATTTCCAAACAATGTCTCACACACTTTGCTGCCAAACATGTTAACTCCTCACCTCATCCCTCAGCGAGCTATGACTGCATCTTTAAAAAAAGCTTGCTCTGGAAAGGTATGTGTTTGATAGTCAAACAAAACAGCCTCAAAATCACTTTAGGGCATTGCAGAAGTGGCTTCTATTCCCGGCCTCTGAAGTCAAATAACTGTCACAACTTTGTCTAAACTAACCAATGCCTAGGGTTTCAAGGTATTTAATTACATAATAAGTTATAGAAACACAGAGAATAAGTGGAAATGCCTCACATTCAGAGTCAGACATTTTGTCTCAAAGTCTGGCATCCTTAGCTCACTTAGCAGAGAATCAAGATGAAGTCACAATTTGTGTGGTTATATTATTTCTTTTTATAGCAGTTGCCTGAAAGTCCACAAATGCCAGTCCCATTAATGCACTGTCACTCAGTAACATCACCTATTTTGTCCTTTAAGAAAGTAGTTTTATGTGTATTTCTGAACATCAAAAGCAGAGACATTCGCTATTTTAAACTTTTTACGGTGTGACTATTTCTAGTCTCTGCTGCCAAAGTGAAAAACATTGATAGCTTAATATGGCCACATATATATTACTTATTGCATGAAGCACATATTTTTATTTTGGTCACAGAGTGTTTGTTTAAACAAAGACAGAGTTTTACCTTCTTAGTTTTTACAGTTCTCTCACCTCTGCTCTTTCTAGCCATGCAAGTCTGTCAAGAAAAGCTCTAAAATAAATTTAGCATTGTAATTATTACAAATAAGTCACACTGGCATTTGGGTAGGACGACCCCCCCTCCCTGCATGCTTCTACCACGGTGGCAAACTTATTTCAAAAATTCTGATGAAACGCTTTGTAAATTTTGTTATTCTGTGATGATAATAAATCATTATAGCCTTAAACACTTCTCTAGCTTGGAGCCTCAGTCACAAATTATCTTGTCATTCTGACCAAAACATTCTCCAAAAAAGCTTGACAAGTGCTAAAACCCAGAACATGAAACCATGTGTTGTTGTGAAAGCAAGATTCAGAAATGTCAATTAATTAGATTAAGAGGCTACTTTTAGCTTTACTTGTGTTGCCAAATAACCCTTAAAATATGCATAGCAGTGGAAGTCTACCTCAGCAATACAGTACTTCTGTGCAAAATAAAGACAATGGATCTGGCTAATAGAGGGAATTATTGTATCTGTCATTCAGACAAGGAGAATGATCTAGAAGCAAACGTCTTGCTTCCCTTTCCACTGTATGGATTCACAAGCAAGATAAATTCTGCCACTTAGGAGTTTAGGTACAATTTTTTCCCCCTCTGAAATCTGATTCAGATTAGAAAATAAAAGTCAAATCACTATTATACATCTCCATAAGTAAAATGGATTTCTAACATCACTGTCTGTGTAGCTGTCTCCCTCTGCCTATAAACTATCATCCTTTATTTGCATTTTTGAAGTTCACTTTAGAAAAAAGAGTGGTGCAATTAAATACATTTTATTCAACTTTCTCATAGCTACTCCTAAAATTTTTATCTTTAAATAATCCATATCCTCAATTTTATTTACACTATAAACTGTTCCTATATTTTAATGGTATGTTTGCTTTAAAAGGGGTTGTTGGCTTTAATAGCTCGGTTATTATCTTTGTAAACTAACATTCCACATTCCTCCTAACTAAATCCTAGCAAATCGTCTGTGCTTGCATTTGGAACATACATTCCACCACCGAAAATAAAATTTAAGCCAAATAAATGTTCTGTTCAAATTAATATACATAAAATGAATAGCTAAACATAGATCAATTTTGATGGATTTAACAGTAGGTTTGCTAGTGGCAGGAGGGTCATGATATGCAATACACCCAAGAGAATGGAACCAAATAAATTTAATTTCCTGTAACCTCTACTAGTTTGTGTTATTTTTAATGCTAGAACACTATCTCTTTAGAAAAAATTAACTGCTTGTGTTTTTATAAAACATATCACTAGTGATATGGACCAGTATAAAGGTGCAGGTTAATATACACATAGGTGGATAAGGAGGAAAGCAAAATAGGAAGGACCTCAACAGAAACAAATCTGCAAGGCTGAGGCTCTGCCCCAGGACGAGACCCATTCACACCACAGGAGAGCCTTGGCAGAAGCTTAGGAACAATAACCTGCACGAAGGCAGCCTCTCATTTCATTTCTCATTGAAAAACACCAAAATAAACATATATTCTTTTCTTTTCCCTTCCATCCTATGCTTTCAAAGGACCTTGTATCTGGCAAAGACATCAGTTCTCAGAGAGCATGGGTGTAGGCACAGCACAAGACTCACAGTTACAGTACATGGAATCAAAGGTGGTATATAGTGGCATCTGTCCTTGAGAAATAACCCATCCTGGAATGACATTTAGTGACTCAAATAATGAGTTTTGGCCTTTAGCTGTTATTTTAATTCTTCAGCTAAAAAAAAAATAATTAAAAAAAAAAAAAAATTCAGCTGTTTGTTTTTACTGGTCCACTGTTAGCTGTGTTACAAGCTATGGTTTCTGGCAATTAACCCTGATCCTCCCCTGCCAGAGCCTGTACAGACCTACAGCCTTCTCTATGGCCTGGACTTACTTTAAGGAAATCTTTCTCTTCCCCATTCCTTGGCCTTTCCCTTTCTGACAGGGCACCTACATGGTCTTTTGGCTGCTGGCTTCATCTGTGATGAAAAGGTGACTGTAATGACAGTCATACATACTCAAGTCTGATCTCTCCACTCTGGGAAGTGGGACTCTGGGAAGGAGACAAGGAAGAGGGAAGGAATATTTAAGGATATATTAAAAAAACTAACCCTAACACATTCAAAAAAATCCCCATAAAAGACCAAGACAGCCCTAATTTTTAGTCACACCACAAACTATTCTTAAGTTCTCTGGCCAAGGCTTGTTAAAAACAGAACATCCTAAATGTTCTAAAAATTGTATGAGAAGCAGATGGAGGTATTTCCTTACAGAATGAGGCTAGAGTCAAGTGAAAAAAAATGAAATATATCGTCCACTAAGGAGTAAGGCAAAAATTCACAGTGTCAGAGGCACCCTGAGTGCAAAGGCATTGGGTGCCCTGTCCATGGATGAGCTGCAGCAGAGGTGGCAGAGCCTCACCTGGCCTTCAGCTGCTCCTGGACAGGGCAGGGACCTCCCATACGTCCTGTATCACACATGTCCAATCTCTGCAGATATTCTGGAGACCTCAGGACAGCCTTAAGCATCTGTTTTGACACTTAAATCCTGCTCTCTCTGTCTGTGCTTGGAAAAGCCCTATAAACTGTGAGCCACGGATGAAAATAGAGCAGTGAGGAGTAAATTAAAGTAAAATTTAGTAACAGGGCCCAAACGTTAACATGCTGTATTTATCTCTAACTTATTAACATTCCTATGAGTCTCTGAAACACTTTATTACTGATACATGGGACTGTGCTGCCATAATAGGCTTCCCTGAGGAGTAACTAGGACTCCAGCTGTACTGCAGGATATGTGGTACTACATATTATAGGGTTAAATGGTGCTGTCTGTTATCTGCACAACGTGTGTATTACGAGTGTAAATGAGGGAGCTCGTTTTGAGAAGCCTGAAGTCTGCCCTGAAACACTGAAAAGGTTTGTAGTGTTAGTGCAAAAGAGTGAAGGGTCCCTTTTTCCAGTTGCAAGAGACTTAGTCATATGATTGATGTTGAAAACTTAACGCCTCTGCCAGCAAAAAAATGAAGCTGTGTCTAAAGTAACTCTACCCACTGGTGTTACAAGGAGTGCAACCTCACCTGAGCACAGAAGGCAGTCACAGTGGAAAATGGCAAAATGCACGGCCTGTCAGAGCTGGTTAGCAAAGGCAACAATGATGCTAAGCCATGTAGGTCCCTCCCTCCACTAGAAGAGAGAAAGCTAGTTTTACTTCCTAAACAGCATAAAAAAAGCCTGATGAACCAAAATGATGACAGAAGTGACATGAAAACTCCATCCAAAGAGTTAAAGTTAAAATAGTCATTACCAGTGTACGGCTGGAGATCAGCCAGAAGTTTGTAGAGAAAAAAATTGTACTCTCTGCAACAGCCTTGCACCTGAGGTGTTCAAAAAGGATTGTAGGTTACAGGAGCCCTCAAAGTTCAACTTCTGGTTATTCTGCAGCACAAGTAGGTCAAGAACACCCACGTCAGCTTGTCACAAGGTGCCTGCACTCCTCCTCTGCAAGCTGCTCTGTGCTTAACTTGGAGTTAGAGTTGTGTTCCCCTCGATAATCCAATCTCCATGCCCCTTTCTGCAGGTTGAACTGATAAACTCTTCTCCTGCCCTTGGTAGACACACAAAACAATTGATCAGCACCCATTTTATAACAACTTTTTTTAAAGCATAGACTATTACCCTGTCCCTACTCAGACTTCTTGTTTCTAGACTAAACAAACCCAATACTTTTAACTTTTCCTCACAGGTCATGTTAGCAAAACCTCTAATCATTCTTGTTGATCTCCTCTGGATTCTCTCCAATTTGCCTCCATCTTTCTTAATGTCACCAACTTCAGCAGAAGTTTTGCAGCTTGGAGAATTGTTTCTTGCTGCAGAAGTCACCTGACACCCTGACCTTTAGCTCAACAATGAGAAATAGCGTACAAGCTTCCTTAAAGAAAATGGTATTACATATATACTGTCATGTATACTTAGTGTCATGCCACCTGCTTGCCACATCAACCGACTACTTTGCCTTAACAGCAACAAAGCAACAACAAACAATAAAAAAGGCTTCTTCTTTTGTGAGCTGTTGTATAGACAGTCTTATTGTATAACTTAAAAATACAAGAAAGCACAGCTGAGCCATTTTAAAATTCTATTAAAAACTCATTTTTTTTCTCTCCACATCTCAAAAAAGCAAAGCAATTTCAAGAAAACAGAACAGACCAAAAGAAAACTGTGAGGGAAAATCAAAGTATTGTTAAATAGATGCTGGCCAAGGTTACAGAGAGTGAGTAAAATAGCCTATAGTTAGCAGAGAAAGAATAGCCTTTACTTCAGGCTGAACATTAAAATAAATGAAAGACTTCTTTAGCCACTCTGTAAACCTCCTCACAGATAACAACTCACAGGACTTACCTTCTTCCACGAAGACTATGAAGTCCAACAAACAACACAAGAGCAACCAACAGAGAAACCCAAGGGCCAGTGACATTAGATACATTATCCACCCACCACACAAGAATCAATAACATTCACCCAATCACCCATCAGCTCCTATTTAACGCAATAAGCACCTAAAGTTCTGCCAGCTGAGGAGTGCCAAGCTCCCTGGCTGCTGATCACCTGCAGCTGGCATGTGTTAAACTGATCTCTGGAGCTCCCCAGCAGGCAGAAGGGCTTGTGGGGTCTGGTCCAAGTTCTGCTGGGGGACACCCACTACCTGGGTCCACAAAGAAAGCATGCTGAGAGCCAGGGAGCAGCTCAGCCCACTGGAAAGCCCCCTCTAGAACAGGGCACAGTGTGCATGGAAGGGAGAGCTCTGGCTGCTGGGCTGCAGATGTAGGGATGCTCTGGCTGCTGGAATGCTGTGGTCTCCAGCTCCAGGACAGGGCTTGCAGCTGGGAGGCTGAGCAGATGGCAGGCAGCACCTATCTGGGCTCTGCTAGCCAAGAGTGGTAGCACAGATGCTTCAGCTGCTCTCAGGAGCATTTCGTTTTGAGGTACTTGGTTATGTTGCTGCATGTCTGACCAGCTTCAAAAAAATCCCTGCTTGGCCACCAGACCTTCCCTGCCGTTTGCAGGGCAGCCTGGGTGCCCAGCAGAGCATTCCTGTCCAGGGGACAGCCCTGTGGAGCAGGGGGGACAGGTAGGGCAGCAAACTCAGTGGTGGGGCACTGGGTGTCTCTGATGGCTTTGTGGCATTTGTCATCCCCTGTGAAACAGCCTCTTAAGGGGCAGATCTGAGCGGGTCTGCAAGAAAACACAGCAAGAGGACCATGGCAGGGCTTTGGAAGGAGGGCAGGAGGACAAAGTGACAGCAGAGCAGAGAGGAGTGTGCCAGGCTTCGGCTGCATCCAGCAGGAGAGGGGTTAAAGCAGTTTTCAGAGCACAGGAACCAGGCTAAGAGGGAGTATTGCATGTGCTGAGAGTGTTTCTATGGGATCAGAACTGTTTACAGTCTAATGTGCCTGCACCTGTGGGTTGGTGTGGTTTTGCCTGCTGTTCAGTGCTTCCTGAGAAGCTGCTAATATACCGTAGCTGATGAGACCGCTGTTTTGATCTCTCCCTCCTTGGAATCTCTTCTAGAGCCTTTAATAAAAGCCCTATTAAGGAAGTACAAGTGGGTGCTTTGTGCTTCTTCAATACCTAATTTATATTTTTAACATTAAATACTCAAACACATGCTTTGAATTTGTGCTTTTTTTTTAGTCTAATAGTTTCTTGCTGGAGACTTACATACATTTTCTATCACATAATTCCTTACTTTCTTTTGGGGTTTTGCGTGTTCTCATACACTGCCCAAATCCTATGTTGAAATTAAAAGGAATGCTGAAGCCCTGTCATTCAAATTATTGATGGTAACTAGTCTGTCTGGGGGTGATGGTTGTATTAAAACATTTATCACATAAAAAAGAAGCATATGGCATTTACAGAATCTGGGCCAACAAAGAAGGAAAGGGTCATGTTCACTCCCAAAACAGGAGCAAACATCTCCTGAGGGTTATACATGGATTCAGTTCAGAGAGAGCTGGAGAATCTCATATATTTTGAAATCATGAGGGGTATGAAATCAGCATAAGTTACAGCTGCCCTTAGGTGCTTTCTTTTGAGTGGTCAGTGCCACAATCACTCAGCAGAGCACATTGATCTCACTGACTTTGGCAGAATTATAGAGGGTCTGTTTGCATGAACCATTGCTGAACAATTTATCTGATGTATTAATCATCTCTTAGATAAGAGTATCTGGACTGTAGATTTTTCTTGTAACCCAGTTTTCCTCCTGTGCTCTTTTGTTGTCGTTGAGTTTTCACATGAAATTTTAAAAATGAATTTTTTGGGGTTTGTTAACACTTAGGATCCCGGGGTCCATTTGAAGCACTGTGAAGTACAAGCTACTGTGTCAGAGAGCTCTGTAGCCTTCAGAGAGGATGGAGAAATGCCAGTCTCTCTTTCCCCTTTTGACAGCAGCTCTGGTGTGGAAATTGATTTGTCTTTACAGTGGCAAATAAAAACCAAACTCCTATTTTTCCTTCACCTTCAAAATGCACCTGTAAAAGGCAAAAAGTGAACATTTTATTGAAAACTGGAAGAATTAGTATAATTTATAGGGCTGATGTGGCTATTTTGCCCACTATTTTACTAGGAGTGGGTAAAATGTGAGACTCTGTCTATGCTGCTAGTATGATAACTCTGGTAAGTTTGTGTGGTGAGGGCAGGGTCCCAGCCATCCTGAGGATTTGGTTTAGTTTGTGTGGTGAGGGCAGGGTCCAAGCCATCTTGAGGATTTGGTTTCCCTGCCATGCAGAGGGCAAGCCCTGCTTGTCTCAGCCAGGCTGTGCCCTCTGGGGACCCTCCTTCTCATACCCCCAGCCATCAGGAGAGGACTTTCTCAGTCACACCCACCTCCCTCCCCACAGCCAGGATGAACCACTGTGGGTCAGCTTTTCTTGTCCCCAGCACCCAGGGAGCAATGAAATACATTTTGCAGAATTTCTCCATCTGCTCTGCCCTTCTCTGCAGCTCCCTGACACTGCATGCTCAACTTCCCGGCACAGTAAATGGGAAGTAATGCAGAGAAGTCCACGGCTGGCCCTGACTGGCCAGTCCCTGCCCTCCAGTGTTAATCTGCTGCTGCTCTTCTGCTCTGCCCTCTGCAACACAGCATTAGAGATGGAGATGGACACAGCAACCCCTGGTTAAGCTTTGCTTCCCAATCACCACTGCACCCCAATAATGACTTCATTTAAAGTACGTTTGTTTTTTTTTTTTTAACTCCAGTAATTACCAGAGACATTTAATTGGGGAGCCCACTCTTCTGAACTGCTCTAAACACAATGAATTCATGTTTTAGCACAAGCCAGAGTGCACACAGAAAACATTCAGCCGTTCAGAGGTACAAACCCCAGTAATCTTAGCCTGAAACAATTGTACTGAACTGAGGCACTACTCCTCTTTTCTAGATCTACTTTTAAGATCCCTGTCAAAACAGCCCTTCAAACACATTTGATTGGGTTGGGGCTCATCACGCTGTCACCAACTCACTTTTCATTAGGCTGTTGCTCTCTGTTAGCCTAGCCAAGCAGAAGAACTCAAACACATGCACAAATTAAATCGACATCCAAACTCCACCAATATACAAAGCAATTTAAATGATATTCATTAGAGCGATGACAAGTCCTGATGAGGCTTTCAGGAGCGGAGTCCTTCAGCTTCTGCCGACTCGGTTTCATGGCCACTGAGGCGGAACTGCAGTGACTGTACCTCCAGTTTAGAGGAAAAAAAAGCCAAGAATAGGACTCTGCTTCCTGACACACCTACCTCGTTCTCCTTTTCTGCACAGGTTTACAGCTGAGCACAGCTTCCAGGCTTTTTTTACAGTTCTTCCCAGGCTTTATATTGCACACACGCTATAGCAAATCCCCTTCCTTTCCCCGCCACCTACAAATGTGCCAATTAAAAAGAATTCCATTTTCAAGTAATTTCATTTCACTTGGCTAGAAAGGTCACTAACTCACAACTGTGATGGCTATAAACATGTCCCCAGCTTCCTACCATGCAAGAATAAATCTGATATGTCGAAGCTTAATAAAGAAGTATTTTTCATTGTTAATTTATACTGAAGTTTAAAAGTTACTCTCTCTCCATTTATATTTTTGATATTAAAAAAAAAAAAGATGGACACTATCTTCTCCACAGGGAGTGGAATGGGGCTGACAGGTCTAATATAGGCTTTTCCACAGTGCCAAATCATTTGAAATTCATTTCCCTTGTGACCAAAGTCCTTACCTCAGGCATCAAGAGGTAAGTCATCAGAAAATTAGCTCACTATTTGGTTACAAAGTCCACTACGCTGCTTGCAAAATTTAAATGTATGGGGGAAGAAAGGCACGTCTTCACCCTAATGTGACACCAGAAAAACCCAGGGGGTGATGTGGGGGGCACACCATCATTTCAGCTTAGGTAAGGAAGACATCACTGTTAGCTGCGAGCTCCACCACCCACCCCAGCCCTTGGCCAGGGAATGGGGCCAGGTCTGGCCCTGTCATTTTTAACTTCTTATTTCTTGCTTGCTCTACAACACCCTTTTTTATTTCTTGAAACAGGCCAAGAATTTAAAAAGCATGATATGGAGAAAATTTCTTGTTATATTATTACTCAAAAATTCCTTTTCTTGGCATAGCTGCCTTGAGTTGTAAATTTTAATTTTCCTTTTTAAGCACTCCTACAATGAAAAGACAGGCACGGCGTTATAGAACTATGATTTTCAGTTGCGTATTTTCATTTCACTAAAGGTTATATATATATATATGAACTTGATGAGTGGTCTGGACAAATCCATCTCTCCCAAAAAGTCTATCTGATTTTAATTCTCTTTAAAGATTACTTAACTGGAAGTGCATTTCAAGCTATAAATAAGGCAAAGTGAACCAAGCAACAGCTGCTGAGGAAGTTAATGTGTCCCACATATATGTTGTAATATACTGATGAAAAACAAACAAACAAACAAACTTCTAGCCCAACATGTAAGCTGGATATTAAGTATGAAGGAAAATTGTTTTTACATGGAAAAAAAATGATTTTATGTACCACTACTGCTGTATTTGTGCAAGTACTAGATAATGAACACAGTGTTAGTAAATCTTAGTCATCTTTTTCATGCTGAACATTTAGTTAAAATTATTGCCCCAAACCAAGGCCTGAAAACAGATTGTAACCTCACCGATTACTCCAGCGCTTTCAGACATGTATAATGATGTGTTAATACATAATTCTGCTCCCTTCTGCAAATGACCCTGATTCTTTCTTCCTTCACTGGTAAAAGATTGACTTCTTATGCAAATACCCTTCAATGACTGCTGTGATATTATAGTCTTAAACATATACAAGCTTTTCATTATTACAGGGTAATTACTGAAAACTCAACAAAATTCACTGCTACCACACCCCGACCAACAGAGCCACTTTCATATTCTGAGATGGTTATAGGATAATTATTTCTTGTTCTCTCATTTACCTACAGCAGGTCAAGCAAGGGCTGGATGGCACATCTTGGCATACAGTCCCAGGAGAAGAGAATTTACTCAGTTTTTTTCCTGGAGATTGTATGTATTTACTGGCGATACTCAAGGGAGTTACACATTTGTGTTTCTACTGCTAAAACAGTAACTTTGATGTATTCAGAGCTACTTCATCCTTGGCTAACAGGACAGTCCAGTGACTATTTAAAAGTTGAGTAATATTCAAACAATTTTTTTTCCTACTTTTCTTGATAAATTCCAGTTTTATGACTGTTCCCTGTATTTCAGCCCTGTGGAGCAGTGTGGATAACAGACCACCTAGCAGAGCTCCAACATGTTCTTGTAACAAAAAGTTACCCAAACAAAACAGACAGCAATGAATGTAATAATTTGGTATTTTTCTAGGAAATATATAAGGCTCTATGGAGGCATATTTTAAAGTACAAAATTTATTAATTAAATTTAGCTTTATTACGAGTCATCTCTGTTCCACTTGCATCACAGTTCATTTTTTTTCTGCTGCAGCTGAAATAAGAACTTGCAAAATTAAAGAAGGTTCTTCCCTTCAATACATGCCAGTAATTTTTTAAATCTCAAAGTATAGCCAATTTTTTTTGCTGTCATAACATGCAGAGTCATATTGTGTTTAGCTTTATATAGCAAGATATGTAGCCATATTTAAATTCAACAGATAATTCCCATATTGATAACACTAATCTGCCTTGGTTTGGATAAAAAATTGCACATCATGTTTACCGCAAAAGCAATGGCACAATTAAAACAATATACTTTCAATTTTAATACAAAAATAAAATATAATGAAGATTCTAGAAATATTTTTATTTCAGACACAGTCCCTTACACTAGAAGTCATATTTCAGCTAATTATAGATTTCTTACTCACTAAAACTTAAAGATACATTCCCTGATTATCTTTTTTTTTTTTTTGCTAAATGTTGACTCCAGTGAACAGCTCTCTAAGATCTGGCATATTGATTTCTTGTTGTGAAGTGAGCTGTTCAAGCTCCATTTAAGATTTTCATCTTGCATGTAGCCCTGAGCACATCATAGCACCATAAATTAGTTAAATTGCACATTTATCACAAATGTTATTTTAAGATACTGCGTAAATGTGATGGCTGGAAGATATACAGTGTGCTGCAACAAGCCACTACTTGGGTGGGGTTAGACCAGGGTCACCTTTATACACCTGTGATTTAAAGCTCTTCCCACCCCATCACAATTTCATTTTTAACTTCTTTCTTGAGGCATTTTGTTTTCTCTTGCACTCGATCTGCATAATTCTAAATAAAATATCAAATGCAAAGCAAAAGTCAGAACTCAGATGCATATTTTAAAATCCTGTATCCGTACCTTTATGTTTGTCTAATAGGAAAAAAATTATCTTAACATATCTAGGTTGGTGCTTTGGTTAGCACTAATAGTTACCATGCCAATATACGTATCAGTGTAGGGATGAAAAGAACATTATTCTAGTTCATTGATTCCCTAAATTCTTATAATATGAAATCACATTGGTATGCCAGTCCTGGAGGTTCTGAAATGGAAGCTGAACTTTATTTTAATAAATTTGGGACACGCAGATCCCAACTAGCCATTCATTCCCAAAGTTTTCAGTGTATTTTAAGAAATGGATTAAAAAGTCCTAACAGATATGGTTGCTCTCTGAATTTGTACCCGGTACATCTCCTCACTGCACCTTCAGACCGAGGTAAGTCAGGCCCAGGAACAGACTCTTACCAGATTAGGGCAGTTGCATCAGACCCCTTGTCTGTATTTTAAGAGCAAGTAGAAGGAACACTGCAGAAGAGTCTGCAGTCTCTTGCTTTTACTCCCTCCCGTGTCCCAGATAACAGTATTGCGTACAGAGTTTTTAGCATTACTATTATAAGTCAATGGTGCATCTTAAAAATACATTGATTGACAATATATGCAATAATCTGCCAGTCTCCTTATGTGTGAATTTCTGGTTTGCTACCAAATACTATATTTAAGCTGTTATAATTTTCAAAGGAGGAATTCTCTGCTGCAGAGGTAAAAAGTTTGGCTGCGTTTACACTGAGATCATCTGTTTGTGAAAAACGTGGACAGCCACCCTGGAGGCTTCACAAAAGACTTCAGCCAGCCAGGTTGCCTCCCTGGCTAAGTGAGGGAGACTCCTGGGATGGTAGAGTCAACCAGTAAAACAGCATGCTGATTTTATTGCTGGAATTTGAGCTGAGGCCATAAACACTGACACACAAATGACCTTAAAATCAGATACAGCTCTGAGCCAAAAGAGGAGGAAAAAACCCAAAGTCCTAATCCTGTTCACTTGCTCCACCTGGCAGCATTTGCTGTAGAATGAACAGAACACTCTAATACATTTTTGAGACATGGTACTGGCCTTTACAATTACAGGGGAAGAGGGCAAAACAGAAAGAAAGATGGAAAGAGAAAAAGAACCAAAGATTTAATTACTTGCTTACTGCAAGAGAGTGGATTTAAAAAAAAAAAAAAAAAAAAGAAAGGAAACTCTGTACATTTGGCATTCAGAGACCATTTTTACTCATGATGCTTAAGTGCTGTAATGGTGGTTTTGGTTCCCCTCTAACCATCTCCAGACTCTGAGTTCACCTGACTGGCAAAAGACATTATTTACATGCATAGTAATAAAGGTGTTTGGAGATGCAAATTCTTTTCAATGGTTTTGATGGGATGACCTGTCAACACCACTGAAAGTCTGTCATTATCATATAAATGCTCCCGCTTGTTTGCTTTTCTTTGGCATGTGTTTATTCATCTTCCTTGCCCCTCTCCACCTGCTGTGAATGCTGTCCAGCAGCAGGTAGGGCCCTAGGAGGACTCACTTCAAAACCACAAAGTTTAAGTTACTGGTCTCAGGTTCTTACTCCTGTCATTTGAAAATGCTGAGTAGCTGGAAAGGGATTCTCTAAGCTGTGAAACACCCACCGGTGCAGCCTCTGCTCAATGCACTTGGAGGAAGGCAGGTGAGCAGCAGCATCTCCCTGGATCTGAATTCAGCACAAGCAAAACACCTCCTTGCTTTGCCACGTGCTGCTGATAAACCCCCTCTTCACAGCCAGCCTTACCTGATGTTTAAAAAGGAGTTATAACGCTCATTTATCTTTTTTGGGGAAAAAAAAAATCCTGTTAATGCAGCCTTTGAATAAGTGCTACCCTGCTCTTGAAATGCTAAAGTTCACTAAAACTCCAGTGATTTATGTGCAGCTTTTGACTGCCAGCACCTGGCAGATGAAGAAACCTTCTCAAGCTTCAGTCATAAACAGATAGCATACAATTTAATTTTAATGTGCTCGTTAGTCGTAGCACATTTCAGACATAATTGTGAACGCAACACAAAATTATAGCAAAAAGACAATTTTAATGCTGCTGTAGAAAAAAAGGTTATATGAAGAGTCATATAATGGTGCTTCATTGTCAACAACAAAACAGGGCACAGAGTGCATTACAGTGTCTGTGCTGTTTACATGCCAATATTTTATACATAGATTCTCATATGGTGTCAGCTGTCAGTTACTTCTGCAAATTAACTGCCAAAAATGGAGACGAACAGAATCACTTAGTGTGCTGGTAACCACGGGTTACCTTTCATATGCCTAAAGATAAAGCTGCAGTATGGAATCTTGGGAGAATAATTAGGCAGAACAAAACAGAAAGTTACCAATTGAAATAAAAAGGCATTCTACAATAGGAAATAACAACCAAGAGCGCTTATAAATAAGTAAAAGAGGTTATATCACAGAATGCCTCATAACTTTTTAAGCAAAGTATTACAGTACAAACATTTTAAAGGCTTTATCAATGTTTAGGAAATACAGTACAAGTTTTTCAAATAGATTTAACCCTTTGAGCACTGAGTTTATTTTGAATTTTCTCTTTTTATTTTATTTTTATTTTTTTACTAATAAATACCTTTAAAAGTCATGTTGTGCAAAACAGTTAGAATGCATGCCAGGAATGCAGTCCGTGGCTTCTGTTTCTTCAGACAGTTTAAAAAAAAAAAATCAAAACAAAATAAAAATGAAAAAACAAACAAATGATAGCAACACTAATAAATATGTATAATTTAAACATGAACCTCTCTTAATATAGATGTACTGTATAGCAAAACAAAGCAAAACATACTTTGCTTTAAGAATAATGTTTCTGAATACTTTATAAATGCTATCTGTGGTATCTTTTATCACATAATTTACAATGTTTGGATGTTAAAGGAAAAACCATTAGATCTAAAAAAAATGAAATATACACTATATATAGGTATGGTTTATACCTGGGACTTATCAGGTACAAACCCCGCTGTTGCTAAAAATGCTGAAGAGAAAGAAAATGGCATTAACCACAATCACATTTTCCATAAGAGATTTTGAAATCTATACAATATATACATCTATGTTTCAATGTGAAAATTATATTTTTAAATTTCAAGGTGTGAGACACCTCTGCATAAATGGAGGTTCATATTAGTAATCGGAACTAAGCTGGTAAGGGTTTAAAAAAAAAACATATCCATACATTTTTACCAAATTAATGCAAAAGTGCTTCAAAGTACTCAGAGGGCTAAAGATTATAGGGTGAGAAATACCAGCACACTTAGGTCACATGAAAAAGTGCACCAGAATTAGTTATAAATGCTTAATTAAACTGTCTGTTAATGCATGCAGCTTGATGCATCAGAGGGATGCACAGCAACTAAATCCAATTTACACAAAGTTCCAAACACTTACCACTGCATTTTAACCTTCATATTTTACCAGTAACAACAGCTGATTATGCACCTCTATTTAAACACTGTACAGTTATACAAAACAGTTCAGCCCAGAGCGACTCTGGAGTTAAAATAAGAACATGTGCCAAGAACTAAACAGTAGCTTTAAGGCGTCTTTGACAGTTTTCCTCAAAGCAAATTACAGTTATTTTAATCAAAAGCAAATGCTACTGCTTCTCTAACTCGGAAACATACAGAAGATGATCCTCTGGTGACTTCCCATGTGTTTTACTAAGATGAAGTTTAACAGCATGCTTGCTCGCAAAAGTCCTGTTACAAAGTTTGCACTGATAAGAAGTTCCGATATCTTCCTCTGGAGAGGACGTCACCAGTTTTTCAGATGGTGACTTTGCTTGTGCTATCTGATTGTTAATCTGTTCACTGGACAGTTTGGACAAGTCTCTTAACCTGAAACCCAGATGCGATTCAAGATGACTGATATAAGTTGAAGGAGTTCTGATCTGTGAAGCACAGTCATTACAAAAGAACACTGGGTGCCCAGTGTCCAAATTTTTAAGGAACTTAGTTCCCCCCGTCCTTCGGAGCTGGTATTTCACATTGGCCAGCCAGTGGCTAATTGTGGTCATTGAAAGTCCCGTAAACCTGGAAATGTGCATTCTTTCTTGAGGGCTCAAGTCTGACATGATGTATTTCCCCTCGGAAGTCTGCCGTAAACTGGCTGCAAACTGGGCCTGCAATATGAGCAAGTGCTGAGGGTTCCAGTTAGACTGACGTCCCTTCCTTTTCTGAGCTGGTGTACTCTCTTCTGGTTCCTCTATTGTGGTACCATCAATGTCAGATTTCTCAGATATGCTGGAAGGTGTGGAAGATTTTGATGTGTGACTTTCTGTCAGGTTCTTCAGCATATCAGATATATCTGACAAGGCATTCTCGCGTAGCGGCGAGTTTGACATGAATGACACGACTGCAGATGTCTTTGCTGTTGTCACTGTAGATGAAGAAGATGCAGAAGATGTCGATGTGGATGACAAAAGCGCTGAACCCAAAGAGCAGCTTTTGTCACTCTTGCCTTTCGTCAAATCTATGGGTTGGTCATTGTTGACATGATAAAAATAACGGTCTAAGTGGTCTGATTTTTTGGACTGTAGAGGTGGGGTGGCCACCGCAGCCTTTTCTGCCAAACTGTTGCTCATTTTAAAAAGCATGCTCATTGGATCCAAAGCGGGCAAAGATGGCTTTGCTGCTTTCCCAAGGTGAATATTCATGACAGATTGCAGTGCACTTAATGGGTTTACAAATGGCTGTTCGGGAGGGTGATCAGTGATGATAGCTGTGCTGCTACTTAAAGAACCTACAATGGACTTAACAGGCTCTTTCCCGTTCTCCACAGGTTCTACAGTTGGACTATCCTTGCAGCCGTCTCTCTGAGGAACTGGGCTGCTCTGCTGGCTTTTGAAGCCACCATCATTGGAGGATTCCAGCTTAAGGGGTTCACTGACTTCACTGCTGCACGGTGAAGGCGTCGCACGCTTCAGTGGAGAAAGCTTTCCTTCGGGCTCCTTCATTTTTTCCTCCACTTTAGCCACCTTCTCAGTGACCTTCTTTACCAATTCTTCCATGGCATGAAAGTTTGTTTTTGGCACAGGTGAGGTCTGACTGCTGGGTGGAGACACCAAGGGCTGGTTTTTAGTTGGTGATACCAGTTCACTGTTCCCAAACATAGGTTTTAATGGTGTACTCTTCCCAGATGAACCCAATGACAGCTTCATCATATTGGGCAGCTGGTAGGCAGCGTGAATGCTGGGGTAGCCACCCCAGCTTGGTGTGCCATTCTGGGCTTTGTTTATAGCTGATGTAACTGTGTTTTCTAAAGACTTCAATATATCTAATCCCCCCTTAGGGCTTTCTTCTAGGTCATTTTCAGTCAAGTAATGGTATTTTGAGGAGATATCATACTTCTCCTCATCTTCACTTGACTTCTCTTTGTCTTTCATTTTGTCATCAGCAGTGACTCTTTCTTTTTCTACTTCTTTTTTAATCTCAACATTTAATTTAGGGGAAACACTAGAAGGTGTGTTGGAAGGAGACGTAAAAGTGGTGGCAGCTAGTGGCACAGACTGGACTTTCTCATCTACTAAGGACGTTATTGTTGGTGTTGCTGGGGCTTCTATAATTGGCTTCCCTTTTTTCATGGCAGAGTTAGTGACTTTAATAAAATGTCCCGTCACCATCATGTGAGCCGTGAGTTCCTGCAGAGTGTCGTGGGAACTTCCACACTCCATGCACTTCAGAATTTGGGATTTCCTTGCCTCAAAGTGCCAGGCATAGCTGGCACCGTTCTGGTGACCGTAGCGGTTATTTGGCGTGATGTAAGGGTTAGAATTCTTTTGAAGTGCATCGTTGGTATCTGAGATTGTTGCTTTTGGCGTCCCACCCGTGGAGTCTGGAGAACTTGGAAGATCAAGCTCCAGTGATGCTTTCTTTCTAGTAGCTGGGATAATTTTTGCTGCTACAGGTGTAACAGGTTCCTTCAGAGGCACTTTTTGGTAGTGTTTTGTTTTGATCATATGAACACTCAAATCCTGAAGAGATTCAAATGAATGACCACAGTACATACACTTTAACACTTTCTGGGCATCTTCTTTCCCTTCCATTTCAAGCAAAGAACGTTTACGAGGTTTCGACCATCTTTTGGGGTTATTGTTATCCGTTTCATGGTTGTCATCTCGATAATGTCCTGTTTCATTCATGTGCACTGTTAATTCTACTAAAGTGTCATAGGCAGCACTGCAGTCTTTACAGCGGAATTTACTGGCTCCAGTAAATATAGAGCCATAAAGCTTACTGCTCTGTCTGTACAACTGAACTGTGCTAAAAAGACTGGGTTCAGGAAGTATTCTGCTCTGAGAAACTTGCTGCAGTGTTTTGGCCATAGCAGTCTGGTGCCAGTCAAAGCTGCCACTTCCACAACTGCTGCTGCTGCTGCTGCTACTGCTGCTGCTACCGTTGTTTTTTTCCGAGATTGGCTGGTGAAGGTTCAAGTTGAGATTGGACCAGTAGGAATTGGAGAGGAAGTTATTATATACTGCTTTCATTTGTTCTAAACTGTCAGATACCGTAGAGTCTTCCAGTGGTATCGACACCTCCTTGGTCTCTTCCTCGTTTTTAATGGAGCTGCTCTCGAAGTCTGCCATGCGGTCACTCGTCTCACTGATGTGGGACTCACTGTCCATTTCATGGCTAGAAAATTCAGCTGCTGGAGAGTTTTGGTAGCTTTGGCAGTTCTTACTGAAGTCTTTTTCTGGACATGCATATTTTGCTGAAGGCTCCCCATCAACTGCATTTTCATCAGGTTCCACATCTTCCTCCACCAGTGCTGCTGCTTTTAGTTCGTCTGAAACGTAGGCTATTATGAAGAGAAAAAAATATAAGTTAGTTTCTTCTCATCATACTTTTGCTTTAGTCAAAGAAGTGTACTTATTTGCAAAATTAAACAGTTAAAATTTAGTGTTTCTTCAGAGCAAGAAAAAAAATCTGCTCTTCAAACATAATTTGCCACCTTATTCTTCTCAAGGGGCAACAGCTTGAAATTAAAACTAAATTTGAAATTAATGAAGCACATTCTGGAGGTGGCATTCATTTCTAAAGTAATAAATTACTTGTATCAACCTCAGAGACAGCAGTTCCTGTCTGTCAATTAATATGTCTTATGCTTCTCCTACCCCTAATGCATTTCTTAACAGACAGATTCACAATTTAAATTAAGCAAGCATTTTTTGCTCATTACAGTCTTGAGACTCAATCTTTAATAAATATAGAGCATAACAAACATCAAAAATTTCCACAAAGTAAAAAAATCCCCAGTTAAAATAATTTTTTAAATTAGATATTTTTAAAGTTATCATAATTATTAGTGTCATATTTTAGAGGAAATGGTTAAAAGCAGGTGATGCAACCTTTTGAAACAACTCAGAGCAATTTGAGGAGATTCACTAAGGGTGCAACAAATGTTCCCATTTAAACACACCTTTCTCAACAAGAAAACCCACGCAGAATTATGTCAAGAGCTAGTTCAAGAAAATTGGTATGCTGAACTCACTCTTGCTGTATAAATATATACAAGACCTTCCAGTGGACCTTACAAATGTCAAAGTGTTTGCTCTTTAGACTACTTTGTCAATATTTACTCAGCATAAGCTACACGGACACCCAACAGGGATCCTGTCTCTTTTTTCCCCCTCAAGTAATGCAACTGGTGATGTAAATCTAAGATACTCCTCTTGAATAGGATAGTTGGGAACTGACAGTACACAACTTTTTTTTTCCATGGTGCTTCTCTGTTTCTATTCTACTATATACTAAGCCTACCTAAGTTTTTCCTTTAGGCAAGAAAACTATGGAAACACTAAAAGAAGTATCATTAACTAATCAAAATTATCTATTTCTATATAATGCATTAATTTGCAGGAAAGCAAAAATAGTATATGACTATATTAAGTGGAATTTAAAATCTCTCACAATTATAAACTTTTAAAAAAATCTTATTTTCAGTAGACTCTGTGGTTGAAGACACTTGACTTTTGACCTTCTCTGCAACACATCTGGAAAGTGTAGGGTATTTGTATCTTAACCACATTGAACAATCTATAGCTTGTTTATGGAGGCAATAGTGCAGAGAAGATACCAGTTTACACACCAAAAAGACCTACTTTGAGCAACAGACTGAAAAATGTAGAACACTACAGTAGGTATCACATACACAGTATTAAACCTTGCAAACTTCTTTCAGGGAAAATATGTTTAAATGTTATCAGAAAACCACAAGAGACCAAACAACTGTTAAAGTGACAATGAAATCAGGCTTTTAGTTTCACATGGAGTGTTTCCTCGTTCAGTTAGGTAACACAAAGCATTCACTACTGTTCTTTCACGTGAATGGTAGCGAATCTTCCTCCAAGCATGTACAGGTATAAGCTGATCTTCAGAACAGCAGTTAAGCCTTTGAAAGCACAAACATATCACACAAGAAAAACACGTAATAATGATTAAATATTTCAGCTCAGACAATTTTGATGCAGAAAATTCATGCAGCTAGGGTCCTATATTTTTTACATTTGGGAGGACATAATTTGAAAGAATTATGTTAAAAAACTTTATCATAAGATGCTTCAAAGATGCTGATATGAAGATCAGACTTTAACAACAAGTATACAATAGTCTGCTGAAATGGAGCTGAGCTGTTTTGCTGTATCTTATGCTTTTTCAAAATATTTTGAAAAAGCATTATTATTTTATGTTACAGACATGCTGGCAATTGGTAGTAATGCTCAGCATCTATCCTGCAAGTATTTGCAACAAAACCACTACATAGAATCTAAAAAGATGGATTTTCAGACCTTTAGCAAAGGAGACCAAAGCAGTTGAAATTACTCTCTAAAGCTGAAAACATTTATATAACTACTAATAATGTTCAAACAACTGACTGTCAACTTCCTCTCTCTCAACCACACCATATCCTAGTGATATGGATAAGGAAGGATGAAAGGAAAGAATGACAGCACGAAACCTATGATTTGGAAGGAAACGTACCCATTTTCTATTCCACCTTGTGGAAACAGATTTTCTTTTACACCTCGTATTCCTTTGCCTCTTTTGAAACGGAATAATAATTTCCTTTTCACAAAGTAAAGAAGGCACAAGGTTATAACCACACTGCCTGCATTACAGCGACCTCATTCACACCTGCAGGCTGAGGTGGCACACCAAGGCACTCCAACTGTACCTGCCTTTTGCTCATTTTGTCTACTGAGCACCAGGCTGAGTGCGTGCCACCCACTCCCACCACCACATCACGTACCAAAGCCATGGGCTTTGTCCCTGCACACCATGGAAATCCCTCCAGGGAACCAGTGCTCACCAACACAAACTGAGGGCACAGAACCAAGCCCCTAATTAGTGTGTTATTCTTTACATTTTTATTTCTCTTACTGCTGAAGTCTTATGAATTTTGTTTGAACTTAAACACTTGTCACATTCACAGCTTTTTTAGAGAGTGACTTTTACATTAGGGAAAACCTCCAGCATGCGGCTCATTTAAATGTAAATCTATTTACCTTTCATGCTTTCTTTGCCCTTTTCACCAACTATCAAGCATATTTGCGTGTTAACCAGGAGCTGCCTCCTCTATAGCTGTTCTCCTTCCTAAGCTCAAGTTGTGAAGCCAACTTGTGACATCAGTCTTTGATCCAGAAATGCAGGGAAGGAGGCACAAATGACAGTGTGGAATTTAACCCGGCAATCTGCAACTTCAATAAACTGACAGTTTGAACAACTCCTTCTGCTCCTTCCCCTGCACAAAGGAGAGGAGGGATGAAACCTGGTGAGAGGTGTCCCTGCCCATGGCAGGGATCATCTTTAATGTCCCTTCCAACCCAGGCCATTGCATGATTCTATGATTCCTCAATGAGAGCTGACTACCTTCACAACTGAGCAATGGATCATTTCTTTGCCAATGGAAATTAATTATGATCCATCACTGCCCAAATGCAAGAGATGAGGATGCTCAAGAAAATATCTTAGCCTAGGACTTAAAACACCATCCTAATCTGGAGTTTATGTCAGTAGCTTCTAATGCCTTATTTCAAGGGCTGGTCTCCTAATCCCTTGCCTTCATGGCAATATAAGGCAACCCAACAGGTTCTGGACCAGCCTGCAATGGCAGACTTGGGGCACGCTCACAGGTTCTACAATGCCACTACAGGTAACTTTATGGTGGCTGTCATGCTTCCTCCTCAGGAAATCCAAGTAAATTGTTCCCATCATGTGGATAGAAGAGCAGGGACTATGGGATTCGGTGCAGGTACCCATGGAAAGGAGCCCATTTGCAACCCAGGGAAACCCTGATCCCTCCCTGCTCCATCAGACCTTGCTCAGGGGCAAGAAATGGTCTGTATTCTGAGCAGAGGTGAAGGAAGAGCTTCACTGCATCAGAAATAAGGACAAGGAGGCCTCTAGCAGAAAATTTTCTTTGGTTAAGTAAGTGCTGGAAGAGCAAAGAGACTATGAAAGCAGAGAAGAAAACCAGCAGGAGATGGTAAAAAGGTTTTCCACTGAGATTCACTGCCTGGTAGAAAGACTGTCTTTAAGGAGCACTGTCTCCAGCCCATCCTTACATGGCTGTTTCCCTATTATTATTATTAAAAAAAAAAAAAAAAAAAAAAAAGAGAAAAAAAAAGAAAGAAAAAAGACTTGTAGTTTAATATTTTTCAAGTGTAGAGTAAATGTTTGAACTGCAGGGCATCTTTAAAACTGTTCTTCAGTGCCTCAACAGCAAAGTCAGAGGGGAAAAAAAAAACAACTTTAGGGCAAGTCTAATGGCAGAAGAAGAGTGGAAATAAAGAAATAAGAGTTGAAATACAAGAAATTAGGCAGTTCTGGGATTTGTTTTTCCAGAGTAAGAGGAAAAAAAAATCGCAGTTCTCAAAAAACTGTTTAGTTTACATCTCACAGGGCGCCATAACCCAAAGGAAATTGCCTACAAGTTGAGCAATGGTGTCACTGTGACATAATATTTGACAAAAAAAAAAAAAAAAAAGAAAGGAAAGCCACAGCCTGGTGTGGCCCTCAGTTTTTGGGGAAGATGAGAACATCAGAGGGGTTCAGAAACATTTTGCAGGTGCAGCTACAGAGAGATTAAGAATGAATAGGTCTCTCATTAATATTTGTTACAATTATTAACTAAACTGCTAGGTAATAATGAAATTAACACACTTCATATCAATACATAACAGTAAGGTGTGGTATAATGCAATTCATTTCCACACAAGAGGGAATTACCTTCATAACTGAGCTATGGATCATTTCTTTGCCAGTGGAAATAAATTGTGATCCATCACTGCCCAAAATGATCTACATATTGTATAGACAGTAATAAACTCATATACCTGGCTCTACACAGACACCAGGGATCTACTCTACAAGAGCAGAGAAATATCACCAGTCCACTGTGGTTCTGGAGCAGAGGAAGTGCATCTGCAGCCAAACCACTTGGGACTGCCGAAGTCCTGAGCAATGAGGTGCCCACCAGCACCGCAGCTCCTGCCTCTGCAACTGCCAGAGCTCCCCTTCAGCAGAAACAGGGAAAACATCCCAGGGTTTTCATCCCCTCCATGGCAACATCCAGCTAGTGACAGGGTTGGACACATACCTCCTTGAGTTTGTTTGAAAATAGAGATCACAGTATTAAAGGTGTATTTTACTGTTCTCCAAAAACCAATTAATTGCACAATCCTTCCCTTATTTCCTGAAAAAAATGCATCTGAGACCATATATTTTGGCTGGGATCTATCCAAATATTTCATTTTGATACTTAAGAAATTTCTTGGTTTAATTATGGTTTTTTGCCAAGAATGTTTCTTTTCTTTTAATTAGCTTACTGGGATATATTTAAACTAGTATATATGCTCTTAGCTTGAAAAAGTAACGAAACATTCCAATATTCTTCTCACACAAAAAAATGCTTAACTGTAGAAGTTTATCAAAAACACTCAGCTCCTTGGAAATATTTTGGCTTTAACCAAACAGCTTTTTATATATAAAAAAGAAATATTAATCAGCTTTATTATTTCTTTATGCATAATTTCAAATCATCTTGTAATACTAAGGGTCATCTCCCAAACCATCTGATTTTGAGTGGATTGTGAAAAAAAAAAAATTCTCAACTCTAAAAAACCTGTGCCCATGTACATCTCACACTTGAAAACGGAGAACAGTAGAATGGGATTGGAAGCAGGAACTCTCCCAGTGCTGAAAGGATGAATATTATATTCCCACTAAAAAAAAAAACCCAAAACCAAAATAAACCAAAACAAACAACAACAACAACAAAACCATCAGGGAAAAAGGACCATAAGAGATCATAAAGTAGAGCAGTGAGTAGGACTCAGCCAGAGAAACTCCCTCTGCATCCTGACCCCCTTCCCCACACCACGCACAGAGCAAGAGGTGGCTCCTGCTATGACACAGCCTTTTCCTAATTATCTGTCCTGTTCTGTTTTAAATCAGAAACCAGCCACCTAAGAAATAACCAGGATATTATTTAAAGATTTAAGAGTCCCCAGTTTTGGTGGGACTATCTGGGGATAAGAGGGGGCTCAGTCCCAACACCAGCCCACGGAGGAACAGCAGCACAGAGATGATCTGACTGTGCCAATGAACCTTACTCACAAAATTAATGAACAGAGGCAAGAGAAAACCAGCTCAGTGGATGGAGTCAATCAAAGACCGAATGCAAATGAAGGCATATAAAAGAGTTATATTAGTCTGGTAGAAAACTCCCACTCCACAGGCCTTCCACTTACAGGAAGAAAGGCAAACATTTCACCCACAACTTGAGCTATTTCTATCCCGAGACTGACTGATAATTCCCATGTAACTGAAATTGTATTTGAGACTTCACTCCTTGGCAGAGATTTTTCACATATTCCTCATTAGGCAGATGGAACGGGAGGAAGGAGTGACTGCCCTGTTTACAAGAGTGGCAAATGACAACAGGCTCTAAACGGGCATAGCAATACTGATTACCCAGCACCTTGACAGGGACATTATTCCTGTTAGAAAGGTCAAAGGTTCTGTTTCATAGAGGCAGGACTGTCTATTATGGGAGAGAAATGTTATTTCCAAGTGGAGAGGTCAGCACTTCTCTCGCACATCGGCTGAAGTACCTCGCACCGGAGTACGAGCCCACTGCAAGACGGATTGTTCTGCCCACTGGCAAGGTCAAGAATATTAATTTTGAACATGTTAATTTGATGTGATGTGCAAGATTAATGCTTGTTTAGCTGAATTTTTTTTCGTATGTTGATAAATCTGCAGCCTTTTCATGCCAGTAAGAGTGTAGTGTTAAGTCTCTGGGAAGCGGTGTGGATGGATGTGACATGGGATGCCAATCTAATAGGTAGCTATCATTAGGCACTAAAAACTTTGAAGTGTACTTGTGTTTGTTCCTTCATGAAAATACTGCAGCTGTCTGCCACAGAGAGCTCAGAAATAGGCCAGAGGAAGCCAGCCAGCTGCTCTGATTCAGCATCCTGGACTGGTACTACATTTGGAGAGATTTCAGTGCTCAAATCAACTGTACGTGTTAAGAGTTGAGAATTACAAGGACAAGAATAGACAGTGAAGAGACAATAACAAGAAACAGGTTTATGTCATTAAAGTGTGGGCCACCTAAACATAGAACAAAGCAAGTCCACATCAGGCACCTTTTCCTCATGTCACTGTATTTCAAACTCCCCTGGGTTTTGTGCACTTTAAAGGCAGGTACAGGACTCAGAGCTCCTATTCACTTTGGACTTTAGGCTACCACATCAAAAGTGTCATACAGGCATTCCACAAATGGAAAGAAAATACATTCAAAAACTGCTACTAATTCTGATAAAGGAGGCATTCCTTTTTCTGAAGCCAAATACTGTTTAGATGTTTCTTTAATGAGTGCATACCTCACATTTATGTATTACTTCTTTCACTGAATATACACCTGAAAAAACAGGATACTCTAATATGAAATGATGGCTTAGAAACTACATGGCACTATTGGACTGCATCACTTAACTGAGGTGTTCAGGAGCTTCAATTACTGCTTTATTTTTCACAACAACCCTGTGGAAGAAACATTCTTATCCACAGTTAATGGCTGAAAACCTGGAAATCCAAAGGAGTTAAAAGTTAATTGTCTAGTGCTAGACAAGAAGACAAGTAAAGGAGCTGTTACTCCTGTAGGTTAATATATACAATTCAGCTATTTACACAAACATGAGAAGATGAGTTAAGTTTGTGTTTCTGTTCCTATGCTTCTTCACAGTGTGTTTTTGTGAATACAATATATGTATATAATTGAAAATAATTGCCAGTTTTCAGTTTAAACAGTTATTAGGGAGAGAAATACCTGGTGAAATACCCACAGGTGTATATGTACTGTGCACAACCCAGAGCCTGTGGTTACAAATCTCCTCTGAGCCAAGCTGCTGGGATCCAACAAATGCTGAATCTGCAGTCTGCCAGAAGACTTCTTTTCACAATGGGGAAAACAGGGAAGGTTTTTGAAGTATTGTCACAACTCTTCTCCAAAGAGCTTTCTGCCCCCAGCACAAAGCAGGACTCAGGTACACTCTACCAGTGCTGGAGAAGGAACATGATGGATCATGCCTCTCTCCTCCAAAACTGCACTCTGCCTTGATTTCTCCCTGGGGCCTCAACTCCTTGAATTCAACCTGCTGAGCAGGGTTTTTTCTAAAATCTGCTCAAATTATCCACCCATGAAACCTAACACCACTTCTTTCTGATGTGGAGAGGAGCACCTGATCCCATCACGCTGCAGTGTGCTCTTCCATGGGGATTGGCCTTACTAGAAGAGTTAACCTGGCATCTTCTGCAAGAAGCCTTTGACAAGAAGGGATCAAAACATTAAAAAACTTTAGCTGAGAAAGACCAGAAGTCCAAGTTATTCCCATGTATAATGAATATAATCCTACAGATTTTTAAAGAGGCTTCCCTCAGGTGTCATTATTGTACAGTCAGGCGTGAATGACATGTTTATGAGAAACTTCACAAGAGTAAGAGTTCAGAGACTATGCCTGGCCAGGAAAAACAGATTTTTAAGGGTTTTGACCTAAATTTTTCAGTCACACATACACAATACAGCTGAATCCCAAAAGGACCACAGCTGTAGAGAAGCTGGGGAACAGTTCAAGTCCCACTGTGTGTGCCCACACCTGATTATCAGAAGCAGTTAGGGGTGACAGTGGAATGGAAGGGGTGAGAAACGTTATGGACTCCCATGATGACAGAAGGACCTTCCTTGCTATGGTATTGTGTGGAATTCATCTCCTTCCCCCTTTTCACTTTGGGGGAGTAGAGATTTGAACAGCCCCTATGGGTATTTGCCTGGAATTTCTGGTTGATCCTGCTGAAAAAGGAGAAAGAAAACTTCCTGGCCTCCCTGTAACCACATAAACAGCCTTTCACAAGCACCATTAGAGCAAGACCAAATGAGGAACAGGCACTGTGAGTGCCCACTTGGAATTCTCAACTGCTGCTGTTTGAGTCACTTCAGATTCCTCTGTTCCCATTTCATCAACATTCACATAATACCCTCCTTCTCCTTCCCTCCCCTCCCCTCCACCTTCCCAGGGAAAAGATGCCCTTCCTCCAAGTCCACCAAAGTTACAAATGATCATCATTCCAATGAGCATGAAGT
The DNA here is from genome assembly GCA_038380795.1 of Pyrocephalus nanus. NCBI lineage: Eukaryota > Metazoa > Chordata > Aves > Passeriformes > Tyrannidae > Pyrocephalus > Pyrocephalus nanus. Next base: position 5,534,147 of record CM076273.1, on the reverse strand, counting down.
TCCTCACTATCCAGGGGGTGGTTAAGGGTCAGCCACCCAGCCACGAAGGGGAAGCACCTCCAGAGCGTGGGTAACCAGGAACAAACTGGTGATGTAAACAGTTCACAAGCAGCCCCAAAGACTCAAAACTTTCACCTAAACTTAACAAATGCAATGTTGTAATAATGCATGTGCATTAATAACAGGAAAAAAAACCCCACCTACATTTGTTGTATAAATTATTCAACATGAATAACTGTGATCTACTCTAAGGAAGACAAAAGTGGCTTTTCCGTAGTTTCTAAGACAATTTCTTGCTGCAAAGTATTACAGACTTGCTGGAGATTCCCACTCCATGCAAGTACACATGACAGTGCAAAATAAAAGTTCACCAGCAGAGAAAACAGCTTCACATTCCACTTTGACCCTAATTGTTTTTCTGGACTGTCAAGAATTTTTCTAAGCACAGAAGTACCATTTCCTTAAACGGACAAAAATATTTACCAGAATCCTCAAATTAAAAAAAAAAAAAAAAGTTTGTTTTTTTGCCTTTTTTTCCCTAAATAAAAGTCACTGTCAACATTTTGCTAAGACAAAGCCAAATTCTCCCTATGCATTGGTACCAAAACACACAGAGACACAATCTCTGCTTGATACCAGCCGTTTGGGTGGCATCTTTTCATCACTGAAAAGCACACAGGGCATTCCACAAACTACTACAAGATTCGCAGCCAACTCCAGGATAAGCAGGCATGAGCATAAAAGTTCTCAATATGGCTCTAATAGCTCTTAATTATTATAATCCTTCACTGAGCAAACAGATGTTGTAAGGGAACTTCAGTTTCTTCAAATGCAGTAATCAAACTATTCTGCTTCTGTCCTGCCTCTTCTCAGTAAATGCTTTATATAGTGGAGTGGAAATAGCAAATGTAGTGAAAAAATGACCATTTAATTCTTATAGAAATCTGTTTCTGAACAAAAGTGATGCTGTCATTTCTCTTCACCCACATTTCTCAGTCTTCTGATTATGGTTTAGCTTTGGTTTAGAACAAGATAAAATCTTACACCTTATTTCCTGTAATTTTCTCACATATTTGGTTGCTCTTAATCTGTCCACATCTTACAGGTTCTACAGTAACTAGAATCTGGTGTTGTATTGGTGTTAAGCTATACTAATATTAATACACATTCCTGGAGCAGTTGCCTTCACTGTGAAGTTTTCAAAAATCAAGTTTTCACCTAAAATGCTTCAATATATAACAGTGAGTCACTCTACTTGGCAATTTATTTGCAAATGATCATGGCTGCTTAAGACATTCAAAATGTACCAAAAGACCTTCAGCCTGATTCTTCATTTTTCTTGCAAACTTGCTACTCCCATTGAAGTCCTTTATACAGTAGTTTCAATAGCTATTTTGGTTGCAGTGCCTCCTTACAATAAACTCCATACATCTGTATGAATGGTATAGTAGAAATCCAAATGATTTCAATCACAATTTCAGCTATTGTGAACTTGTGCTTATAATGAAGTTCCTCTATAATAAAAGGAGTTCGCTGTGGGCCAACAAAGCTTTGTGTTCTTTCACAGTTGTTATTCAACCCTCATTTAAGAAAAACAACTATTGGCTGCAATATGAATCTTAGGACCTGAAGAAAGCAGAGATTCTAAGGATTACCTCTACATGATGGCCCCAGCTTGTTTTGTATGTATAGCAAAAAGAAGTACTGAATATTCATTTCTCTCATTTGCTAAGTATACTAATATACACTTTTGTAAATGAGTCTCTATCTCGCACTAGCTACTGAACCAAAGGGTATTTGAATAGGTTGGGTTTGCTATAATACCACACTAAGATAATGTGCTGGAAACAAATGGTTCACTGATTCCTGAATAGAAAATTTGCTGGAAAACCCTGAGAACTAGAAGACGAGGGGGAGGGGATTAAAATGTCGCTTCAGAGCCACCAACCAAACTCCTGTCACTTTTAAAAGATGTTCCTGTGGCACAGTATGAATAGTTTATAGCCATGATTGTGAACATTCAATGTCATATAAGAAAAGACACTTGTCAAGAGCCTTTCCCTTACAAGCACCCTCGTCATGACCTGTGTTAATGAAGTTAATTGAATTTAAGATCAATAATGGTTAATTATTGCAATTTGACATTCTGAGATAAATGGCTTTAAGACAGAGAAATGTGTGTGTATGTGAATTCTCTCCAAAGAAGGTGAACACATTACAGCCTAAGAGGGATCACACAGTCCTTCCATTGATCCTGGTACAATCTGATCGACCTAATCCTCTGATGAATGTGGGCTTTTCACAGCTACAAGTAAATGTTCTACAAGACTACTCTAACCCTTGTCACTGACCAAATCTATATGAGCTGTACACTAGAAATCTATTGAGATAGATTAAAGAACTGCTGTAGAAACAAGAGATGCTTCAATAAAGATGAAGGTTTATTATATTGACTATTAATGTTACATGCAGTATGTAATTATGAATGCTTATGGATCATAAGAGTTTAATTTTGGTCAGTCAGATGTAAATGATCATAACTGAATAATAGTATTAAATAAAAAAAAAGATTAAAAAAATCCAACAATCATGTTGAATTTGATGACTTAGAGTGAATGCTCAATAAGAGAACGATTTTAAAATCATCCTTGAAATGTGCCCACAGACAGGTATTTATTTCATAAAGTCACTCATCAACCTACTTCATTTAGGGGTTTTTTAAGTTTACTTTCACAATAGTTCCTCAACAGGAAGACATTTTTCAAACGTGTTAGTAATGATATTCTTACATGCATACTGAACAAGTTAAATGACCACTTACAAGATTTATAATGACAAAGTAAATGTCAAGGAAAAAGTATTACTGATTGCAGAGCACTGACAATAAAAAGCCGCTGAAGAGTTCTGTCAAAATGTAAGATTATGCAAAAACACTATTGAGAACACTGCTAATCATCTGCTCTTGTCAATTACTTGAAGGGTATCTGACAGCATATTTACATTAAACACATTTCAGTAGCAAAATCCTTAATGCCGTATCAGAATATTTTCATTATCATTAGAAATCCTTTAAAAGTCCTTTTGCAGCAGAGCATTATAGCAGCAATGATGTAATATGTATCTCTCTATCAGGTAGAGGTATCTATTTCATGCTGTTATAGCTACATAACGTTTGAAATAATATAACCAAAGACTAAATATACATGTAAGATGGCAATCTCCATGTTCCTGTACCCAATGTAGATATTTTCAAGTAACAGCTTTGCAAGAGTCTTGAACTAAGTGCAAAGGGATGATCTGTCTTTGTCTGGACATTCTTTCAGCCTTTTACTCTTCATGTGACTGTACTCTATTATGGCAAAAGACATTATCAAGCAGACATTTCTTCTAAATCTTTGTCTGTGACTTGCATTTCAGCTGCTTTAAGAGGAGTCACATTAACTACCAATACCTTTCACCTGCCAGACAAACTTATTTTAGTTATGACTACCTCGTACTTCATGGAACCCTTCTTCCAAAATAGAGAAATAAATGAAATGTAATGAAAATGAAATGTTGATCCTTTCCATGCTTCAGCAGGCGTTACTAAAAAAGCATACATAACCCTGTTTGATGTGTAAAACAGTAAGCATGCATAAAAATGGACAGAGCAGAAGCATGAGCTGCCTTTCAGGAGGAATTCATTTGGGCTTAGAGGAAAAAGAAGGTAAATAAGCCCCAATCATGACTTGTGGGATCAATTTACGGTTTTTCCACCACTTTTGTTGCACACAGCATACCTAAATTCACTTTTATCTGTTTGTAAGAGGGGAGCAGAGTCCTGATGCTCCCAGTGCTTCTGAAGCACTACAGTTTTTCAGACAAAAACCATCACTTAGTAAAACTAAGCTGGCAGAAAGCTCAGAGTCTGGACCAGATTTGATCCTGACTCACACCACACAGGTAAGGGGCACTGGCTTGCCATTTCTTCTTCAGTCAAGGACAAGGATGACTTTTGTATTGACAGAACACATATGTGAAATCAGTTCAGCCTGTCAGGTGTGTCAAATGTTTACACACACACCTGCACACCTACTGTGCTGGAGAGCTGGGAAGCAACACCCAGGCCTCCTGCTCTGCCACCATCCCAAGCCAAGGAAGGTAGAGC